>CM031857.1:4886700-5073439 GCA_018697195.1 Certhia americana | reverse complement strand
TATATATATATATATATATATATATATATATATATATATATATACACACACATACACACATATATACCCCTCCCAACAGGCAGGGCAGGCTCCCATACAACCACAGATGATGTCAGCTATTTTAGTTAGTAAGGATTTTGTCCCTTGTGGTGTTTTGATTCCCCTGCTACAGGATTCAAATTCTACTCTGGAGGCACTGGGCTGTGTTTTGAACGATTTGCCACCAGTGCCTGCCTCTTTCCAGCACTCTCTGTCTCAGGTTACTTCCTTTTACAGTTCCACACTGCACCATAATCCCAGGTATCTTCTTATCTGCCACCGTGGTTATTGTGTTCTGATACTAAACCTCTCCAAGAAAGGATCATATCTGCATCGGATTTTTTGGCCCTATTAAAATACAATAACTGATAACAGGGAACACTGTCTGCAGAAAAATACAATTCCCAAGGCTGCACTTAAGGCAACTTTTCAGTCCTTAATTACCCAACAGTGAATCAGAGAGGAAAGAACGAAAACCAGCTCCAGGCATCTGCTCCCTCAGTCCCTGAGGAGGAAACCTGAGCTGCCAGCCTGCAACACCACCATGCAACATTCCTCCTGCACGGGGGTCTTGTGTTTGCCTTGTACCCAGATGTGGTCGGAAGCAAGAGATTATGAAATGTAATGCTGTCAGGACAGACTCAGCCCAACACCACCAAGAAAGGACATTCAGAAAAGCTAAGCATTTTGAAAGGAGTCACCAAAGCTTTTTGAGTTCCACAAAATGCTACTTTACATTCACATTACAAAACTGCGTGACACTGAGGCCAAGAACCAAAACGAGGGGGAATACCTCATATTGTAATATAGTTAGAATTCAGGTGGCTATAGGTATGCTACCTGCATGCTAACAGAAAGTGAAGACGTTTCTGGTCACCAGGAAGCTTTTCTGAGGCATCTCTGACATTTTCCAACACCCTTCTTTACTTCCAAGCATCTAAAAAAAATAAAATAAATGCTACCACTGAGCAAGTAGGTTATTTACCCTCTGAGATACTCCATGCCCTCCTCTGAAGGCTGCACACTATTTTCTCCACCACAGTTCATTCGCTGTGCAAGTTGAGTTTGGCATTTGTCAAATCCTTTCCAAATCTGGAAACACTGATGTGTCACGGAAGTATTTCTTTGTTCGGGGTGACTGGGTGGATTAATTGCAGTGGCTTCTCAAAGGACAACTTAATCTGCATTAGCAACTCACCTGCTTCTCAGTGCAGCTACCATTGGAAAGGATGGATGGGAAATTAGGACATTGAAATCATTTCTGCTTTGTGTTTCTTGATGTGTCTTAAGCTACTTGCCTAAATGGCTGGCAAGCATTTGCCACAGTACTTAAATGTGTTGTGAAAATGAGTCAACAGAGTACCTCGGGCTGGTTGGGAATTTTTTTAACTTTCTCAGGCAATCAACTAGACCATATCCTTCTAAGAAGCTGAGTCCCTAAATTATTTGTCATTAAAAAAAAAAAAAAATAGTTTTAATCAGCACTGTGACTTTGCAAACAGTCCATTGTATGTCTTGGAATCAAAACTGCTTTGTGACACAGCCATGTTTCATTATTGATTCAACAAGTTTCAATTCCATATGGCTTCAGTTACAGAAAAACTAACTGGAGCCTTTCCTTTCTTGCACAAAAGCATCGTCAGCTAAACTCCAATAACAGAAGCTTTATTTCAGGCATGTGCAAGGGGTGGAAAGAGGCTAATTGAATCTGATCTGATAGTTTTTCCAGTCTTAAAAATTAGTGTGGATTGCCATTTCTTCTAGATGAAGGAGGGGAAAAAAACCTAAAAGAGGCCAGATTCTGAGCTGGTGCCCCAGTTGATGATCTGGTCACATTTTACAACTAAGAAAACAGGAGTTCTAGAAGGGTGATGCCCTACAAATGGGAAAGGATGGTGTGGGCAAGTGGAGGGTTATGAACCAGCATACAACTCCTCTGCAGCTTAGAAACGAACAGGAGCACCACAGCATGGGTGTTTTGCTGAATCCTTGCTTCTGAGTTGGCAGCCATGGGCTCCCAATTCTGCTGGCTCTGACACCAGTGGCTTCTCAAGGAGGCAAAACCATTCCTTAATAGAGTCTTGTTTGGGATCACAGTGATTCAGACTTCCTCCTGCAGCTTGTGGTCCTCAGCCAATGCCCACTTAAGTCAACAGAAATCATTTTGCTGACTTCAAAGGACATTTACTTGGCCTTTATCTGTCAGCCTTTGAGTGCAATTAAAGACAAGTTGTGTACAAATGCATGGAGGACACCATTCCTTGGATGATGGAAGGTTTTCTTCCATCACCACTTACTTGGTAGGACTGGTGATGATAATACCAGTAAAAATGGAATCATTTTGCGTGTGCTGTGAGCCTGCCAGTGGCTTCCAGATGTCGGGAGATTTAAGGAATCAGGGCTTTGCCTCAGTTCCAGCTTTACAAAGATTCACAGGGAAAGGAGTTTAAACCTTCCCTGCTTCTGGCATCCCTTCACTTAATTGCACTGTCCCTTTCTGTTCTCTAGATTGTCTCACTGTTACTTGAGCCCTGTAAAGTAGGATGTAACAAAACTCTTGGTGCTAGAAGCCAGTTTTGCTGAGGTTGACATGATTTGTCAGGGTGGCAGTGGGGTCCTGAGGGACGAAACTGGGACCCAGATTCCTCTGAGAGCCAAACAAAACTGTTCTGTGGGCAGAAGCGAGGTCTGAAGAGCTCCTTGCCTACAAGCCCAGTGTCTGCAGGGTTTCACTCCAGCTCTTTTCCTGGTGACTCTTACTGCTTTGGGCAAGTCACCGGGCAATCGCAGATCAAAACCACAAGCTCAGCCCCAACTCCAGCTGGCCGTGCCTTAACTGAGACTGGCAGTGGCTGATTTTCAAACAAGTGAAAAGGTATAAGAACCTCACCAATGTACTGCTGGGAGGGACAGGGCTGTGCTTGAGGCTCTGGGCAGCCAGGAAGCATTGCATACTGTTGTACTGCATACAGAGCCAAGTGTAGAGACACTCATGGCCAAGTCCTGCTTTCAGTATTTCTTCAGTACAGAGGAATCCCTATGGCAGCTCCTGTCTTCTAACCAAGAGCAAGTGACACTGTCCTGCTTTCTTCCATCAGCCTGTAGGATGGGGTGACAGCCAATCTGTGCATAATGCCTCTTGCTGTCTCATGGCAGAGGTTGCAGGATGCTGTTCCCACCCCTGGGGCCTGAGCAGGGTGCCCATTCCCATAGAAGGACTGCTGGTGAGTCCTGTGCTGCACTGTATTCATTGCAGGGGCTAAATGTTTAGTTATCTCACAGGGTGCATACGTTCAGAGCTGAGCTAAAAATGGACTGGATGTGTTTGCTGCATCTTGAACTGCCAGGGTGCAACAAAACATGATAGGCTGTTCCAGTTGTTCAAACTTGTATCTGTGTTTAATCAGCCCAGGTGCCCAGCTGTCTGCTAAAGGAAATCCTTCTGGAAGCCATAGAGATGGGCTTTTCTTTATGAAATCTCATTACTGTGATAGGTGGCAGCAGTGTCTGTTACGCAGGTTGGCATTACATTCGGTTTCTTGTAACGCTGCCTGACTTTAACTGGCTGGGCTGACATCTTCTGTGAGAGGTCTTGCCTAGGGCTGATGGATTCCTCAGCCTTTTGTAAGACATGTTATTCAAATCTGGTTACTCTGGTTCTATTAATTTCCTCTTAGGTTCTTCTGTAATACCATTATAACGCTGAAGTGCTTACAGCAACTCCTGCATTTATTATCACCAGCTCACCTGATGAGAAAAAGCAGCTATTTCTGATACCCCCTCTGAGCTGCCCAAGGCCTGCCTACCCAGGGACCAGCATACTGGCACAGTGCATGGGGGTTCAGAACAGGACTCTCACTGATTTCTGTCGCTTCCCCCCTTTGATTTCAAGATGGGCATAGGGCAAGAAGAGCACACAGAGGCAGTGATTACCCCCACATGCTTGATGAAGTGATGTCCATGATACCCCACAGGTACACGGCACTGCAGGCAGGGAGAAAGGCCAGTTCTTGGGGACAAAACTTTGCTGCCTGCTCAGTGAGAGATTGTCTTCTTTCAGCCTCCACATCAACTGTTCCACGCTTTCCATCTTCCCCAAATGAAGGAGTATAGGTCAGCTAGCAACAGCCTCCTCTGTCCTCCTGCTTTGCTGTTCAGCCCCTCCACAGCTGCAGCCTGTGCACTAAGAGAGGCAGAGCTCCAGGGGCTAAAGGAGCAGGCAAGTTGGACACTCATGGGGCCCAAAAATTAGATTGCACAAGGCCACCATTATTCTGGCTCTCTTCCACTGCCTTCCTGCTTTTGGAGGGCTTGCTTTTGCAATCCTTAGTGTTGTCCTTTTAATACCTTTTTCCTTGGAGCGGGTGGTGGTGGTTAGAAAGATGTCTAACAGAAGCTGACCATCTTTTGAAAAGATTTCTCAGTGGTAGCTCAGGAGATGACAGGGCAAATCCCCAGAGACGGGTACCAGTGTCCTTGAGAAGCCTGTCCCTCCTTGGGAAAGCAGGGTGAGGAAATCTCAGCTCTTCTTCCTGTGAAACTCCAGCTGAGGTCAGGCTGCCAAGCCCCAGGTGCCTGGGAGAGGGGCTGCATGCTGTGTGCTGTAGCTCTCCTTAGGGTCCTGGCCAGCCAAATGAGCTCCCATCCATGGATCTGACCTGGAGCTAGCACGTCCTTCTGCATGGAGGTGGAGGTGGAAATCAGGTGCAGGGAGATGGGGACCACTAATCTCTTCTGACTGAGAAGGTGATACATAGCCAGGATGGGCACCTAAATTCAGGTGCCAATAAAAGTCATTGGCCGACATAACACAGATGTAGCTTCTGACACCAGAGATTACACACCCAGGACCACTACTATTTATCCATCCTGGCATCAGGTGCTGCTGGTTTAAGTATTTAAAACAACATTCTTGCAGCCATGAAATGCTGTAAATGGAGGCTGCTGGCTTCATGGAGGATGCAATCCCTTCCTCCCCTTTGATTCATGCCATGACTGGGCCTACTTTATCAAGCCTAGCACCTTCCACCAGGAAATGCCAGTCGTGATTTTGCACTTACAAAAACGGAGCAAATCTCGCTGTCTATCAGAGCATGTGGTTCTATGCATCCTGTGAGCACATCTTGACTGCTGCACATGAGCAAAATGGGCTATTCTCCTTCTGCAAGGCAGCTATTCAGATCCCAAAGAGGGCTGAGTATTTTTTTCCTGACTTGCGGTTATTAAAAGCTCTGTCTTTTGCAGGCATGTTGTTGTGCTGGATCGGAAATAGCGATGCAGGGGCACTGAAGGTTGAGCCCTGTGTTTTGCTAACACTTTGGAAGGCGATGCCATCTGTGACATGATTCAGATCAGTGGTTCAGTGAAATTCTGTTGGCAGGGAGTTATTCACCAGATTAATGTTTCAGAAGTTCTTGTGCTTCCAAAATGATGCTTTGCCTTCCGTCTCCCTCTGCTATTTTCTTTCACATCTCCAAAGGTAAGCCCTGTCAGAGTGCCTCATTAGCATGTCTGGATGAGGCAAGAAATACAATCTTTGCTGGCACAAACCCGTGATGCACAGCTTGAAAGGGTGCACAGAGGTCCTGATGCTTTGAGCAGGTCATGCAGATGCCACCAAAGCCTGTATCATAGGCACACAGCAAGAGTCCCCCCCAAACCTCTTCACCACAGCATCCCAACACAGGAGGCATCCCCAGAGCACGTTCAGAACACAGTGTGGAAAGAAAATTTGGTTCTTTCAAGAGAAATTAATTTTGGCTATCTGAAGACTTCCATGGCAAATCATCATGTGCCTCTGGAATGTGCCCCGTTTGTGTAAGCAAGAACAAATTGAAAATGCCTCTGATTTTAATACCCTGTCAGGACTACAGCTCCCTACACACACCAGACTTCTCTGGTTTACAAGCAATCAAAGCAATCTCAGTATTCACTTGCAGAGATGGACTTTGCAGAGGCCCCCTCAGGCCAGGAAGCCCCATTGCTTTGGGTGCTGCTCAAACACCTCCAAAGCCAGTAAAGAGCCCACGGCCCTGTGAAACTCCTCACAAACATCCACCAGACAATCTAGACATGGGAAATAAAATTCTGCAGTAGCTCTTTGGGCACCTCTCCCCAGCTATTTCCTGAAATACATTTTTCCATAAAGCACCAGCAGTGTCAGACACTTCAGAGTGGCTGCAGCATCCTAAGGTTGTGAGGGTTTTTTTATGAATTACACCAAACCTTCTCTGGGTAAAATGATCTCCACACAGCATTCTTTCTAATTGAAAATGAGAGATTAGAGTAAATGAATTCTCATCACCATCTTCCTAAGCTGCCCTCTGCCACAGTAATTAGGCGCAAAAAATTAAGCAATAACAGCAGTTGTTTCTGAAATATTTTGAACATCATAAAAATTGTTTTAATGGTTAAAATCCAAAGTGCTGGGAGCCATCACTGTGACAGCTCTGTAGATGAGAGCTGCATCCCAGCAGCAAGATGCAGTAAATTTACTCACAGTAAATCTGGATCACTGGAAAAATAGTTAGATAAAACAGAACATTTTCATACCTGTTAGTTTCTGGTTTGCTGTTGATTGGACAGTGTGTCTGATCATTTTGTGCAGCAGAGTGACAAATAACTTACAAAATTATTTCCTTGAAATGGTTTGGAAATATAGCTCTTCTTGCCATATATTTCATCTGGAAGGCAATTTTTTCCTGCCCTTCTGCACATCAGCCTGGAGTTTCTGTTAGAGAGAAGTGGTAATACAGAGAGACATCAGCATCATTCATTGAATGAAAATTCTGAAACCGCAAACAGTTTCTAAAAATAAAAATATAGTGAATATGTCTTTAGGTCTCTAAGGCATTATATGGTGACTAATCAGAGCAGTTTTCCTACGAAAAAGGGACAGAAGCAATAGAGATGGCATCAGATTTAATAGTACAAAACGCAAGGTCGTGCCCCGGGGGAGTAATAATGAGAATTTCTGCTACCAGCTGGGAGCTCATCAGTTGGAAGTGACAGAGGAGGAGAAAGACCTGAGCGCACGAGCTGATCAAATGTCTGTAAGCTGGCAGTAGCATGCAGATGTGAGAAAGACAAATGTGAGCCTAAGACATGTCAGATGAGGGATTTCTAATAGAAATAGCAAGATTTTAATGCCATCACAGAAGTACAGAATATTGTATGTCATATAAAAGATGAATTAATTTAAAATTGCCTTTTTTTGTGCCTTTCTCTCTCGTCATGACCTGGGAGGAGAGAGCTTTCTTCTACAAGAAGAGACTAAATGAGCTTGGTTTCTTGAGTCTAACAAAATGCAGGCTGGGAAAAGATATATTTGTTGCTTACAAATACCCTGGAGGGAAGTACCAGGAAGAGAGAAGAGCTATTTGAGTGAAAGGGCAGTGCTGGCACAAGAACAAGTGCCTATAAATTTGCCAGGAATACATTTCAGCTGGAAATTAGAAGAAGGACCTGACTGTCCAAGAAGTGCATCTCTGGGATTGACTTCCAGGAGATTTTATGGGGACAAAAATCCCAACTTGTTTTAATGCAGAAGTGAGGCAGTTCTTTACCACAGCTACCCTAAACAGCAGGAGATTGGACAATATCATCTGAAAGGTCCCTTCTGGTCCCTATTTTCCACTGTCCCCATGTGCCTATCTTGTTCAACAACCTAAGGTTTCACACTGTTGATGGTATTTAGCTCTGAGTAGCTGAATAACCAAAAAAAAATCTGGTTTTCCTTATTTTGCTGACTTGAAGAACTCGCAGCCAAGGCCTGCTACAGTCCCCCTGGGTACTTTCTGGCCCTTTTTGTTGAAGAAATTGGTGAGGACAATCCCAAGCCTGTTTTTAATGGACACATGCCACATGAATCAGAGCATCCAGCATGTCTGTGGAGAAATGGGCCAAAGGCTCCAAGCTGCCCTTTGCACTGAGATCAGCTCTGCTCCTGCCTGGGGTGGAGAGAGATCACACATTATCCAAATGTTTCAATGCAGAAGTGAGGCATTGCACGTAAAGGCTTCGCTCCTGCAGTGCGAGGCACTGCATGAGCACATCATAAATTACTCTCTTGGTGTCTTTTTGTGACTCTTCTCTGTGCTGAAGAGCTAGAGATGAAGCTTGGGCTTGGAGAAGGGTGAAAATCCATGATGTGCAAGTGTCAGGTAGGTGATGCAGCAGCTTGCTTGCTAACTTCCTGGCACTGCATGCAGCACTCACTTTTGTAAGGTCATCTGAAATATGAAGAAGCCCAGCCCAGAAGCAAAAATTAAAGTGAGCAGGTATGGCAGAGGATCAGCTGGGTGAGGTTAGGCATGTGACATTCAAGTCCTCACTTAAAGCAGATTAAATGGAACCATGGGTGGAATTGGCAGGTGGGAACCTCAGCCTCAGCCTGGAGGAGGTTTGCTAGGTGGCTCTTGTGATCTGTATGCTCTGACCACCCCTGAGGGACAAGGAAGTTTGTCCTTCCTCTGCCTGTAACAGGAAACTCTGGGCAGATGATCTCAGAAAGTGTCTCGACACAAAGCTCTGGATAAAGACACCTTTTATGTATGCTTCTTTGCTTTCAGAATTAAAAAAAGCACCACTGACCTTTGTTTTCTTTATCTCTTCTCCCTGGCATATTATGTCTCTCAGATTGCAGTACCATTAGGGTGGTTGTTCTCTCCATGTAGCACTGTAACTTCACGCAGCAATTTGTCACTGTAGATAAAACATCTTTGCTGTCCCAGGCTGCATGCAAGTTAAAACAGGCATGGCATGCAAATCCAACTGAAATTCAAGAGTTCAAGTGCAGAGGAGTCTGGAGGAGAGGAAAGAAGGGGGAGTGTTTTAGGAGGACAGTTTTGCAGGGGACTGCCAAGGCAGAGTGATAGACAGATGAGAGGAGAGAGGGCTGTCCAGGAACAGGAAACACAGCACAAAAGGGCAAGAGTGGGAGCGAGGGATGCAAGGGAGGGATGTGGAGGAGAAATTCAAGGGAAGGGGGTTGGAGGAGAAAATTAGAGAGCTAGCAACACTGCTGTTGTGTGCTCAGAAATGAGAGGGAGCCCAAGGGCACTGTAGATAACAGAGCATGGCTGCTACATCCCACACCAGAGCCTCCCCTTCATTGCTGGGCAAACGATCAAATGTACACACAGACCTACAAAGCATCTGTAGAGGCTTCAAGGTGAAAGGCACCTATAACACGAATTATTACTGTTGACATTAAGTAGCTGTGGAAGTTTTCAGTTGGAAATGTACCTGGGTTTTGTCTCTTCTCAACACAGTTGCTATTCAACTGCAAATCTGCACAGAAGCTTCTAAAGTGCATATCTTTGTATTTCATTCAGCCATTTGGTTTGGGTTTGCAGCAGCAGAGCCCCTCCTGTGTGTTTGAACAGCACACACATAAAGCCCTTACCCTTAGCACAGCAACTGAATGTATATGGTTTGTTCAGTTTTATATTCCAAGCACTGAGTAAACCCTCAACAAATGCGGTCTTCAAAAACTGGCCACACACCCACGCCAGTCAAACTTTCCATGGAGTCAGGACCTCAGAAATCCCTCACCAAGAAGGAAGCACTGGCCTGGTCTTAATTCATTTTAGGAGAGGAGGGAACAAAGAAAACACATTCATCAAATTTTGTCTAGGCTAATGATACTGGCCTGAAATTCAACCTTCTACTTTTGTTAGATTTTATGGCCTTGATAACCAGCAAGATCTTACTCCTAAACCCTACATGGAAGCAAACTTGGAAGCAAGACTAAAAGAAATCCTACTGTTACTCCATCTTTTTGGGCACAAATGCATCCCTCTACAATGAGCACTTTGTGCCCCCTGAAGAACTGAGGTCTCCAGGGAACCCAGTTTGTGAAACAAACAAGGATGGAGCAGCCCTTCTCCACAGGGCCTTGGGTTGTGCAAAACAGCTCCTCCTCCTCCTTCTCCCATGAGAAGAGAATCCACCACAAAAGTTGTGCCACCCTGCAGCAGGGCAAGTGGTGAGAAAAGCGAGGCAGGCAGAGCATGCTGAGCAAGGCATGTTCTGGATGTGGGTGCAGAAACAGGGAGGGAGCCATGGAACAACAGTGCAAGCAGATCTCTGGCTGCACATGGCTTTTGACACCCAATGAGCTCAAAAAACCCTTAACTGAGTACCCAGGGACAGCCTGGTGAGCACAGCAGGAGCTTGGGCTGCTCCATCCCTCTCCTGCACTTGCCACTCCAGGCTGGCTGGGAGATAAAGTCATCTTTAGGCTGGGGATGGGAGGAGAGGACTGTACTAATGCCTTGTTGCTGATGCTATCCACTGGAGAGCCTGCTGTGCCCTTGGAGAGGCCTCAGCTCTCCAGGGAAGGCAAATTTCTGCTGTCAAGCGGCTGTGTTTGAACGATGCAGCGCACAGCAGATGTCCAAGAGACAGCCAAGAGGTGGGACTGAGGCAAGGCACGAGGAATGAGTCACCCATAGCTGAAGCCAAGCAAGGCCTGAGCATTGAGACAAATTGTCTAAGATGAGAACAGGGCCAGAGCCAAGTGGGAGAGAGAAGAAGTCTTCCTATCAGGGAAACAGACAGAGAGATGGAGTAAGGAGGATAAGCAAAATCAGAGAACTACAGAAGTAAAGGATGGAATAAGGATCACCCTTCACCAGACTGGTGAGCATCCAGCTTGGCACACTGTCTGCAGCAGTGGCCAGGAGCAGATGTCCAAGGAAAAAGTGCAGAAAGGCCAGAACAGGCACAGAGTGTGACTTTCCCCAGAGGACCCTCCCAGCCTCTGGCACTCCACAGTGTAGTGACTCCCCAAGCCAGAGGCTGTGCCTGCAACGTTCATAGCCTTCAGGGAGTTTTCTCCTCTGAACCTGATTGCTTTGCAAACCCCTCTGTGCTTTTGGCCTCTGTCCGAATTGGCAGGAGTGAACTCCACAGCCTAAGGGTGCACAGAGGAGAACACAGGGGAAGGAGGGAGAGAGGGATGGAGGAAAGCTGCTGAGAAGTGAGGGAGGATGGAGGGGATCCTTCAGGGAAAGACCCCATTGCATCAGCCAGTCCAGCCATTTGCAGCACCCTCCTAAAATGGCAAATTGAGGTCACATCATTGTGGTGCACTCCTAAGCTCTCATGTCAGCCCCTTGGAGGGTCCGAGACATTGGCAGTGCATTCGAGTGGACTGCCCCAAGCGTAGCACTGTCAAAAGGGAAACTGTTTCTGAGAAAGAAAATGCCAAAACCAATGACTTTCAGCACGAAGAAGTTTGTTTTTCCTCTCAAGGAGCCTGCAGTCCCCACAAGCCAGTTCCTCTCCAAGAGAAGAGCTCCAGGCACTTGGACAGCCTGCACTGGTGCTCCCTTCTGGACACCTCTGTGCTAATCTGTGTTGGAGAGACAAACTTGCTCTGGGCTCAGCAAGAGGATAGGACAAAGGTTTTTTCTTCCCCAAATAGTAGAACATTTCTTTTTTCCTCCAGGAAAGGGGCAGCAAATGAAGGTATTATGCCGATTAAAAGAGAGGAGGGGGCAGAATTCGAGTTACAAAAGAAACCAGCACACTACAGCAAGGGAAGCTGCAAGGTACAAGGCCACACTGTAAAAGAAAAAAAAAAAAAAAAAAAGAAAAGGCATTCAAACCCTCTCCAGCATCCATCAAAGCGATAACGTTATTGCATGGTACGTTTATAGTTCCCTTGCAGCTGCGGCAGCAGCTTTTCAGTGGGGCTGGGCTGAAAATGAGACCAGAGTCAGTTCTCTGCTGCTCCAGCACCAGCAGACAGGCCTTTTCCACCCCCTCCTCCATGCACAGACACGCACAGCCTGTAGCAGTGACTCCAAAATTCATTTCACCCTTTAATTGGATTTCATGGCGGAGAGCGAGGAGCGGAGGGGGAATGGCCAGGACTGCAGGGGTCCCTGGTGCCCGGTGGGACAGTCATGGTGCAGGGGAGCAGGGTTGGGGCAGGGTTGCTGTGGCAGGGCCCTGCCTTGTGCACCCAGCAGGCACAGTGCAGGCTCGGTGCCCCACTGGCCAGGAGAGCAGCAAATGCTCCTTTTCTGGCGTCAGTTCTCAGCGAGCGCAAGTCGCTTCCATTTCATCGCACTCAAAAACGTCTGGGCTTAACTAGGTCACATTTCCTTACCGTATCGGAGGCAAAGGCTTGTCTTGCCTGAGTGATTTAACTAACCACCCTAGAAGAATTTTACCAAGCGGTGTCACGAGTGTCCATGATGAGAGATGACTCCCCCTGCCTTGCTCTGGAGGAGTGAAGACGACCTGTGCAAAGGACCAGATGCTGTTTACAGTCCCACTGCTTTAAGATCCTAAGTGAGAAGCAGCTCCTTTTCAGCACTATGAATATGTGTATCTCTAAAACAAGCTATTTCCAACTTGCATTTTTACCCCATTAGTTGCCAAGGCACAACTTTTGTACACCGTGTTTATCTTGTAGACACAGCACTAAGCAGCGAAAGCTATGGGCAAAGAGATTCTGCATCCCTGGTGCAGGTGAAAGACCAAACCTCTGTCCTGGGTGAGTAGGTGGAGAGGCAAGAATTAGCAGACATTTCAATGTAAACCCAAATCTCCTCTGCCTCTTTCTGCCACTGCTGTGAGCCCTCTTTTGTGAAGAAATCAGATGGGTCCCACATGCTGGCTGATAGTTTCAGCTTACTGGGGGGACCACTCAGCTTTCCTCCCAGCTCAGCATCACCCTTGCACTGTGACCACTGCCACTCAGAGAAGAGCTCCAGGGAGCCTTGAGGGCAACTCTCTGGAGCTACAGCCCAGTCAAGTTGCCCTGCCAGCTCCTAACCCCAACACAAAACATGAATGTCTGTAGTTCACCTATGTGTACAGGGTACAGCCCTACCCTGAATCATGCTGGTCCCTTGGTGTGCACAATGTATCTTGCACTCTCATCTCCCAGGCTGATGCTATACAGCTGAAAAGAATCCATCCTTTTGCCCACATTAGCCATTTTGGCCATCAGTGTCCATGGATGTCTCTTTGGTTGTCACTCATTTAGGGGAATAAACTGATTTGTCTCTGTTTTCCAAACACTTCACCTCAATCCTCCTGATACAGGTGGGAACAAGACAGTCGCTATTTTCAGCCTCCCTGCATCCATCACTATCTCTGCTCAATTTTGCTCCACATTCTTCATCTGTTACTCGTGCAACGAGAGGATGTCTCCAGTCCATAATTCACCTGCTCTGCTTAGACAGCAGAAAGGTGGTATTTTCAGCACGGCTTTTTTTTTTTTTTCTTTTCCCCCTTAATGCTGTTCTTTATATAGCCAGCCATTTTGTTCTCTTCTGAGACAGCTGCTGCAGACTGAGCAGATGTTCCCAGTGAAGTGTGTGTGGTGACACCCAGTCTCCCCCCCCGCCATCACCCAGGCGGCTGCGGTCGATGGAGAACCTGGAAAGGCAGCAGTGCCATCGAGGCAGCCTTCCCCACCATGTGTGTCAGCAGCCAGGGTCACCTGCCCCTTACCTTGGGTAAGTCCCACTGGGTGCCTACACAGTCTTCTCTATCCTAAATTATTTCATGCCATCTGCAAAACTTGCTGCTTCACTGCTTCTACCACTTTTCCAAGTCATTAATAAATATTAAGCACCAGCAGTGTGCTCACAGCTCACTGCCCAGCCTGCTCTCTCCATCCCTGGAGGGAGAGTGCATCCCTTCCCCCTTTGCCCCCAGTGAGACCCCCAGCATCACCTCCACATCATCCCCACCTGGCTGCAAGGGGCTCCAGCCTGCACAGAGCTGCTTTGGTGGGCTGGAGGGGTGCTTTTGTCCCTGGTCAGAGCGTGTTTCTAAAAATGGAGCACAGGTTGCCCAACCTCAGCTGACTCACTCAGCTCCTCCACGTTGCAAAGCACTCAATAATTCACAATGCTAAATGGCCCCTTTGGTTCAGGCTGAGCTTCCCATCCCATGGGATGGCAGACATGGCACTGCCAGCTCCTCTTACCCTTTCTGTTCTCCAGCCAGAGCAGGACTGCAACACATGACAAAGACCCCCAGAATGACCTCCCACAGGTCTTGAGGTGCTACTCAGCCCTCTGAGGATTCTGTACCCCTTCTCATAGGGGAAGGAGGATGCAGTGGGCTGCAGAAGGGAAGAGGTCAAGAGATCCGAAAAGACTGGCTCTATTAGGGATTTCTCTGCTGGCTTATTGGGCAGGAAAAATGTGAAGTGGCCTGGCTCTTGGGGAGCACTGAGGGCACCCACCTTCCCTCCCCACACACCTCTGCATACAGCCCAAGAGCAGGCTGGGTGTGTGTCCAAAGTCCCCCCTTGTCATACCCAGAAATCCCTTTGTGGGCCTTGAGAACCTCCTCCCCCTTTGCCCAGGGGCTGGTGATGGCCACCTGCACCAAGCTGCTGTCTGTGGGGAGCTGGCATCCAACATTTAATCTCTAGTTTGTAAGGAAGGGAAGGATCATTTTAATTTTGTTGATGATTTATTTCAAAGAAATACTTAAGTAGGAATTTTGGTCTGTGTATCTCTGAACCACTGCTTCCTGCCAGAAGTAGCTGCGGACATCATGTCTGTTTGCCCAAGGAGCAGAATAGCCCTCATATTTCACTACCTGGGTTTTGTATCTCTTTTCTACCTCACATCCTTCCTTCCATTACCTGAAGGGATCCCACAAGAAAGATGGAGAGGAACTTTGTACAGAGCATGTAGTGACAGGACGAGGGAAAATGGATTAAAACTGGGAAAAGGCAGGTTTAGATTAGGTATTTGAAAGAAATTCTTTACTGTGAGGGGGGTGAAGCACTGGAACAGGTCACCCAGAGAAGTTGTGGTTGCCCTATCCCTGGAAGCTCCACCAAGGAGCTGCAGTGCAGGGTCTTCTGACCCTCGCCAACATTGGAGACAGGTGGTCAGACTGAGGCTCTGTCCACATTTTGCTCAGCCCATGATACATTTAAGCAGACTTGTCACTGTGCAGGGAAATCAGCCACTCATGCAGACTGCAAAGCCTTGTTCAGTTGCTCACTTTGAGAGCTTAGCCACAGAAAAAAGTACTGTGCACACACAGTACATGGCCTTAAAGCAATCAAAATGTGCTCAAGAAAAAGTCAACTTTGCAAACATAAGATGAGAGAGTTCTTCATTGCAGAGGTTACATCCCTGCTTAATTTCAGCCTTTCATTCTCTGGGGTTTTGGCCAAAAATCTGCTAAGAACATCACTACTTTCTTCCTAATTGGTAAAACCTCATTTCTTTTCCAGAGAAATCCTTCCTGCACAGACCCAGGCTGGAATGGTGACCATTGGTTGAAAGAGGAATAACCAATTTTGAGCAACAGGGGAACAGGGGGTTGGAGAGAAAATGAGTGCCCTGACTGCCCTTCAGCAACCCTCACACCTGGTGCTGTGTCCTCACAGCCTGCCTGTCCTGCAGCAGGGCACTTCCCTGTCTCCTTGGCAGAGCTGTGGTAAAGCCTGTTTCTCTAAACACAGAAGGGAGACAAAGGAGAGATTTCCCAGTCACTCTTTCAGGATTGTTTCCCCTAAAACTCTCTAAAGCAGTGCTACAAGCCCTTCTTTGATGTTTGCTTACATCCTTCTTTATCTGCTTCTGTGACACTTTTGTGGCTTTTCTGCACAAAATGATGCAGTTCCCTCCTGTGCTCTGCAGTGGCCTCCTGTGCTTGCACTCAGTTACTCTCTCCTCTGGTCACACCTCTCCTGACCCACTGCTTGCACCGTTTGCAATTTGGATAGCAGCTCCTGTCATTTCAGCTGTATATTTCATAAAGGGAATCTTTTTTGGGGGTGTTTTATATGTATCTTGAAAGAGAGTAGCTTTTAACAACAGCTTTTGCTGACCTCTCTGCTGAATCCAATTCATTTTCATATAACTCATCTAGCAGGACTAAAATCTATACAAAATATCATGTGCTATCCATTCTTGAACGTTTTTGCCTGAGGTTTTCAGTTACTTTGAGGTTTTTTTCTCACATAGGTCAGGCATGGTGCTACTGAGAGAGGGTTTATAGATATTGTGTTATTTGTATTATAACTAGAAATCAAACAGGGGAGAGGAGGATAGAGGGAGAGAGAATGAGTAAAAATTCTATTTTTTTTTTCCCCAAACTAGCCTGTAGTAAAAAGGAAATTATTATTTTAGGGTAATCTCCTTCTCTTAGACCTCTCTATCAAACTTTCCACATTCTTCTCCATGTGGTTAACATTCATTATTGTGAACCTGATCACTGACTTCATGGTGCTCCTTGGAGAAATTCATGCCCCTATCCCATGACATCTCCTTGATCACCTGATTCTGCACTTAAATACAACTGGCAGTGCTTTTTCTGACACATATTCAGATCTGATGGTACCAAAATCTTCATGGGCTTGTCACAGCCTGAATAGGTGTTGATATTAAAAAAAAAAAAAAAGGGAGAGTGGGTGACCAAGCAACTCTTCAGGCAGCCAAAAGATTTCATTTCAGTATTGTCAAAATGAAACATTCAGAACAATTTTTCATTTCTTTCTAAGCCAGAAGGTCTTAAATCCTCATAGATGGAATAAAGAAAATGAAATACATGGCTTTGCCTCTTTGCTTTGCCATTTTTTTAAGTTAGACCGTGTTTTCTTAATTTATTGTACTGCCATGGGATTGCCAGGAATTGCCAGTCACCACATACCGCTGAGTTTCCAGAGCAGAGGAAAGAATTGCTCACAACTTCCCCATCCATGGTCTCTCCTGCAATCCACATTGCCCCATCCAGGCAGCCACCCAGCTTCCTAGAAGTGTTTCTGCTTTAAAAGAGGTGTTCTTAATATTCCATTAATTTCTCAATGCAGGTGCCCTCTGCATCGCCAAGCACCTTTAGCCGGTGCTGTGCTGCACAGAAAACTGCTTCCCGGGTCTGAGCAATGCAGGGTCCCCTCTTGTATTTTGTCAACAGGCTATTCCCTCCGGAATGCTATCCCAGCATAGCATTTTGTTGGCCTTCTCTCCAGAAATGCTCAGCAGTTTATCAATACAAAGAGCTGGCCTTGGCATGCCTGAAGGACAGCAGCGTTGTAGTTGCTGCCCGTAAACCCCATCCTCCCTTGCCCGCTGCACCAGAATCCTCCCGTGTCCTCTCTGGAGCCCATAATCACTAGGTGCTGCTGCCAGCATCTCAATTGCAAGTTTACAGCCCGGCAAAATTGCCCTGTGCTCCCCACAGTTCTCATTCAGCGTTTCCGCCGTCACCCTCTCACTGGATATCTGGTTCAGATTAATTGGCCCGAAGATGGGGCGGCCTGCATTTGTCTGGATTGTTTCCTGCCCAAGCTGCTAACCTCAATAGATAGAATTTTTTGAAAAGGAACACATTGGCAAACCATCAGAAAGGAAAACTCCCTGACGGTGCAATTATAGTTTAATGTGTAATAGCCATCTGGGAAAGCCCAGGCATTTTGGGTGCATGGAAATGCAACTTGCTGCTACACATGGAAAAAACTGAAAAGCCCACTGGAGAGGACTTTGCAATAGCCAGGGGTGAACAGACTCTGTGTGAACCAATAGCTCATTTCCATCTCCACCCCTGATGCCATGGCCAGGGAAGGCTCACAAAGAGAAACATAGGCCAGTGCAGGAAAGGTGGGATCACCTGCAGGCAGGGCGAGCCGTTCCTGCTGGCGACGGGCTAAGTGAGAAAACAACACCAACCTGCCCTGATCTTCGGCTCAGTGACACTGATGGAGGGATTAATTCAAACTGATTGACCACAACTTCAGACCTCACATTGCTGTCACATATGATTAAAGCTGATCAAGTCACTCACTGCAGATAAATCCCCTGACGAACGCAGCCCCGCTATCCGTCCCCTCATCATCAGCCGGCAGCCTGGCTGCTCACGGGCAGGCTGGCTTCTCCCATGGCTGTGACAAGCACTTTGCATGAAGGCATTTTAACATATGGCTGAGCTGAGACCCTTTTGCTGAAAATCTCCTACTCCTCACTCAGCATTTGTGTTGTGCCATCGGTCATGTAAGTCATCCTATGTTGCTTCCAGGTAGGCGACATCCCCTCCTCATCGCGAGTTATTTGCAATCATGCCGGATTGTTCCACGAGCCTATTATGCAACTGATAGGGCTCTTCAGCATGGCTTTGAGAATAAACGTCAGCCTGAGCATTCAATTATATTTATTCACATTACTCCAAAAGATAGCTTGCTTTCATGAACATCTTTGTGGCTAGAAAATTCTTTTTCAGTGGAGTGTTTGGGAATAAAATGGGTCACAATCGCTAAGGAAGACAGGCTGCATGTTTTATTCACAAGCACATTTTGTGAACGTTTATTGCTACATTCACCCAGCTCTAGTGAAGATGGACATCTCTAGTTTTCCTTCTCATTTGCCCTCCCTTAGTTCTTATTTTTGTCTCCAGGTATTAACTGCATCCTATTGACATTTTCAGCTGCCAGCTGAAGGGGAAGAAAAAAAAGTCATTCTGGGAAACTATGCAAAAAAAAGTTTACTCCCTCCTAAACCTTTTCCTTAAATTCAATTATATCACTCTCATCCGCAACAGTCTAATGGCCATTTACAGAGTCCATATCAGATGCAGCCACACGGTTTCTGCTGAGCAAAAATTTCTCTGGCAAAATACCACTTCATTTACTGGTGAGCTGGTTTGCTCAGCGCATCTCAGCTTTGACAGATTTTCTCCAGCTACAGCACAGGATTGCAGGATGAGTTCAGCCACAGTGCCTGCCCCATCTTTGCCTCTCAGGGGGTGCTGGGGACCCTCTTCTGCTCTTCTTGGTCCCAGAAACTTGCCCAGACATTTTTTTTCCCATGGCCAGGTAGCAGCAGCTGGGGGTTTATGGAAATTTCTGTGTGGCATGCTCACACTTCCAGCTTTTCAGGTCACGCTGAAGTGGTGGGAGTCACCATCTCTGACCAAATGTACACACCACTGATCAGAGTCCAGCTCAGCCACCCTGCTTCTGAGGTGGCTTTAGGCACCAGGAGGGCTTCTTACAACCCCTACCACTGAAGACTGGAGAGGACCTCCAATGTTACAGCAGCCCAGACTTTCATTACTGAAAGGTCTTGAACCTCAAGCTCATCTCATCAGTGTGTTAGGCTCAGCAGGAGTAAAAAGACCAAGAAAATATCTACAAGCACAGGGAGAGAGTGTGTGTATGTTAGAGCCTGTCAACCAGAAAGCAGAAAGGAGCCCATCTTCTCCTTCTCTAGAAAGCAATACCAAGAATGAAGGATGGAGGGAATGATGACACAGTGCCCTGGATGAGGAGGAAGAAGAGAAGGCAGAAGGGGTTTCTGGCTTAACCAGCTCTCTTCTCTAAAGAGTTCCTTTTGTCTGCCTCAGAAAGGTCAGTATGGAAAAGGAAAATAATTTTTTTAAAACAGCTGTAAGATAAAGATAAGTCGAGCAAAATAAAAACCCTCACATAAAAAACCCAAGGAGGAGGAAGGGGAGAAAAAACCCCAAATAGATTCTTGGCTTTTACTTGATGTTACTATCTGGGGAAATATTCCTGTCTTCCAAGATGACTTTTTTCCATGCTACTCATATCTCTTGGAGCGAGCATTTGATGTAGAGCACGCATGGGCAAGGACAGCTTCATGGGAGGGATCCAGTTTTCCTCACAGTCACTGAGAAACAGACACAGACGGCTACAGGGATGACAGGGCCAAGAGAAACCATCCAACACCCCCCTGGGTGGGACTGATTTTGCCCCAAGTAGCGTCACCACAAGGGCTCTGGGGTAGCCACTGTGCAGATGGGCACAGACAGGTCACTCTGCTGCAATGTCCCCATCTGATACAGCAGGGACTCCAGAGGTCCCTGTGTGGTCAGGGGCCACTGTGGTCCATTGCCTGCCATCCAAACAGGCCACCCAGCATCTCCTTCCCAGTAGGAGCAAGGGAAGAAGACAGACTGGCAACGCTCCTGCCACTAAACACGCAACACTCCCCTGCCACCCCTCCTGGATAGAGGTCTGCGAGCATTACGCAAATCAATTTGTTAAGCAAGGCCTACTGCTCCTCTTTGAGGTACTGAAATTATTATTTCCATTTTGCAGGCAGGGAAACAAGGACAGAGGGAGTGAGGGTGTTTGTGTGAGATCCCATATGTTCTCCATTACAGGCCATGGCGCTTCCTGGCTGCAGCACAGCCTAACTGAAGTGCTAAATAACATCCAACATTTGTTCCTTTCATATGTCCACACCAACCAGTAGCAGGAAGCATGGTTGCAAGCTCATGGAAACCTGGGAGGTCTGGGAAAGGATTTGGGCTCCAAGCATATGTGCTCTGGGATCCATAGAGCAGAAATGCTGGATGCATTAACCTTCTCTGCAACAAGATGCACCTCCTACCAAGGGTCAGACAGGGCAAGACTGCTTCTAGCTAGCTGGAGCGTTTGCTTTGCAAAGAGGCAGGTTTCTAAGCACTCTCCTTTCCTCCCCTGGCTGCAAAAGGGTGGGAGGAGAGGCGCCAGGACACCATCAGTAGCAGGGAGTAGCAACAGCAAGGCAAAACCACCACCCATGCAAAGCCACAGAACATCAAAGGTGGCCTCCTCAACCAGCAGGTTATGCAGCTCTTGTGGCTCCTCTGCTGCACTGCCACACAGCCCTCACTGCAGAGGGGCAAAGAGGCCATTATCTATCCAGCCCAAGCTAGGAAAGCACAACCATGATGATGGACACAGAGGACACTGTCCCAAACAGACACAGCTGAGAGTGGTGAAGGCAGCAGAATTATTCACGACGAACTGAGGGACCGTGCTTGGACCAGTACCACCATGGTTCTGGAGGTTAACTTGGGCCTACAAGAGTCTTCAGCCAACCAAACCTCTGAGTATGTGATCCTCAGCCAACCAAACCTCTAGCCCCTCTTATATTACTACATAAATCCCACTGAACCCCAATAAGCCGAGATTTATTGATTTATTTTCAAAGTTTCTCTACTTAGAAACATGATGATGCCTTACAGTCTACCCATTGCATTTGGAGTTCATTGGACTAGATCACCTCCAGGGGGTCCCTTTCAGCCTAAATTAAGCTTTGATCCTACAGCTCTCTCCAATTTTGAGGGAAGAGGTCTGAGCCAAAGCACTACTCAAGCAACAGCACTGGTGTTTACCGCATAATCACTTTTATCCTCAGTGCATCTTTGAGGGAATTGTTCTTGGTTTCAGCTTGTGAAAACAACATCCCTGTGGAGACACAGCTGCAGCTGTGTTAACATGGCTGGTCACCCAGAAACTTCTGAAGGGAAGCTG
The DNA here is from genome assembly GCA_018697195.1 of Certhia americana. Taxonomy (NCBI): domain Eukaryota; kingdom Metazoa; phylum Chordata; class Aves; order Passeriformes; family Certhiidae; genus Certhia; species Certhia americana. Next base: position 5,052,144 of record CM031857.1, on the reverse strand, counting down.
AACCATTTCAACTCACTTCACATAGAGGATATTGCCTCACCCTCTGCTTTAAGCCTCAGAGCCATGGCAGTGGGATGAGGGAGGGCTTTCAGTGTGCGAGCCAGATTACCCCCAAAACAGACATGCAGAGCCTAACTGGATTTCCTAAGGAGGCTAAAAAGCTGTGGCCTCCCCGTTAGCACCAACAAATTACCCTGCTTAACACATGTGTTTCACAGTATCCACAGTCACATCCAGCTAAGACCCTAGAGGAAAGATTGTGTTAGAAACAACCTTTTAAATGTGAATCACCTCCTCAGGATGCAAGGGGTTGTACAGAAGAGATTTGCTCTCCTTGGGTAGCCTGAATGTTTTTCTGACACACAATGTCAGTCCAGAAGCACAGGGAGGAGCTCTACGCCAGGCAGCAATTGCCCATGTACTGGGTTTGTACCTTTCCCGCTGAACATAAAACTGCAGGTGGCAGGAAACTTGTGCAAAGGCTCAGCTAATGGTTAAAACAGCAACATGCTGCCCTCTGAGCCTCCTGGGGCTGTGGTGTTTCCAACATCCTTTTGCCAAGACCTGACATCTACAGCTCTTTCAGCTCGCCTTGAAGGTCACTCCACAAAACACAGCCGAGCACCACTGACCCACATCCAGCCCAAGCCACTCATCTTCTCAGCCACAAGACAAATAATGTGCTCCAGCTCTGGCTCTCCTTTCTGCTCTGCATCATCTGGGCTAGCCTCTCGCCTTCCCACGCAGAACAGCTGGCTCCATCCAGGCTCACATGTTTCCTAAGGACCTTCTGGGGGCTGCACCAATTTTCCACTAACGCTGCACTTTGTTTATGCCCAGAGATCTCCAGGTCAGCAAGCTGCTGGGGGTGGGGAGCCAGAGCCATTGTTTTACTGTACACAAGAAAGGGAAGGCAGAGCCAAGTGAGCTGAAGGTACTCCCCATCGTGGTAGCACCAACTGCCATCCCCTGACTGAGCAGATGAGAGAGCTCACTAAAAAATAAAACAGCTTATGCAAAACCTGGCTCTGGTTAGACTCAAATGTAACTGTTGTGACTCACCACAAGGTTGGGACAAAGGCATGAAAAGAGGGATGGAACTGGAAGTAGAACTGGTGTCACTTCTCTGAGAAGCTGTCCTGAAGGAGACCATGAATAATGCACAGTACATCTGCTGGACATTGTTTCTTGCCTCATATCTGTTCAGAACAGAAAAGAATAAATATAAAAAGGCTAAAAAAGGGTGAAGAGCACATGACCAATTTAGCACCCTAACCCCAGTGAGACATCCAGCCAGGCTGAGACCAGTAGGGGAGGAAATTGGACTGAGCATCAACCCAATTGCACAGCACCACAGGGACAAGCCAGTACCTTTGAATGTATTTTACCCAAAGGTTCACTCCCAGTATCACTCTCATGGCAAAAATGTTGCTTAGCACAAGGTGCTGCCATGCTTAGGGCCACCACAGAGCCTTGCTGTGCCTTCCCCAGAGGAGTCAGAAACATCTTCAGACTCAGGACCCCTCCCCACACCACATAACATGGCACCACATCCCTTTCAGGTGAGTTTATATCTGTTCATCCACTTCATTGGAGCCTCTCATAACATGCAGACAAATTTGGGGTCAGTGCAGACTGGGAAGAGGAATGGAGACACTTGGCACAGCTCTTTTTACTGTATGTTGCCTTAGCACTGGGACAGGTCACCACTACTGTTCAGGTATGCAAAGCCATAAGCTGATTTTACACAGGTCTAATCCCATAAAGCCAACACTTCTCAGCGTCATCCACATACCTCCTCACAGTTCTGCTGTCTCAGTCAGAGGCAATTCACTCTGAGCAGCAGGAAGCTGTTATTTAAATGCAGAACACAGCTGGGGAATCAGCTGAACTCTGGCTGGAGCTGATGCCCTTTGCCCAGGGCTCAGGCCCTGCCCCCCTGCAGAGACTGGCAGCTCGGGGCAGGGACACTCCATCACTTGCAAAGTCCCAGACAGCTGATCCTTGAGAGCTGTGGGAAAACCAGGCATCAGTAAGGTGCAGGAAACCTCCCCAGGAGTGGCTGGTGTGCAGTGCTGAGCGCTCAGCATGCGAGTGAAGGGAAAGCCCCATGACCTCCCCTTCCCTGGTGCTGCAGCACAGCCTGGCTGCCTGCTCCCATTCCATCAACAGGGACCCCTACCACAGGCTGTGCCCTCCTAAAAGCCACAAGCCTTTGCTGATCCAGCAAGCCACCCTGAAACCCCTCCTGGCCACTCAAGCACCCACATCACTTGCTGTCGCCGCTGCTGCTTGTTGTACCCCAGTTTTCTGCTTCTCCCTCAGCTCCTGCATATGAGCAACACTCCCACACCCATCCAACACCTCACTCATGGCACAGGTGTGCTTAGGCAGTCTGGGTACAGCCCTTTTATAGACCCCTGGCAACAGCAGGGGTCTATAAAAGCAGCTGCCAGGTTTTAGCTCTTGCAATACAGATGGATATTGCACCTCCCCAAGGGGAGCTCCCACTGGAGCACAGCACAGAGCATCCCACAAGAGTAAGGTGTTTTTGTCAAAATGCTGAATTTGTACCCTTAAAACAGGGCAGGGGGATTCACTGAGGGAGCACACACAGAGACCATTTTAACAAGCCACACGTCGCGCCAGGAAAATGCCCTGGACAAACGTGATTTCGAGCGGCACATCTGCAGCACCTTGCAGCCTTAGTTGACAGCCTGAACAAGCAGGAGAGACAGGCATTAGAGAAAACAAAATCAGAAACAAGGGGGGAAAGAAAGACCAGAGGAGCAAAGACAGCCTAACAACAAAGGCTTGTCTTTTCCAGAGAGAGGAAAGCACGTGTGTGTGTGTGTGTGTGTGTGTGTGTGTGTGTGCGCCTGTGCAAAGAAAATGAATATTTTTTTAACTTGAAGTTGTATGGAAAAAATGCCTGTGTACACACTGTCTGTAGTATGAATTTAGTACAGAGCAGGCAGTGCCTTTGTGCTTAATAAGTGAAGATGTACACGTAATGTGAATATATGTGCGCTATCTGGGCACAGCTATAGAGCAGGAAATGTTTACTGTGCCTTGCATTGACTAACAGGGGCTGCTCGCCTGAGGGCAGGAGTGGCAGGGAAGTGATGCAATCTGGGCATAAGTGTACACAGCAAATCCAGCCAGCAGAGCGTGTGAAAAGCATTTGTGGGTAGAGATTCCATGCCTGAATCTGCAAGCACCCATGATAAGTGAAGAGGAAACGGCTCACGTTTGGGGATGGGAGATGACAGAAGTCCATCTCTGCACACGTGAGAGAGGGAAAGACCATGGGATGCTCATGGCCTCAGAAGGGAAGCTAGGTGGGGATACTGCAATGTGACTGCATGTGTCAAAATTCACTCCAAATACATGGCCAGGAGCTTTATAATCTGGTTGAAATTGGTGTTGCTCCCAGCCACCCCACAGTGCAGCAGGGCTCTGAACATTTCTCCAGCCTGACACCTTTGATTTGAAGCCTGATGGCTCAGTGTTTTCAGCCTTGAGAAAACCTGGATTTTCAGGGAGCAACATTCAACCAGTATTAACACAAAGAATAATAGTCACAGCATCATCTAGGTTGGAAAAGACCTCTGAGATCATTGAGTCCAACCATTAGCTCAGCACTGCCAAGCCCGCCACTAAATCAGCTTCCTAAGTTCCACATCTACAGGTCTTTTAAACATCTCCAGGGATGATGATTCAACTCCTCCCCTGGGCAGCGTATTCCAATGAGTGTTCCAAAAGCCAGGGTGTAGTAGCAGCTCAAAAGGACATCCAAGCCCGGCACTGCTTCCAGCCTGATGTTCTTGCTCAATGGGGTGGGGCGGTTTTGTGCTTCCTCGAAACGCCACCGTGGTTTGAACGCAGGTGCTCTTTTGCTGAAGTCTGCGTGGTTTTGGGGGAGAGCTTTTCGGGGGAGAGGAAAAGAAAAAAAAAAAAAAAGATCAGGTTTTGGCCCCTGAATTGCTGCGTGGTGACAGCAGGCTTGCATGTGCCCCTGTGTTTTACATGGGGCTAGCATGGGCGTGTACGTGGAGTCGGGGAGAGAATTTGGGGCAGGAGGAGAGGGGATGCAGGCGGGAGAGGTGCAGCCGGCTGCTTCCCGCACACCGAGCAGTGCTTTGTGCTTTTCTTTGATGGCACAAAGCTGCGAGCTCCAAGGAAGATGAAAACGGCTCACAGGGCTCGTGGAAAAAAAAAAAAAAAAAAGGTGGGGCGAGAAATAAAAAGGGAAAGGGAAGAGCCCAACAGTGGAGCCGTGCACAGAACAGTTGTTTCCAGGTGCCCTCTCCTGGCCTTGCGGGGGTTTCTCCTCGGGGCTTCTCGCTCTCTACGACTGCCTGAAAGTAGAGTGAGGGTCAGGCTCTTCTCCCCATGTAACAAGTGACAGGAGGTGGCCTCAGGTTGTGCCAGGGGAGGTTTAGATTGGATATTACAGACTATTTCTTCACCAAAAGGGTGGTCAGGCACTGGAACAGGCTGATGATGGAGTCACCATCCCTGGAGGTGTTTTAAAGATGCGTAGGTGTGGCACTTATGGTCATTATTTAGTGGTGGATTTGGCAGTGCTGGATTAATGGTTGGACTCATTGGCCTTAGAGGTCTTTCCCAAGCTAAATGACTCTATGATTCCAAAGATTTGTGGCTTTTTTTTTTTTTTTTTTTGTCTTTTGCATGACCTCCACACCATCCACAATTGTGGAAGCAGAATTCCATAAAGACCTTCCTCTACTCACCATCAGCTTGCACCACTGAGTTTCTGCAGCCTCCACAGCTGACACCATGAGCTGAAATAATGAACTGGAATAATTAACCAGGGGCAAGGAGTGATTTACACAGCAGTACAGCGTAAGAGATATAAAGTTAGGAATCCATCAGAAAATAAACACTGTATTTACTCAGACATAACGTGCAGATTAATGTGCTTCCCAAAAAAGGAGGGTAAGAAGGAAAGCGTAGAGAGGAATAGCACGTGGGTTGTTCTATAGTTCTATTTAAAATAAGGTTAAGAAATCCCTGCATCTTTAGAAACAAAAACATGACAGTGCTGCTCATCTGGGAAGAGTGCTTTCACTTCCTTGTTGCCTCTTTCCCAGCTGTGGTGCCTGTTCCAGTTCCTCCACCAGAATTAGCAGTGTCAGATGTTCCAGGATTCCTTCTGCTTTGTGAGGAATGAGGAGGCACATAAAGGACAAAGCTATTAGAGGCCGCGAAAGACCTAAAATGAGCTGCATGGCCTTAATCCCACCTCTGCCCTTCTGTTGCCACTCAGCCTTGAACACATCCCAAACGCTGAGTCTCTGACATTGGTTTTTGTCTTCCAGAAAACAAGTTTTCTCAATGCACCCTCTGGGAAATTTCGAGGCAGCAGACAGGGAGGTTTGCCATGTGTTGTAGAAGTGATTAGAACACGTCTGACCAGCTGCAAGAGGAACCAAAACCTGAAACTGATTGTAGTGAAGATCAGAAACAGAAAATAGTGATTTGTGTCTCAAATACAAATAACAGAAGTCAAGAGCTTAATAGAAGTCTCTAGTCTTGATTGCTTGCATCTCTTCGGGTGCAAAACAAGATCTAAATTAGATGGGCAGTTAACCATTATTGTTTGTGCATTGGGCCGATCTCTTCTCTTCCACAGACACAAAATGCACTCTACAGAGGGAAAGTATGTGAGGGCCGTCAGAGTTCAAGAGTTTGGATGAGCTCCCTTTAAGCCTGGCCTGTGATAAACAAGCCTGACATAAACTGTGTGTGAAGCCTATAACAATAACAGCTTTCACATTGCCTATTTCAAGGAAAAGTTTTATGGCCACAAAATACAGGCCTAATAGTCAGGATGTAAATTAGTGCAAGGCAGGAGTAAAAGGCATGGGAGGAAGGGCACAGAGCCATGGCTGAGCTGTGCTCGTGTGGTCCCACTAGATTACAGCACCAACATGTTTTTGTGCACCCCACACTCAAACCAGCACCAAGCAGGCTTCTGCAGGCAGGGCACCTGCAGCCTCCCCCTCTGGACCCTGGAGACAGACAAGAGTCCAGCTGAGTGAAGCTCCTGGGCCAAATCCTGCAGGATAGGGCATTGCTCTGGAGCTGCCAGATAGTTCTGTGCTGTAAACTGCCCTCCCTGCCTAGAGGTGTGCACCACAAACTGGTAAACAAGAGCTGCATCCCTAGATTATTGTCTTCATTGTGTCTTCAGCCCACAAACTCCCCTTCTCCTCCAGTAAGTCTAAGCAGCTCCCTGAGCAGTTCCCTGGTCCAGCTGCCCCTCGAGCATGAGTCCAGCCTTGTGTCGCCTCCTCCAGCCATGCTGGTCACCAACCAAGGAAGAGACTGTAGCCCAGTACCCACAGCTCTGGGTGTTAAATGGGCAGAGTATGAAATTCCCATTCTTTGTGTGTACAATTCTCCCCATGAAATGCCTTCAGCAGCACATTTGAGGTAGGGCATCCATCCTGGCCCACTCTGGGCTGTGCCTGACCTAAAGGCTGACCCTAAAGTGGCAGCAGGTAGGTGTTCAGCCTGCAAAGCTGCCAAGAGCCCCATGGCAGAGATCCATGGCCTGGGCTCCTGGCCGGGTGCCACCACACCATCTGCAGACAAGTTTCTGCTTCCAAGACACGACTGCCCCGTGACACCTCCTGCTTGCTCTTCACATGACACTGGGAGCTGGGAGAAGGAACAGAGCAGCTGGGTCCCACGTGGCAGATGGGCCAAGTGTCCAGGTCCAGGGAGCTGTGCCCATCCTGGGACTCAGTCCACAGAGGTTCAGTGCCTGCAGTGCAGTCTGCAGAGCTGGGCTAAGCCTCACCTGTCCCACAAAGAACCATCATCTGCATAATTTCTTTCATCCCAGCTTCCTGCAGCAGTTTTTTTCCAAAAGAATGCAGCATCTTCCTTTTATACCTTGGAGAAGCAGAGCTTTTGCTTCCCTTCTGGTCAACCTAGGCCTGCAAAACCTTTCTTCTGTACTATTCCTCATGAGGCCTTCAGAAGCACGTGTCCTTCAAAACTCCAGGAGAGGACCAGCAGTTCCTGCTGCTTAACATGTGTGTACATGTGTTGAGGCAGCTGAGACAGCTGCTTCGGTGCCCGCCGGTCATGGTGCACTTTTTCATCTCCAGATAAGACATCACGCCTGCGTTTGCCTGAGGTGCTCTGCCACAGATGCTCTTCCCTGGTACAGATGCTTTGAGACAAAGGAGATTCACAGCTACTTCTCCTACAGTTGCCATCTTGAAGTGCCTCTCCTCATGTTGTTGACATCACCTCTAACCTGTGGCTTTGTGGAGATGCAGTTTGGAGGTTTTCCAGTTTAAGAGAAATCCAGTTTTCTTGATGTGACATTCCCAACATCAATAGGGAGGCCTACAGCAGGTAACATTTGATATTCAGAGACATACATGTCCAGCCTCTTTTCCCTAGAACATACCCCAGACAAACTGTACCCAAGTGCAAGGAAGAGGGGTGAGAAAGACAAAAATGAACCTGATAAGAGAATGTACTTTGGCATTAACAGTCAGGGACATATTTGCTGTTTTCTGCAGCATTAGACAAGGCAGCCTACCTCTGACCTGAATTTCTAGGCAAGACAAGATGTCTGAAAGAAACAGGGTAGGAAGACTTTTTATTTCCACCCCTTCTTCCTTATTAAACCCACCTTCCTTTGGAAGACTTTGGATTCTGATCAACTCCTCCAACACTTTCTATTTAATTTCCACTTACAGGGCCTAAAGGCTCCTCAAGTCACTTGCTGTGCAGACAAGTTTCCTTCTTGACAGTGCTTTTGAAAAATCTCCATGTTACTTGGTTCCTCTTTTGCAGTGGATAGCTTTAGGCTAAGCTTGTCTTGTCTTAAGCTTTGTCATTTATAAATGGCTCCAAGAAAAAGAGAGACTGTAGAAACTGTACGCTCAGCAGAAGAGCGCTGGGGGTTTTGCTGGTTGAATTTTGGGTTTGAGACACTGGTGCTTCCAACCAGCAATAGGAACCACATCCTCATTCTCCCGTGTACTGCAGCGGCCCTGGCCGCTGAAATCACTGAAGGATTGGTCACTAAAATGACCGGTGTGCCTGCAGCACACAGGCCTTGCAGTCGCCCTTGCTGTTTGTGCAGCCCGGTGTTGTACAGCCATTCCTGGAGACGCAGCTCCCTCAGTACAGCCATTCCCGGAGACACAGCTCCCTCAGGTGGTGCCTTTAACAGCTGTAAAACTTCCAGGAAAGCAGAGATGGAGGAAAACAGCAGCACCAGCACAAACTGATAGCTGCAAGTACTCCCTTCTCATACAAGAGGAGAAATCCCATTCCCTGCAGAAATATGAATAGGAGCACCACAGGAGCATCCCAAGGCTACAGTCTGCTCTCCCTGGTTTGCCATATGCCTATTGCTCAGGGCAGGGCAAGTCACAAGGGATAGACAGGACACAGTGAGATGAGTCAGAAGTAAGAGCAGAGGCATGGATGGGCAGGGCAAGCCCCCAATGCCCTGGCACAGAGTTCCTTTCTAGGAACTGCCCAGCAGGATCCTCCAGAAAACCTGCCAACAAGCACAGGGGGCTCTGGGGCGCCCAGCCAAATGGGGAAGGGACTGACGCAGGCTTTGCGAAGAGCCCGTCGTGGAAGCACGTGATGTGCATGCATGTTTTATGAAAGAAAAGCTGGAGACCAGGGCACCCTTCCATAGGAACTTGTTGGCAAACAAGCACGCCTTTATTTCATTGCCATTTTTCATGGGAAAGCTCGCTTTGGCCTTAACAGAGGAAGAGGGGTTTGCCTAATTCCAGCTGCTAAGAGCAGCAGACCCAGACATTTCATCCCGTGGCTCTGCAGGGGCTGCTTGTCCAAATGCACCAGCCTTACTGCCTGTCCCCAAGTCCCTGCTGTTGAGCCAGGGAGTGGCAAACGTAGAAATGCAGCTTGGGGATGCCTACAGGCAGTGTTGTTTCAGAGCTGCTCCCCTCAGCGGACAGCAACGACCGCACCAAGCACATCTCTCCTCGCACCCCTCTGCCTCTGCACCGTGCTCCCTCGCCTGCCCCATGCCACACAAAAGGGCTGGAAATGAAAGCAGGTGTTTGTGTGGGAGGCCAGGCAGCAGCCCGAAACACTTGCCTGCTGTTTTTATGTCGGCAGAAAAAGCGTGTGGGAAACACAACCAATGAGCATCTCTGTTGTGGTGTTATCTCTTCCTGTTATCTCAGAAGTACTTCAGATGCGCCCGGGGCAGAAACTGTCGAACAATAGCACCCAAACCAAAGGCAGGCCAGGCTCTGGCACCTCGCTGAGGTCAGTGCTGGCGACAGGCAGGTGGGCAGGATCAAACTCCACCTTAGCAGGGCCTGACAGCACCATGGGCTCCTCATCCAGGGTTCACCATGTGCCCAGTGAGACTCCAAAAGGGGAGTAGGCACAGGCTCTGCACCTTCCATGGCAGAAGGCAGCCAAGAGGCTCCTTCCAGAGCCAGGAATTGCTCCAGACAGCACTGACAAAGGCAGCCAACAGCAAAGCAACCCAGAGAGAGGTTTCTCACGGTAGGCATGATCATGAGGAACCATGCTCTGAAGCCATGAGGACAGCTTGGAAGTCCCATCTCCTCCATTAGGCTGACACATACATATGTGGAGTCCTGAGATGTCATTCAAAGAGGAAGAATAAACCATCCAGAGTGTGCATTTTGTAGGAAAAGTAATGCTGGGAAGTGTCATGGAGGTGAGAACAAGGCAGCTGGTCCTCAGATGAAAGAAGGAGGTGAAAGCAGAAGGCAACTCATGCCCCTGCCCAAAGGGTAAATCACAATTCAGATGGGAGCTCTGCACAGAAAGAAACACCACACCCCAGGACTGAGAGTGTGACAAAGCTATGTGACTCAAATCCTGCTTCCTGGTCATCCAGCTCATCTTCTCAAGCAGCCACTTCTGTGCCTGCCCCTCCTCTTCACTTGCCCCGTTGCTCTGTATGCCCCATGTACAGAACTTGGCTTATTCACTGGGCCAGCTCAGCTGATCCCTGCCCTCCTCCTCTGCCCCTAAATCCCAACCTGGAAGCTCTGGACAGTAGCTGGCAGATGCTTTATTGATCATGACATGAGGTAGCTCCTCAAAAGCCTGTTCTTTTCTGCTCACAGCTCACTTTCACACCTTCCTGGCTCCACCAGAAGGCCCAGGGGAGCAGTAGCCATATCATGCTTTGGGAAAACTCCTTCACCTGTGTCCCTGCTGTTCTTAGGGAGAGAGCACCTCCCCCTCACAAAGGAAGAGCAGTTCTGGTGAGGGGCTGCAGCACAGCAGAGGGGAATTTCAGTTTGGGGCAAGCACCAGAGACCCTCAAGCAGCTGGCCTGGCACCTCTCCAAAGGGTGAAGGCTGAGGCTGCACCTCTGAGGGAGGCAAAGGCTCCCACGCTTCTGCTGGTCCATGGCTCAAGACAGCCAGGCTGGAAGGATGGGGGAAGGTCCTGTGGTAAACTCCCATCTGCAGGGAGGGAAGGAACACTTTGGTGGGGAAGAGAGACAGAAGGTTGGATTTGGCACTCCTCTTCTGAGATGGGGCTGGCAGAGAAGAACAGGAGGCCAGTTCATTGGGCCTCTTTACCTCTCTCTCCTTCAATTAACTCTTCTTTTCCTTCCCACAGCACAAGATAAGATTGCCCAGCAGTAGTATTTGAGCTCGATGGCTACTACAAACTGATCTTATCCAAAAGCCTGAGGCCAGACCTCATACAGGTCAGCCACAGCACAGGAGCAAAACCCTCAGTCCTTCAGGTTGACCACCAGTCAGTGTGGGCATCAGGAGGTGCCAGCCATGCCAGGTTGCTCACTGCATGGCTGGCACATGCAAGGAACGTTGGTAGGACACCTTGTCCTGCTCGCTGAGCTCTGCCCATGGGGGCTGCAGTCTGAAATACAAACCCTGTGCTTCTAAGCTTTTGCAAGGCTTCAGGACAACTGAAATTATACCTGTCTGTCAGAATGGAGAGGGAGCTGATGGACTGGAGTTTATCTCCACATTAGCACCTGAATATCTGTTTCAGAACAAGGATAAAATCAGTGCCTTTTCCCCCATAGCATCATTTTGGCAAACATCGCAAGAAACACTTGTACTAGCTATGGTTTCCTACTTGACCTTTTACAGGCTCAGAGTTTCAGTTTAGAAATTAAATTATCTAGCTGTCTCCCACACTGCCTGTGCCAGAAGCCTGAGAACCTCCCTCTGGACAGGCTACTAGCCAACAGAGATGCAGATTCTGGCTACTTTAGTAGAAGGGCCAAGTTTGGGCAGCAAGTGCTGCTGTTTTCACATGGATTAATGCTGGGATAGAAGACTTATATCTTCTACAGAACCAACCACTGCTCCTTTGGGTGCCTGCTCATTCTGCCCATCTACCATCACTGTGGTGAGTGCTACAGGACCACAGCACAACTACAGACCTTCTTTGATCACAGGGCTGCATCTCCCTCTCTTTCCTTCAGCACTGGCTCTGGAGCACACCAGAGCAGCAAAACTGGCTCCTGCAGCAGAAACTGCATCTCTGCAAACAGGGGGATGAGGCAGCAGACAAACAAGGACAAGACCAGCACATGGATTATCTCATCTCCCTTAAGAAGAATAGGAAAAAACACTTCATCTCATGACTCAGTGGCAGAGGCACCTACAAAAGAAGAACCAAGAAAGCTTACAGCAATAACCACCAGAGCCAAGCACATCCTGTTACGTCTTAGGTGCCAATGTCAGCTCATTTTCCAGAACTGAAACATCCACTACAGCATAAAAGCCTGAGATTTGAATGTCCCCCGACACACATTCAAAAAATTAAGTTCTGCTTGGTGCTTATTTGATAGGTCAGCATTTTTTTCTGAATGTGTCATGGAGTGTTGATAGTCTTCATTGTTTTTGTGATGTTTCACATTTGTTCCTGATGTGCTGCAATGGACAATACTTGTACAATGAGACATCACAAAAACAATGGTGACTGTCAAAAAACAAAAGGAGTAAATAAAAAGTAAGTACTGCCCTGATAAGCTTTCCATTGCACAGGCATACTCTGTGCTAGTAGTATTTTCTTTCCTGCCTGCCAAGGACTGTGTTTTGGTGTAAATCAACCCAACAGAGATAAATGTTCTTTCTCAGGCCCCAGTAACCCTCCCTCTCTCCCGGGAAGGACCCCCACACCTGTAACCACAGAGTAAAGCTCTGGTAGCACAGGACAGGCAGAGCAGCTGTGTTCACCCACCCCAGCTTGAGCCCACCAGCTCCTGTCACCCCAGCACTTCCCAGGGATGGTGTGATTCCTCCTGCATCCCTACTTCTGCGGCTCAGGGACCAAAATGCTTTTGTTGCTGCCTTTGTATCAAAGTGAGACACTGAAGTGCCAGCACAGCTGTGAACTAAGATCCTCTGCACCCAGTCTTCTCTTTATTTATTCAGTACAGGGACATAGCGTATGGTATGTTACAAAATAAACTATGAAACATTTACCAAATGCAATTTTAAGTAGCAAAAGCCCGAAAATCAGCTGCAGAAAGCTAAGGCGAGAGCAAGTGGCACTCCCAGGGCTGTTCCCGCGGTTGGAGTTCAAGTGAAGCGACTGAGCTCTGGAGGAGGCAGAGACTTCTTTCTCCTGACGAGTTGCCTCTTTGCCCTTATACCAGGAGATAAAAATAGTCATATTTCTCAGGAGAAACAAAGCATGGCTGTTTTATCTCCCCTGAACACATAGCATAGACCAGCCTGAAAGAGGTATCGGGTGTTCTTTGGCCTGACACATCAGCTGGCTGGCTGGATGTCTCATGATCTGTGGCTCTTGTAGCTCTCTTCTCCTTCACCTGCCCTGCCTTTTACTCCAGACAGGTCAGTGTGCCCATCTGCTCTAAAACTGTGCTCCCAGCTCCCCAGCTGTCCTGTAGAGGCACTTATGGACACGCCCAAGCCCAGAGGAGCAAGCACGAGGAGCGTGATGCAGGTGCACCTATTGCAGTCCAGCTTCTCCCTTGGGGATGCAGATGTCTCAGCAGCTCTCTATCATCCCCTGGTTATACCTGAGGTGTTACCAGCCAGACCAAGAGATGCAGTGACTCGCCCTCAGCAGGAAGCCCTGAGCTGTAAACCCTGGCAACCCCAGTGCCACCAGTAATCCTGCTGGTTGGCAGTTTATAATGCTTTGCTTCATAAGCCAAAGGAGGTCAGACCTCTTCTATGAAAAAAAAAAAAAAAAAAAAAAAAAAAATTTTAAAAAAATTTTTAAAAAATTGTCTGGATAGCCACACAGACTTATGCTGAAAATAAATGTTGGCTTTATTTGCCTAAAAGTCACAGAAAAATGAGTTGAAACTGTCCCTGAAGAGGCTATGTAGCACATTCTCCTGGCCTTTGTCAGGACAAAGAGGCTTCACAGAATCTTGTCTCATCCACCCTTTGAAACCCCAGTGCTGGAGAACCTCTCCCAGAAATCTCTCTCAGTGTTTCATTAAAAAAAAAAAAAAAAAAAAAAATTTGACCTAACTCGCCCTTGCTGCAATTCAAGCCCTCAGTTTCTTTTCTAAACTTAGTGGGAAAGGGAGAAGTTTATTGCTTTCTCATTCGTTGGGTTTTTTTGGGGGGTTTTTTGCCCCATTTGTCCCATTTGTGGTTTTTCCCAAACAAGTGCTTCAAGGCTCTTCCTTGTCCTTTCAATATCTTCTTCTCTGCATTATACGACACAAATCCTTTTAACTTCAGACAAATATTTAATTACATACAACTATTTTTTGGTCCAGGAGGCCATGTATTTGATGCTGAAGCCAGAGAGCTGTCCTAATGTGCAGCAGGAGATAAAACCCTGCAAGATCCATAGGTCCATTTTGTCTCAGTAGAGTTTTAGCTTCTTGGTGAAAGAAGCCATCCAAAAAGCACAAAGACAACGAGGTGAAGTAAAAACTAGTGAACCACAGAAAGACACAGGTTTCAGGGCTCAGTGCTCCATATCCATCTCCTAACATGAAGACACTCATAAAAAAATGGCCAGAGGGATGAATGCCTATCACCTTGAGTCTCCTCCACTGGGCCTCTCCATCTCCATTTGACGCTCTCTCTAATTTTCTGCAACAAAAGCCACGTTTTCATGGCTGAGCATTACGCAGGGCTGGGCAGGAGGGGCACCTGACTGTCGGAAACTTCCTTTTCCCTGTGAACAAATGGTGGAGCAGAGAGACCAGCACCCCTCCTCCCAGGATGCCTGCTCAGGGCCTTTCTCTCGGGAGGTTTGGAGTCCGTGGCTGTGCGCGGGGCCGTGGCCGTGGGGGCAGAGGCTGCTGCAGCTCCTGGGGCTGTGGGGGCAGCGGCCGCTGCTGCACCCGCAGCTGTTTTGGGGTGGGCTTGGATGTGGTCTGAGGCAGCTCCTGCATCCTCCTCCCACGGTCTGCGGGCACAGTCTGCATCACTTGCTCCTCCTCTGCAACAACAGAAGCACCCCGTGGTCAGACATGCACTAAGAAGTCAAAGAGCCAGGGAAACGTCCTTGGCCCAAGCAAGAAAAAACCAAATATTGGGCTTTTAACCTGCCACTCTCAGGTGTCCCAGTGAACAGAAAAAATCACCTCTGCCTGCACCTCCCAGACCAACGTGAAAGCTTCTGGCTGCCTGGCTGAGATCAAGGTACCTGGAGCATTTGGGGCAGCTCTGCCCTCTCTGTTTTCAAGGAGGCCCCAGTAAATATTGCTGGACATCCCCACCCTGAGCTGCTCTGTCCCCTTTTGGAGGTTACTGAAGGGAAAGTGACATCCAACCCCAGGAAGTAACATCAAAGCACTCTGCCCTGCCATTATCCATGCTGGGATTTCCAGACACCTGGAAGCCAGAGATCCAGCGTTAATTTTCACACAGAGAGAAGAAGTGAATTCATACCAACTGACTTCTGATCACTGACTCATCATTTCTGAAATATCACTCATCTTAACTTAGGCATTGAGGGATTTACCTCTTGAGACTCTGAGTTGGCCTTAAACACACAGCAAACTGTTTCAGAGAGGTTGGTCACCATAATATAATCACTAAAATATTAGTTCTCATTTTTTCACGCTCATTTTTTAAATTCCTGCTGAATCCAAGAAATGAGGATATGGCGTCACTGCACAGCTGAGGCAGTGATCTGTACAACTCAAAAGAAAACAGACATAATGTAAGATAATACTCAGGTGGCTTTGCTCAAAGCACACATCAGAAAGTGAGACTGGCAATGCCAGCTGATCTACACGGATTCACCATATGCTAAAACCAGGTTACTGCTCATGTCAGGGCAGAGAGAATGCTCCTGACCACAGGGTTGCTGTCAGTGGGAAGCTCTAATATTTTAGGCGTCTGGATAGCAGAATAAATCCCCTTAAACACTTACCATAAACTTCTTGCCTTTTTGTTTTCTTCCTTCTGATACAATAAATAAGACAAATCACAAAGATGACAAAGAAGACTGCACCTCCTGCTATGCTTAAGATGAGATAAAAGTCCATCTTGCCTAGTTAAGGGATGAAAGAATATGTTAGATGGAAAGAAATAACTTGCACAACACCTACTTAGAATTCTGTATTTTCTTCTATGGACTGTAAAGGACCAGTAGACACCCCACCTTTTGCCTTTTCCCTCTACACAGCAGAAAGTTGCTGCTCATCACTGTTGAGAATTTGATTGCTCTGTGATGGACCCAAGTTCTGCAGAAAACTGAAACCAGAGCATTCTTGTGTGCCAGCTCACTCTATTTAAATTGCCTTTTGGTGTGGCAAATACACCCAGGTGTATTTTGCTTTTTCTGCACCTGTTTCTTCCAGATGAGTGCAAGAGGAGCCCAGACATATTCACATATAATTACACTTCCATGAAAAGCTGGCTGACCTGAAACCCACCTGAAACCTTCCTTTCCTGTAAAGGTCAAAATTCAAGGTGTTTGGCCTCAAATTAAGGACCAAGTGTTCACAGAGAGTAGCAGGGTTAGAAGGAGGTTTGGCTGCAAAATTAGGGAGGTTTAATCTACCATGGAGCTGGCAGAGTCCTGCCACTACACAGAAAAGTTTGAGAGGTATTTTGTTTGGGTAGGAAGAGAAGTGCACCATGGTTTTAGGGTGGTTTTGGTGTCTGAGAAAGTCTATGTTTGTACCTGAAAAATCATTGGTATTTCTCTGTTAGTGATGTGAGAAAAACCCCAAACTCTCTAACACAATTCCCCCTGTGTAAAAAGAGCATTTCTCAAGGGTAAGAAAAAGTGAAATCAAAATTGTCTAGATGGTGGCCAATGTCTGCCTATAGCAGCAGTGCAGGTGACTTGTGCTTGCCCAGCTTGTGTCCTGGCATAGGCAACTTCAGCCAGCATTTCCTCACCCAGACAAGGTGTTTGGGAGAGTTTGCCCTGTATTAAACAGACTGAATCCAGCAGCACACCTTCATACCTTGCTCCAAAGTTCATGCCACATGGATGGATTCTGAATGATCAGATCTATTCATGCAGTGCATCCTAAATGTGAGTCAAAGTCCTCACATCCATGACCATGAGCTAATAAGAAAATCAATCGCAGCCCTGTTTTGCGGAGTTGCACGTGTCATGTCCTTGACATCCACCAACATCCTGCTCGCCCCTTCCCAATGCTAACATCAATGGGACTGTGCAGTCCATCAGGTCAGGCAGGAGCAAAAGAGAAAAATAAAAAACAACCCAACAAACCACTCCTTGGCTATTTTTGAAATCAGGAGGATTATTCAGGAGGCAACAGCTGCACAGGAGAGCAGCGGCCATCCTGTCCCTCAGCTCTTTGCCTTTCAGTCAGCTTCAGCAGACCTGGGATCACTTCAGTAAGGTCTTTATGCCTTAAGGCCTGTTCCCTCCACTCTTTGCCCTTCAGTCAGCTTCAGCACACCTGGGATCACTTCAGTAAGGTCTTTATGCCTTAAGTCCTGCTCCCTCCCTTCTCACACTATGGGCTGTCCTTTAGACTTGGACTTTTCCCTAAATTCACTATGGCAGAAATAGGTAAAAATTGGAAATACTGAGCCAGCTCTTGTGAGCCCCTTCTCCAACTCTCCACCAGCTCCAGCAGGAATCTAGACTAAGGGAATGCTTCAAATAGAGCACTCGTGGTTGGGTGGGATGAACCCAAGCCTGGCAAATTCAAGGACTCTTCCCCAGAACTGCACTTGAATTCTGAACTTTGAACTGAACACCACATCCAGTGCCATACCAGTGTGATCTGTCCTTTGTTTGTGCCTTAACTTCCAAAACTTTTATGTGGGAGGATGATGCCTGTGATGACTTCTTTTACCTAGTGAATCATTTTCAGCATGACTCTGCCCATTTAAAATGCAATCCTTTCAGTCCTTTTATTACATCTGTGGTTTAGAAAGATGAGGCTTCAACTGAACAGGAAAACCAATGGTACATTTGAGCCATGCTTGTCTGACCCATGGTACCCTGAAGCAAAATTCTCCACAACTTCCTTCCAGATTTCTAGGCCAAGCTGAAGAGTCCAAGCAGCTTATTTTTCCCCTTGTGGGAGAACTCATCCACACGCATGGGTAGCAGGCAACCACCACATTCATAGACATGATTACGGAGAGGAGAAAAACACAACAGGTTTCCCTACAGGAGAAGGGGAGGAGCAAAACCCCTATCACATCCCACTGCCCTCAGCTTGACCACCCTGCCTTTAGGGCAGGGATGCCTTAAGTCTAGCAGTGGGGCTGGTAGCAGCAGGATGGGGAGCAGGGAGATGTTACAAGGCTGGAGAATGCCAGGCAGAAAGTATGACTTGCATCCTGGCTACCACAGCAGCACCAGATCCAAATAACTGTGCTGGAATTAGACTCTCAGTACTGGGTACTTGGGATCTCTGCTGTCCTGGCCCCTGGAACAGTCCTACAGATGTGTACAACTGCATCAGGCTGTGAGGTCCACCCTAGCACCTTCTGACAAAAGAGATTTCTTACCTGAGCATTTAATTACTTTTTCAGCCATTTTTTCACTGACTTGGTTCTTAGCAACACATCTGAACATCCCAGAACTCCACCCATGCCATTCTAGCATTGTTGCATTCTTTTGGATTTTTTTGCCATTGGGTTGAGTCAGTTCCATTAGAAATGCTTCATCCATAGCATTCTCTTTTGCTTCATCCTTAGTCTTCTGTTTTGCCTCACACTTGACAGACAAACTTTTATTCCTGCATTCAGCAATGAGGATTGGCTGAGGGACAGGTTCTGAAAATGAAGGGAAGGGACAGGCACGTCTGAGAGTTTCTACTCTTGAAAGCCTCTGTTACTAAGCAGAACAGAGAATTAACCCCAAATCACCAGCTAATGAGATCACAGAAGAATGAAGAGCAAATGAGACCTCTACTACAGAAGTAAGAAGGCAATAATAAAGAAATGCAGTGCCATAGCCTACATAGTTGGCCCAGTAAAGCAGAGCTGGACACCAGGCAGGTGATGGGAGGAAGCTGAGTCTTCAGGTGGAGAGGAGGGACCCAGGGCCACAGCCCCCTCCGTCTCTGGACCCTGTGTTTTGGTGTAAGTGAAGTCGGTCCTGTTCTGCCTGTGCCCACCAGGAGAGATTTTCTCTAAAGGAGGAAAAAGCTATGAAAAGCTACTTATGATGTTCTGTGTGCTACCAACAGCACTCAGTGGGCATGACAGCACAGCATGGAAGGCTATCAACCCAGAATGGAGGACACAAAACAGACACTTCAGCTCTCAATGAGGTTATGATAGACAAAACTGATTTCTGTCCCTTCTTATGTCCTGCATACAACTTGCTCCCTTTTCGTTCCAGTTTCTCTATCTCTGGTGGCACTGAAAGAGATCAAAAAGCCTGCAAGGTTTGCCTCAAGTAAGGGCAGCTGGCAGGGACAGCAAATGGAAAATAATTATTTCTACCTTTAACACTAGATAAACAAAAGCATGCCAGTGTCACCTCTAGTTATGGGCTGTGTAAGTTTTACAGATCATAAATTCCCAAGCAAACAAGGACTGCTCAAGGCACATGCAGATAAGGTTCACACCACAATATCTGCAGCCACCCTTTCCTTGTTAAGCCCACACCTCCTCTGCAAACTGGAACCTATTATTCAGGGAAACATCCCTGAAGTGGGAAACATTAGAGTCCAGGTGCTGGTGATGGAGTTGTGTGAGGATATCATTTGGGACTGTTTTCTGTTTTTTAACAACTGTTTGTCCAGCCCTAGTAACAAAGAGCCAGCCTGGATGACAAATTATTTTAGCACCCGACATTTACTACAGGACTTCCAAAACTGTGTGTCAGAGGTAATGCAACCTCTGTGCTGCACAGCAGAGTAAATGATGCAGCACACAGCTGGGCAGGAACATTAACCTTGACCTGAAATGAGGACACCCCAATGACGTAGAGTGGCTTAAAACATGAGCAAGAAGCATCAGGCCCTTATGACTTCCTGAATCTGTTTACAGTAATAGCTCCCAAAGCAGTGAGACACCTTAATTCTCAGCAGCCTGTTAGACATGGGGAAGGCCTCCCATTGCACAGAAACCTTGCTAAGACCATTCCAGCAGTCATTGCTGCCTCAGTAAGGCATCATTTCCCTAATCCCAGCTGGTGCCACAAACTCAAGATGGTGTGAATGCTGGCTGAAGAAGGACAGAACAAAACTAACCCCTTCTTGGGGAAAAAAGCCATGCCGTCCTACAGCTCAGAGGCCTGGAGAGGTCACAGCAGAATAGCCATCCCCATCATCCCTACTCACCCCAAAACCTTTGGGCTTCTACTGCTCCAATCTCTTAGGAAAAGAAACAGCACAGGAATAGAGGCTGCCCTCATGCTTTGAAAACCCATGCAAATGAAATCCCCAGTTGTGTGCTTAATTGTGCTTTGAACAGCACAATCATATTTTTTGTTGTGTTATGCTGTGCAAGGATAGGGTGCAGGAGTCTTCTTCCACTGCCAATTCAACCTCAGTTGTGGATTATCTCAGGGGAGCTGACTGCTGGCTATTTGATATGTTAGAGCAAAAACGGAGTGGGATTCCATTGCCTAAATGCAGGCATTTAGTACCATCTGGACTCCTGAGCTCTCCTTAAGGCGTTGGAGACACAAGTTGCTCAGCTTGCTGGACCAGTGGCCGGAGAATGAAAGTCATAACTCAGAGCCCATAAAATGGCACCAGAAATACCTGAAACCCACAGTGCATCAGTCACAGCTGTACCTTACTTTGGTTGCTGTGGTCCTGCCAGAGGTTTCTGGAAGCAAGAAGCTGATCCCCTCTCAGAGTCCATTCCCAACTCAGAGCCCTGGCACCATCTGATGTGCTGCAGTGCTGGAATTTTGGATATAGAGAATTTTAGACTTCAGGGCTGACCACCCTCACCCTGGTGTCAATGTGAATGTGCTCACAGCTGCTTTCTTGGGTACAGCTAGAAACCTGCTGGCTGACAAACAGGGGGGCCAGAAGGGATTTGAGGTCATCAGTAGGAGCAAGAGAAGGAAGAAGAGAGGCAGACTGCTGTCAGTGGCAGGAAGAAAAAGGTACTTCCTACAGAAGTCTTCCCACTCCCAATCAGAAAAGAGGGCACTGAATAGGAAACACTCTGGGAGAGAACAGAAAATACCAAGTCTTGTTCAGCTGTGCTGGGAACGGTACGGGAAAAGCAAAAACTCACCCTGAACGAAGAACATTATATTTTCTTCTGCCGTCAGCCTTCCATCCTGCTGATAAACCCGCACTGTGTAGTTTCCACTGTCCCCCTTCTCCAGGCGCTGGATTTGCAAAGTTCCATTTCGGAGTATGGCACACCGGCACTGTTCCCTGTTCATAAAGTACCTACCACTGTTCCCTTTGATCTGAACCAGTCTCTGCCTGCCTTTCCACCACATTGCCTCATAGATACTCCCAGGAGCAGCGATGCTGAGAAGAGCTGTCTCGTTCACTGCCTTGTAAATCCAGCTGGTGCTGGAGCCTGTTGATGGAAGTACAGCCAGCCCATCAGTTGTCTCCAGCAGCCACAGCAGTCACCCACCCAAAAGGTTGTCATTTGCTATGCCCCCCCACTTCCTGAGCTGCTTTAAAGCCTCTCTGCTTTACTGATGCCATCTTCTTCCCTGGCTCCAAAGCACTTCTTGATTGTTCATTAGATAAGTGCCAGCACCCAATTTCATTCTGAGAGGCAAGGAAGCTTAGAGTCCAGCTTTCCAAAGCTGAATTTATACCCTGGCTGACTTACGTGGAGTGACTCTGAGTGCCAAGATTCATGGCCTCCCATTCACTTTAACATGAACTTCACCCTTCCTGAAAAGAAGGTCACTTCTGTGTTTTGCACATGACATAGGCTGGTACCCAGAGTGCCCATCACTGCAAACATTACTGCAGACACCAAAAATAGTCATGTCCCTGGATAGCAGAATTATTTCAGCAGCCCCAATGATAGCAATGAAGATAATAATAGTAACCCATGTCAAGCTGTGAGTGAGTGTAAGGCACACCCACAGCAGTGCCCACCCCCCCCACAACCACCCAGTTACTCTGCCCCACTGGAATGTATCCACTTGATTTTTCTAGTACAGGATCCTGATGGGGCAAGTAAGGCAGGAAAAAACAGCTTCCAGCATCCTGTGAACTGGGGAGGTGCAGGAGTCATTACAAGAAAAGCAACTGCCCCAAAAAAAAAAAAAAATCTTTTCTCTTCGTTTGATTCCAGGTTCCTTCTCCAGAACAGTTAAGAGCAGGAGCTTCCCAAAGGTGGTGTCAGGCCTGGGAAGCACCTGAGCATGGGGCTGCCAAAAGAGATATTCAGAAAAGCCAAGGCTACTAAACATCCATCACATTTCCAGCAGTGGGGATGCCGGATGCCGCACTCCTGGAGCTGCCTGGGTGCTCTGCCCACTCCCCTCCAGGCTGCTTCAGCCACCGTCTTTGCAGGCCCCATCACTGATGAGCCAGGACTAGGGAAACTTTGCTGGGAGGTCATTTCAAGTGAGGCACCGTCCCCACCCCCGTGGCAGGTGGACAAACCTGCAGGAGGAGGTGGAAATTTGCCTGCAAGTGTCAAGTGGGATAAGCTCACTGACACCGGAATGCACACGCTCAGAGCCACAGCTTATTTAGTTTGTCATTTTCTTGTGTTCATTCCTCCTCAATTTACAGGGTGAAGCCGATCAGCAGGAGGAGATTTCCCTTCCCATCACCACACAGAGCTGATTCCACTCTAATTTTATATATTTTAAGCACTTTTTCCCCACAGAGAGAAAAACTGTGTTTATGCATATTTTTATTACAGTCCTTCATTCCTTGTATCTAGGATAACGATAAATGGCGCCACAGAGGGGAAATTGAAACCCAGTGGCTATTTCATTAGACTAACAATATTAGCGATAATCAGAGAACTGAAATAGCATGTCTCTGCAACAAGAACATTAATGCTGTAGTGCTTCTGGCAATTCACCACCTCTAAAGAGAGGTTGTTCTTTCAGCACTGCCTTTCTTGAAAGGTATTTGACATGTCTAATGAAATGTCCTGAAATAAAGCTATCAACTAAACAGCCTTGGAAGCAGCTATGCCCCATACAGATCACACTACACTTTATACCCCAATATTTGAATTCTGATACTTGTTTCTGCTCAGTCATGAACAAGTATTTAGAGCTAGTAACAGGATGTCTTTGCGTAACAGACACTACTTATATTTTCTCTCTGAAAGTAAAGGGAAAAAGTAATCTGAGTTTTCAAGGGTAATTCAGCGGCATCTCTGTGGACCAGAGACAACTCTAGACATCTCTAGATATTGATCTGGTCTCCACAGTCTTTCTAGTGGAAAGACGAGTATCCCACACATATAACACTAAAAATCTGTTTAGCTAATGAAATAACATTTCTGATGAAATGATTAAACTAAAAAGTGCTCCAAAGGGCAGAAAGGCTTTAACTGAGAGCCTACAGCTCACTCAGAGTCACAAGAAAGAGTTAAAAGAAAAGCTCCCATAGTAATTTTAGAGAATGAAGGAAGTCTCTGAAACAATTTTCATTCAAGGGAATAATCCTTATTTCTGCTGGAGAAGATGTTTTATAGATCATGTACATAAAAAAAAGAAATCCTTATTTATCTATTAATTTTGTTCTGAAGGAAAAGCAAAGCATTAAACAGCCATACATACAATCTTAGTGAAATGAAACAGAAGGAAAAAAAATTTATGCAGGCTTGTATTGTCTCCATTTCTTAAAACATTCCCTAAACTATGAGTTAACACCTTAATTAAGTTTTTAGATTAATATTTTAAAAAATAATGAGAACAATAATATGCAAAATATAAAAATATATATAGTTGCTTGCTGTTTTCATGTCTTAGACTTCAACACCACTGAAGAAACTGAAATATATCACTCTGTTAATATTTATGGAAGAATATAAATTGCACTTTCAAAGGATTTGCACATCTTTGATAAGAAAAGGAAATTACATGCGATAATGCACAGTGAACTGGATCTCTAATGTAGTACAAGCTACCTCGAGGGCAGAAAGCAAACTGCATGCTGACATTTCTCATTATACATGTGTCAAATTAAGGCTCATTAGCTTAAAACCAAAACTCTTTACAGCTTATTATTATAACTGGAATAGGAAACTCAGGTCCTGCCCTCCCCCTGGCTGAAAATTAAATCAAATAATAGTAGCAATAACCCAGATGTTTTCACTCATTGGAAAAGTAGAACAAGTTTCTTATCAGTAGCAGCCCACCAAGTTGTAAATGCTTTAAAATGCAATTTTAACATCAGCCCAAAAGAGCAAAAAACAGTAAGAAAAACTCACATTTTACATTGGGAAACAAAAGCAGCAAGCACTTGACTAGGAAAATCCTCCTAAAGTTCATTTTCAGGGTCAAAAAAGAAAAAAAAAAAAAAATCCAGTGTTGCCTTGTCTAATGACAGCTCCTGGCAGGTGAAAAGATTTTCTGCTGTGAGCAAGCAGGGATGGGACACGCCAGCACAGCCTTTGTGCCCTCCTCCTCTCCTCCAGCACTTCTCATTTCTAGCAGAGGCGGAAGTAAGTCTCAACAGGGTGTTTTGTCTGCATGGAGGCAACAAGGAGACACAATGAAAATGGGCATTAAAGTGCAGGAGTGCCCTGGAGGTCTGTCCACCCAGCTGGAGGGCCAGATGTGGCCCTTGTCCTCCTCAATGCTTCCCTGGAGAGCTCAGCTCCAGCATCCACATGCCACCATCCTAGTGGGAGGGATACAGTTTTTGGGTGGGGGAGTGATGGGAATCTTAATTCTGCCCCACAGCTTCAGCAGCAGCAAGGGGAGAGCAAGTCCAGGACCCCCAGTGAGGAGCAGGTGGCTGTTGGACAATGCTGGGAAAGGAGACACGCTTCCCTTGGAAACCATCAGGATCATGTTTGCATCAACATCTGGTGTGTGAGGGGCTGGCTAGAGCCAAAAATGCTTCCTGCAGGCAGGGCCAGCTACTTCAGCAAGCTGTGAGAGGGATGAGCATGGAAGGGGGTGAGAACAGTTCCTTAATCTAGCCACAAACCAGCCCTGAAGCTGGCTGGTGTGGGAAAGAGAGCAAGGAAAGAAGCTGTCAGGAGGCATGGAAGCTAGGTCCAAAAACATGTGAGAAGCTAATAAAGTCTTTATTCCTGATTCCAACACGAAACAGATGGAGTGGTGAGGATTTTCAATCTTATCCTCACCAGCATAGTTCCTCTGCTACAGTAGCCACTGAAATCTTCCAGCTTTTTGTCACAGATGCAGGCCAAGAAATAAAACAGAAGAAAATCTGTGGCATGAGAAATGTACAATAGTAGATTGAATCTTTTTTGTTCATTCATGTCATTCCCTTACCTTGAAGTTAAAGGAAGGTCTTGAAAGACACCTCCCTTCTCCAGCTTAATGATTTTTTACTGGTACTAATGAGGTAAAAAACACTCCTTGCAAGAAAACCTAGTTTTTCTTCCTTGTTTCTGCTACTGTTTCCTCACAAAGAACACACAAAGGAGGCACACACAAAAGGAGAGAGGAAGCAACAGCAGCAAGATCACGTTTCTGTGCCCGACCTCCACGTTCTGTGGTGAGAGACAAGCTGAGGGCAGGAGCTGCCACGCTCAGGTATCTCCTCAGCCAAGCAAGCTGTGTCAAACTCCTGGACACATCTGCTTCCAGCCTGAGCACCTAAAGAAACCTGGACAAAGGCAGCAGCCTCCTGATTCCTCCTTGGTTTTTTGCTGGGTCCATCAAGCAGAGCAGAGGGACACCCAGCATGCTGAAACCACTGTCCATGGTAGTTTCAGCATGCTGGGCTCAACTTTGTCTCCCTTCTTCTTCAGGGCAACATGCCTTCAAGCCACCACCTGTTTCCAGGGACCCCTGCACGTTGCCTGTTTGTTGGCACATTCACACTGACAGCACACTGGGTGGGGATTGTCTGTGGTACAAACAAAATGCAAACAAAAAAGATGTATGCATCTGTGTGAATGTGACAGAGAGAAGACAGGTAAAGCTCCACAGTGGTAGAACCAGCTGTAAAAGAATTCCCTGTATTCATATTGAAGGCCACTACTTCCAATTAACCAGTTTTGCATGCCCACGTGCTACACACAGTCTTCTAAACTCACAGCTAAAATAAGTCAGAACAAAAGCCCCTACAGTCCAGCAAACCAGCCCACCAAACATCCTGGTTTCTGATGGAGCAACAGGTAGGCAGGAGCAAGAAAATATTCATAAAAGATATAAAATGTCTGTTCAAAAATGAGCCTACTGTGAGCAGTGAAGGAGCACCTGAGATAAGGGGTGAGGGCTCAGTGGCTGATGTCCCATGGTCACTGGACATCACAGAAGTGACACCGGGCCTTGGTATTCCTGAGTACTTGGTGCACGTGCACAAAATCCACTTGCAAGATTTTGAGTACCAAAAGCCAAAAGCACAGCCAAACCTGCAAAGAGGCACATCACCCAACTGCAGCAAGAATTCCCCGTGAGATCCTGGTACATGCATGCTCTGTCCCAAAAGCAGCCTCTTTTCTAACCAGTCTCAGAAACCTCCTGCACCATCAAACCCATCTGGAGAAAGACAAAGCAGCCCTGGTCTCTAACCTCAGTCTTCTTGCCAGATGAGAAGTGCGGAAATGTTCCTATTCTGCCAGCTTTACCCTTCCTCTCTCGAGGAGCAAGGCAACATCATGCTACAGTCCTGACTGGGCTTTGATCCCCATTTGAGAAGAAGGAAGGGATTTTTTGGATGCTACTCAGAAGAAGGCACTCTAAATTGTTGCATTGACATGTTTTCCCTCCAAGGAGAGCCCCAAGAGAAGGCATCGAGGAGCAGGTTCCTGAAGGTATCCCTGGAAAGCACAGAGAGGAACTCTAGAAGCCATCATGTACCTTCTGAGATGTGGAACGGGCTAAGCATCCTGAAAACAGCAACAGCAGAGAGCACTGGCAGAGCAACCCCTGCACCAGCCAGAAATGCCCTCCAAGGCAGAGGGAGAGGCACAGAGAGAGCTGTGTCCGGTGCTGGGTGTGGCCACAGCCCAGACACCAGCCCAAGCTGTGCTGGGCAGGACAAGGTGAGCTGTAGAGATAACAGTGCTCTCACACTCTTCCCCTCACTGCAGACACCCTCTCCCCTCACACAGGAAGTAACACCACCGGATTAAACAAAGCCAGCTAGAAAAATCCAGGCAACAATAGAAAGGTATATGTCCCTCATCACGGTGCTGCTGGGCCTGGTTCAGTTAGGCTGGTGCTTAGCATCAAGCTTAGGATGCTTGAGCCCTGTTTAGCCTGTTGCATTGCTGCACATCCCCATCCTCTGACACCCCGTGGAGCAGAGGGCTAAGCATAGCCACAACAGGCTGTGTCTTGGCACATCTTTGCTCTCTCTCTGTGGCATTGTTTCCACTGCAGAAGCCACAGAGCGCTGTACTCATAATACATTTGCTCTTGTGGCTTGCTCTTTCCTTTACACTTCTGCTCTTTGTAAGATAGTACACAGTTTCCTCACAGGGAATGTAAGCATCACACTCACATTTCCTTGTAAAGGTGACAGAGTCCCCCTACATCTGAAGGCAACATCTCAAGGGACAATATGCAGCTGTTCTCAGCTCTAAGTTCTCAACTTAGTGATGAGCCAATAAACATTCATGCCTGAGGCTTATTAAAAAAAAAAAAAAAAAAAAAGATTGTTATAAAAAATATTGTTATTTGATCTACTAGAAAAGGAAGACTACAAAAAGTAGATTTGTAGCCCATCTGTTAGTTTGTACCATCTTCTCTGGTATGAAACCCAGGTTACAGTAAGTGCTATCCGCATGAGTCAGACATCCTGCACTGAGCACTACCCAAAACCTTCACACCTCTAGATTTCTCACCAGGCCTTTGATGAGGCACAGTGTGTGAGGAGAAGAGCAAACAAGATTTTAGTTGGAATGTCAGGTGGGTAATATGTGGAGGTGAGGCTTTGGGGAAGGGTAACTTTACTCTTGGGAGCTCTTCTGGGCTCACACCCTGGTATTGCAGGCCAGGGCTCCCTCTGTGTTGCCCTGGATGGCAGCTAAGGGCTTCCTAATGGCACATTCCCCTTTACTGTAGCTTTTTACAAAGCAGGAGGAATTGTAGGCAGTGGCTGGAGCAAGGAAGAAGCAAAGTCAGCCCTAGCAAGGGGTGTTGCCCTGCGCTATGAAATTCCAAGGAACTGCTGGCTCCCACATAGAGTTTCAGCCATTTGGTTGATGAAGGACACATTCTGCCTCCTCTTCACTTCTGCCTCTTCACTTTCTACACAGGGACAAGAAAGAGAAAGCTCAGCTTGAATAAAGTGGTGAAAATATGAAGATCAATAACTCAAAACAGAGCTTTAGCCAAGGGTTTGGCGGGGATGCTGACTCAGTGCCTCAGAGCTGAGAGCCCTGAGTTGCCTGTACAAAATGGAAATCTTCCAGAAATAGTGAAACAGTTGTCTGTACCAACTTTTTTGTTCTTCTTCTCAAGAAAAACAAATTAATATTTTCAAACCATGAATCATACAGAATAGTCCTCAGCTGATTACTTGAAGAGACGTTATTCCCCTGTCATGCCCATAATCCCACATAGAATTATAGAATATTCTGAGGTGGAAGGGATCCTCAAAGATCACCAAGTTCACCTCCTGTCCCTGCATAGGACAGCCCCAAGAATGACACCCTGAATCTAAAAGCATTGTCCAAACAATTCTTCAGCTCAGACAGTCTTGCAGCTATGACCACTTCCCTGGTAAGCCCATTCCAGTGCCCCAAAAGCTCCAGGGAGAAGGGCCTTTTCCTGACATCTAACCTAAACCCCCCCACCCCAACACAGCTTCATGCCGTTAAACCTTTAGCCACAGATGTTCTCTCTCAGACACATTTTCTTCTTATCCAGCTGTAAGCATGTGTCAACAGCCAAACCTCACCAAAAACACCCTTTATTTCTGGTCTGAAGGAACATAACCTCCTTAGACCAAGCAGTCTGTGGTACACAGCAATGACTGAGGCTAGAGCAGATGGCAGCATCCCATCAGTTATTCTTGCAGATGGTGCATTTCAGTCTTGCTGATGATTTCCATCATCTGTAATGGCCCTAGATTTAGGACCTAACTTTCAGCATCTTGTTCTAGTAAATTCAGTGACATTACTAGCACTGCAAAAGGTGTTGGCTTGCTGGAATGCTGCAATCAATCTATCCTACACAAGAAGCCAGAAAAATGACCATAAAAGCCTCTCCTAGTCTTGGCAGTGGTAAATACAAAAAGACATATATTAACTACAAGGTGCCTCTCCATCACGAGGGAGTGGATGGACTAGCTACCCAAGAAGGATAATAGAAAAACAGCTGCTCCTAGAAATATATATCCAGGAAAGACAAGTTGTTGCTACCATCTAAGCAATCTTTTGGACAAGATCTGACACTCCCCAGAAACCTTCAGCTTAATAAATGCATGTATACCTGATGTTTTGTACAGTATTTTATTTTACTGCAGTTCAGAGAGGAGCAAGGGACAGCTGGAAATGGGCAGGTGGGAGGCTGAGAAGTGATGCAGGAGACCCAGCACAACTGGATAATACCTTTCAGTACTAAGCACATTTATTCCTGGGAGTGGCCCTGAATGGCCTTTATGTCATGTCCCACAGACAAAGGAAAGTCTTCTCTTCAAATACAAGACATTGTTGGCATTTTTCCTACTAGTCCATACCCTGGGGGGCATGTATGTGGGCATAAAATGTCCCTTCCTCCTAGAAGACCTTGCAGAAGCCTTTCTGAAGCATCACTGTGGATACTTAAAGTGTCTGTAGTTTTCTTATTAGAGAGTGGACCTGAAACAGCAAAAAAGAAAAAAGGCCCACTATGGTGGCCTTATGCATACATATAAGGAGGTTTGGCTCTTTTTACTGGGAAATTAAGATGTAAATTTCTCAGAAACATCTGAATGACCTGTCAGCATAGTCCTGCTGCTGCTCTCTGAAGCAAGAATAAAGTGCCCTGGGGTCTTTGACTCCACTTACATAGATGCTCTTTGTATCATGTATACCTGGGGCCATGAGAGCCAGTGAAAATACAAGTCCTTTCCTGCTCAGTGCAGATTCTGACTTAGCAGCTCAGTTTCCCCTGCTTCTTCTCTGGTCCTGCAAGTTTCCTGTGCCCTGTGAACCTGGTTTTGGCCTCTCTGATGTTTGTCTGCTCCTACATTTAAATGCACCACCTCTCCTAGTCCTGCCAGGTAGCAACCTCAGTGTGCAGGAACAACAGAGTGGCAGGAAGGGCTCAGATCTGGGGACAACACCC
This sequence comes from Certhia americana, assembly GCA_018697195.1. Lineage (NCBI taxonomy): Eukaryota > Metazoa > Chordata > Aves > Passeriformes > Certhiidae > Certhia > Certhia americana. Next base: position 5,022,354 of record CM031857.1, on the reverse strand, counting down.
CACATCTGCAGCAGAAGCCACACCAGTGTTGGCAAAGAGCTTGTCCCACAGCATAGGAAAGCACAGGCATAAAGATTCCCACCTTTCTAGACATTTACATCCTACAGCTGCTGTTGCCTGCCAGGAAGAGTAATGGCTAAGGTGCTTCGTCATTGCATTTCTGAGAATTTCTGCTTTTTAAGAGCTCATTAAGGCAGGTGCAGGATGTTCTGTGTGACACAGCTGAGCACCAGGGCATTGGTGGCAACTTGTGGCTTCTCACAGCATCTCTTGCAGCCCAGCTCCTTCTGTTAGACTCCTGACAGTCAGTTGATGTCAACATTCTTTTCATCCACCCCCTTCACATTTCCATTGTGGGAGAGCAGCCTTTCTGTTAATTACACATGTCTCATGTTCCCTACATACACGGCTTTCAACTGTACAACTCAGTAAAAATTTGCTGAACTTCAGTGGGCACTTTGCAGAGCAGGAAGTTTACTGTGCAGCCTCAATGGAAAGTTACTGTGCATGCCTTGTGCCCTCACAGATAGGATGCACTGGGTTAGAACCATAGCTGCCACGGTTATTTATGTTATATTGATATTCCTTTATGCTCTTCAGCATCAGTAATTCAGCACAAACCCAGGCATCTGCTCTCCTCTTATGCTGAGGCTGTTTAACCATTGGGACTTTTTAAGATTGATGAGATAAAATTTATGGCAGTGTTCACTCCTCCTGATTTCTCTCCAGCAGAGAAGGGCCTTTTCATCTGCATCTGGTTCTCCAGAGAAAGCTATAAGCAGATCTTTGTATCGGCCAAATAACAAAGCTTTAAACACTCAACAAAAGGCATGGAAACACAACTCCTTATCAGACATTAAACCATCTGAAGGAAAAAAGTCCCAAACTCTTGACAACTGGGCAGAAATGCCTACAAAGAGAAGTTGCACAGCTTTCACTGTGACCTCCTATGGCAGCAAGAGTAATCCTGACCCAACTTGTGCATAGGCACATTCTTACCTGTATTCAGGGTACCTAAAAGGCTAACTGAAGTCCTGACTTTCCATCACCCTTCTCCCATCTCATCTAGCAAAACCCATTCCAGAAAGTGACATCAAGATAAAAATGCTGGAAAGGATTTGCTAGAATGAGGAGGCGGAGGAAGAAGTAAAGTTGTTTCCTGTTTGCTGCTATCAGATTTGGGTTTACTCCCTTTCTTGGGTTTACTAAAATTAGCACAGCACATTCCCTGCAAATGGCTCAGGAGAAAGACAGAGAGGAGTGAGGAGTCCCTGCAGCCCCAGGCAAAGCATCGCCTAATGGGCTTGGTGGGGCTGTGATCTACCACCAGCACAGCAGTGCATCTGTCTGGGGAACACCATCCTTGACAAATGCCAGGGAGAGCAGGCGTGAGGAGAAAGCAACAGCAGCTGCAGATTTCTGGAGAAAACCATTTTATACTGCCTGAAGAATTTGCAGAATGATGGAGGACAGATCTTGCCTGAGACCCCTGCAGGCCTCCCCGCCTATTTAAGGGAAGAAAAAGCATCTCTGTCTGCCATTAGTCACAATCACTCTGTATCCTCAATCATTAAGCCCATGTCCTTTCTTCCCTTTGGATCCTGCACAGCAGCCGCTGAATCTGTGCCATCACCCCCTTCCTCCATCCTGACACAGGAGAGACAGCAGCAGCAGAGACAGTCCCACCCTGCAGTGCTCGTGCTCCAGGCTCCATATACCCCCTCAGGAAAGCCTCCAGCAACTTGTCCAGCTGGCTCCAGGTGAATTCACGCCTGAAACGGCCGTGAATCCCAACCCTGCTGTCCCAAATTCCCTCATCATAGGTTTGTCAGTTGTTTCAGAGGAGAAAGCTGATGCCTATTGCTGTGTGATTGAAAGCTGTCACAGGAGTGCAACACAAACTCTTAGTGCTCTTTGCTTCAAGTCATGCTGTCACTGATACTACTGCAATTCTCTTCACACAGACAAAAACACCATCACAAGTTCTTTTTTTCTTCTCTTTCTTTTTTTGTTTCGTTGTTTGAAGATATCTTGCTACATGACTTCTCAGTATCAAAAAAAAAAAAAACCACACCAAAATAACCTTTTTAAACTGCTTCACTCCTTAGTTTAGGGAAAATATGTTTTGCTCTCAAAGAGGAAGTTGTATAAACAAAAGATGAGACAGCAATGCTGGTTGGAGGATAGGCACCCAGCTGTATTTCTTTATTCCATTTGCATATGATATGGGAGTAGACAATAATTCTCTCCAATGTACTGCATTTGCAATTTCAAAAGATTTGCTGAAAACTGCCTCCAAGTAATTCTTGGTCTGTAATACATCTAGTTTCTGTAGTTTTAGGCAATACTAAAACTATCAGTAACCATCATCAGTTTTAAAAATTCTGCATAGAATTTCCTATAGTAACTATATTTATATTAGCTATAAAACACACACTTTAGACTATAGCCCCATTCAGTATTTTATCATGGATATTGGCTAAGTGTGACACAGACTATGCTAACCAGAAAAATAGATCAATTTAAAAATCAGCTGGCATTGGCCACCCATATTTTCTACCTCTGCAGATTGGAACATTCCTCAGTGTTTGGCACAATGAGCAGACTGCAGCTGTGCCAGGTACATGAACTTGGAGGCATAATGCATGATTTGTAAAGTCAGGTTCCTGCTGACCTCATGGTTGGTGGGAGAGAGGGGGAACTTTAGCTGCTTGGGGCTGAAATCCCACTTCAGGCAGGAAATGTCATCATGAAGGTGACAGTGATGCCACCAGCATGCATAGCCAGAAAGACTGCTGCACTTCCCCATGGTCCTGCACAGCCCAAAGAAATCTGCTAACTGATCATACCCAAGTTAAATTGATCTTGACATAATTAACACAACACCTGCCAGCAAGGACATGCAGTGATAGGACATGGGCCAAAGGCTTCAAACTGAAAGAGAGTAGGTTTATATTGGATAGCAGGGACAAATTCTTTTCTGCGAGGGTGCTGAGGCACAGGGAAGTTGTGGCTGTCCCATCCCTGGAAATGTTCAAGGCCAGCTTGGATAGGGATCTGGGCAACCTGGTCTAGTGGAAAGTGTCTCTGCCCACAACAGAGGGGTGTTGGAATTAAATGACTTTAAACCGACCCAAATCTTTCTATGATTCCATGATTTGCTTGCTGGAAAAGTACAAATATTTAGAAGGCCTTAGGGCCTTCTAGGTTCTCAGTAAAGACACCCCTGCTGTCTCCAGCCACATCCTCTGCCAAGGACATGAGTCATGTAATCTTGCAGAAAGGAAATGAAATGTTCACTATGAACAAAACCAGTGCAGGAGGCAGTGGCTGTCAAAGGTCCCAGGCACTGAGCAGCCTGGCAGAAGGCACAAACAGTATCCAAGTACTAATCCAAGCTGCTGTAATGACACATCACAGACTTCTGCTTCCACCTCAGACAGAAATGGGTGATGCTGCTGTTCTTTCCCACTTCCGTTGCCAGTTCTGTTTTTACTTATGGAAATCCATGGGGCTTCTCGCTCCTGCCTGCTTGGTGGCAATAATGCCAGTTTGGATTTTACAGCACCACCAGAATTGGCTGTTCCATTTTAAGAAAGGCGTTCAAGATGTCTGTGACACTGCCTGCTACAGGTTCATTACACATGAACCTCTTGTTTGCTTGTTTTGAAATGAGCTGCAATAATTCATAAAAGGTGACATGAACTTAGCATGTACATGCTTAAAATCTAGAGGGATATTTTTCAGCTACATGGAGATTTCTATCAGAAGTTCACACAACCAGTTTGCACATTTCCTAAGTACAACAGATGTTTTATTTGCTATGGTAAACTGACAGCACAAAAAAAATCAGTTCTGTCTCTTTGCTCTCAGACTCATCAACTTCTACTCTTATTGTTTCTGTAGAGCTGAGTGTGACAGGGAGGACTGGTCCTGCAACTCCCCATAAACTGCTGGATCTGGCCCTGGGGTCTCTGCTCCCGTGCTGGGCTCTGAGGCAGCACCCCAAGGGCTCCATACACAACCACTGGGACATCAGGCACTGTGGTGGAGGTTGAGAAACTGTTTCATTACTTGGATGTGGGAGCTTTTCTGACATGATAGTTTTGTGGGTATGAGTTCATCTGGAATGCTTAAACAAATCTAAAGGGATCCTTCCGTTTTCTCTGCTCACCATTCTACAACACATTTCTTGCTTGCTTTTGCTTTCACTTTGTTCTTAAGTCAAATAAGTTCATACTCTGCTCTCCTTTTATGTCCATAAACTAAATTAATTACATGATGAAAAGATTACATATTGCATTTCATGTCAGTTGTTGCTTGTCAGCACAAGCAAACTCCTCTCTTCCCACCACGAAAGATTGACATGGATGCATATCGAAATCTCTATTCTGTACAGTGCTACAAGCCACTGTTGGTTTGTCTCAGGTGGGAAGATATCACATCCCAAAACATCCACATTTCCCACAGAGCAGCGCTCCTCTCGTCCTGCCAGCACTTGAATAGCAGAGGGGTGGAAGCTGCACTCCTCCCAGCCCTTCCCAGTCATGAGCACTAGCCAGAGAGGAAGATGTGGGGGTCAGTTCCCATCACCTGGAAAGCACCAGCTCCCCAGAGGAAGCCAGAGCCACCTGGAGGCACCCTGACACCAAGGTCTCTCAGCAACCCAGAGAAGGCAGGGTTGGCACGGCACAGCCTCACTAAAGGCACCAGAAGAGGCAGCATAGGCACCTCCATTTCTGGTCAAATAGTACCATTCACATCCATACCTTGTTCTTCTGGCAGACCCGGGCTGGAAAGTGCCCCTGCTCTTTCCTGGGAGATGCAGCACCGTAGTCAGACTGGAAAACACCTGGAAATTCAGGCAGATGGCTCCTTGGAGTGCTGGGTTCATAGACTGCGGGGCAGGATCACCCATGCCCAGTAACACCAGTGCTCCAGGGATAAACCTGTTATGGTAAACTCAAGGGATTTAAGACAATCATATCAGGAAATTCCTTTCACAATTTTCTCACAGCCTGGGCCCACTTCTCTAAAGGTGACAATGAGCCAACCTCCTTGCACAAGGGGCTATGCAGTCCAGTATCTCACAGCTAAGGTGGCTTTTAGATGTCACAAAAAAATACAGATGGGTAAAGACGGGTAAAACCAGACCATCACCCTGCATCCCTGCCCTGCACCTCACAGTTCAAGCAAGGCACCAGGACAGGGCTTGGTGGTGAGCTGCTGGTGCACACAGATGTGCTTACACACACATTAACACACACATTCCAACAGGGACAAGCCTTGTGCCACTGTCCTACAGCCTCTCCTGGGGTGACTTACAGATGAATGTCCTCATGATCTCTGTGCCCTTGACCACCCAAATCAGCTCTAGTCAGCAATAATTTGTTATCACCTTTCCTTTGTTTGGCTGTGTATAAATTTGAAAATAAGCCTGTATTTCCTGTAAAAACCAGACAGAGATGATTATTAAATAACAAAACTTAAGCAGTTCCAAAACAAGGTAGAAAACAGATCTTTTTATTTGGAACAAAATTAATCACAGAGAGAAAGGAAAAAGGAAATAAAACAAACACCAAAAAAAGAAAATTGCTGGGCATGAAGACATACAGCTAGAGGAAGAGCACAGGCTGCATCACTTCTCTCCTGACCTCATAGTAACAGAAACTTTTGCCCCGTTGCTGAAGGGCACTTTTAGTGGTAAAGGACAGAAAACCAGCCTTGGTTCAATGTGTCTCACAAAAAACCCTCCTGCATCTCTATGGGAAAAATCCTTCCAGGACTGAGATCATAACAGAGGTGGTATTTACAGCTGCTGGGTACCCCCAGCCCTCCCAGGGCTGACAGCAGGAAGGCAGCACTAGGATAAGCTAGAGCTGAGATGCCCCAGCCCAGCAGGACAAGCTCTCTCACCCTCAGCACTGAACCACTGCCATCTTCGCCAGTGCAGCTCAGAGTATTGTTCAGCGTCTGAAGCATGTGCTGGAGTCGACTGTCCCCTCCTGCCCCTGCCAGAAAGTGCAGAAGTGAAGCAATGCTGACTATGTCACCCAGTTTTGGTGACCCAGCATCACTGCTTCTGCGCTGCCACCCCAAGCACTCTGTGTCACCTTTTTGTCATTCAACTCACAGCCTTTGAGGAATGTTTATACTGAAAAGGGTTAGAACAGCACCGTAAGGAAAAGAATCATCACCACCCTCTCACTGTGAAAAATGTGATTCCTACAGCAGCCTTTGAAAGCAGAGACAGGCTGAATCACCACCAACACAGCACACAAGATCCAAACATCTTCTAAAGAGAGTCACAGGACAAGGAAACAACAAGAACCTATGGCTGGGTGTCACTGATGCACAGCCTTGGCAAGTACACAGAGATGAGGGACTCCAGGTAAGCCTGCAGCCATCCCACCAGCTCTCTCGCCTGGGAGAGAAGCCTTCAGTTTAGTTTGGATTCTGCTGGGGTGCTCACAGGCCTCGTTGGGCAGCATTCGCCAGGCATATCTTAAATCCAGTTCCAAGGGATTCACAGTGTCAGCACAACATAAAACAGGGACAAAATGACAAGGGAGGAGAAGAATGCAGTACATACCTCCCCTTCACTTTTGGTCCCAGTCTGTATCATCCCTGCTTTTACAACCATGCCTTTCTAGCCCAGCAGGCTAATTTAACACTAGCAACCAATTTAACACCTCACTCTGACTACTAAATTTTCCTATACTGTAAATACCTTGCTCTGGCATCACATCCTGCAGCACTCCCTGCAGCCTGACAGCCCTACAGTCCCTGGCAGCTTTGCTGGGACTCGGCTACCTGCTGCCTGAGACAGAGCCCCTGCCTTCTCCTCACCACATCCTTCTTCCCTGCAGGTCTATCCCAGCTGCTCCACAGGCACACCTCCCCTGAGCAGAGCAGGACATGCGTAGCAGCAAGACTTACCTAAGAGCTTCTATAAATTGCTGCTGTCTGTGCAAATAACACAGCCCCGAACAGGCCTACATGCACAGGCAGATGGCCAGTTTCATCAGCTTGCAGCAGCTAAACCATTACACTAAAGGCACTAATGCTTGCACTGATAAACAATCTCAGCATTAAAATCCAGGTTTCTACCAAAATTGCAGCCCCAAGCCCCAGGCCCCCTCCTGCTGCAGGCAAGCAAGCGAGTGACAGCACTGGGGCAGCCCCAGCAGTGGGGTTCTGGGGAAAGATAACCTGTGCCCTCTGTCATTTGGGGCACCAAGGGGTGAGCAAAGCCAGCATTGCCTCGGATCTGCACACAACAGCTGCCAAGTCAAATTTCAAGCCCCCACCACTGCTCCTGATCAAGGCAGCAAGAACTGAGGGCCAAATCACAGGGTCTGAAGCTCAGAGGAGCGACTCAGATAAGCACCCAGGACAGCAGATACTGAGCTGAGACTTCCTTTGAGTTTCTTTGGCAGGGCCTGTGAAAAAAAAAATGCCCTGAAGTCTCCTGAGAAGAAGCTTTCTCAGGAAATTTCTGGCAAGTCCTTGGCTTCTGCCTGGGCTGACAGGCTACCTCCACCTGCCTGTCGTGCCTGGCAAAGACACAGCAAAGCATGGGGTGGGCAGGGAGAGGGAGGAGCCGCCCATCTCATTCCAGGCTGTCCCCTGGGGCTCCCTGGTTTAGCTGCAGCTCTGTTACCAGGCAAAGCATCAAAGAGCTGCCCACTTTTGTTTGTTAGTGAACCTGTCAGGCCACGGCAGGGCGGCCTTGAAGCCACGTGTGTGCTTTTCTCTATATTTTCTTTTTTTTCTTTTTAAATGAGGTCAGAGGTCTGACACCTCACGTCTTTCCCCTGCTAAAATTTTCCAGACACAGTGAGACTATGGGATGCAAATTACAAGTGTCACAGGCTGCAGGGAGGAACAGCAAGCACAGTCGGATCAGTCATCAGCTGGATCCGGGAAACAGTCTGAGGCATCTTCCTGGCTTTCCATATCAACTAGGACCTCAGGATCTGGCATTTCCTCAGCTTCTATTTGCACTTCTTCTGCCAGTGGCTGGGGCTCAACGCCTTGACCAATCTGGGCAGCATCTGGAAAAGGGAGAAATGGTTTGTAAGTGCTTACACTATGGCTCACCCTCATGGAAATTCACCCCTTGGTCCCTAATGCTGCAGGCTGCGTAATCCACTCAGTCCCCTCGCCCCAGGCATCTGCAAGTCAAATTTCAATTTTCTCTGTAACTACTTATGTACTGAGCTATCCATCATGTCTTAGGGCACTTTGGTACTGAAGCTGTCTGGCTTCTTAGTACCAAGGTACTTTAATACTGTTAGTACCAAATTACTAAAGCCAAATCTATTCACTTACATCCAAATAATTAAAGCTGGCTAACAGCACACATTTAGCTCTCACCTACCTTCCACATGCATCCCTGCTTTTTATTTAAATGTAAAAAATTTAAATATGGGCTACTTTTTCAGTCAAACTTATAATGTGTGAATTTTTATTTAAAAGCTCTACACTTGAAGTATGTTAATATTAAACAATGACCTAAAAGAATTTTTTCCTCTTTCTTGCTCTATGTTCATGAGAAGCATTTAATATTTTGAAAGCAGAGCAAAGAGCATCCAAGGTTAGGCATAAAGCACAGTAGAGCTACAGGAGGCTGTGCACAGTACAGTGAAGGACACAAGAAATGCAGTGATGAGGCCAGGCTGTGACCTATGTAAGCTATGTGACCTTTTCCAGTTCATAATGTCTCTGCTAAACCTACTTCAGCTGATGATGGTGCATTACTAGGCAAAGTGTTGCCAGCATTTGTGTCTGGGAAGCAAAGCTGAGGGAAACAAAATGCAAACAGTGGAGTATTAATATCAAGCACTCGCAGAACAGGACATTTTTGAAGGGTTTTTATCACTGCACTCTCTTGACCACATTGTGCTAAAGCTGTGGGGGTTTATGCTCCATTTTGTTGAATTTAAAATGTGACCATATTCCCACTCTAGCCTCAATTTAAGAAAATACACAAACCCCTGGCTTTGATGGGATTTATCTGTGTTTACAGCTCAGCATATTGCTTCCTCCTGTCCTAAAGATGACTGCTTACAAAAACAATGCCGATTTTTATAAAATGTTACTGATGAGAAGGGGAGAGGGGTGAGAGAAAATTGCAGGAAAACTGCTGAGTTTTTGCTGGGAGGTGTTGCTGGTTTTGAGGGATGTGTTTTAGTCAGGAGTTAGTGGAACAGAGAGTCTGCAGCCTGCTGGCAGCACCCTCTGTGGGATGCTTGTGGGATGGCTGCCTCTCCCTCTCATGAGTAAGGTACTGAAAAATGCCCTTCTCCAGGAGTTGCAGCACTTTCTTTGTGCTGTTGAGTCCCAGGCCCCTCTCTGCTGTCACCTCCACCCCCAGCAGCCACACACCAACACTGTGTCCCTCCTAAACAAGGGATCTGTCTGACTTCAAGCAGGTCACTGGACTCACCAGGCTTCAGAGGACGGTCAGTTTGGGCAGCTTGAGCCTCGACACGGTCTCCATTGGGGGGGCTCTTCGTGCCTTCGCCGGACACCACTGACATTGTTAATCCATCATCCTTCTCCTCCTCTGTGAAACCAAATCCACATTTGAAGGAAGAGGCCTCCCCCAGCCTCGGCAGGTCTGCTGTGAGGCCAGACCCCCAACACGTGCTGTCGTCCCCGGCTCATGCAGTGCTGGCTCCACTCCCGGAGCAGACAGATGCCGAGAGCAGAGGGTCACTGCCAGCCTGCCAGAGACCTGCCTGGCCATTCTGGCAGGATCACAGCTTGAGGTGGCACGGGCAGATTGCACTCAGGGACTGGTGCTGACAGAGGACTGCCATCAGAAACCTTCAGGTCATTTCAGGATCACACCTGAACGAGATTTGGTTTTGTTGCCCGTAGGAAAGGTTTTGCTGTGGGCTTTTTGTCTGGCCAGGAGCACGGGGTGAGGGCACATGTGGGAGGTGAATAAAGGAAAAATGAGGTTTAATTCAAGACCCTGCTAGCCATAAGAGCTCCTATCAGCAAGCAGACTTCTGCTCCAGTAGGTCAAGGGAGGACAAGCTAGAGGACAGGCAGCCACCCAGCTGAGACCAGGTTACTCCAAGGCCATGTCAATTCCACCTTGCACAAACACAATCCTCTCCAAAATTAATCTTGGGGGGGGGGGGTGTGTCACAGCATTCCCCACTCACCAGAGGGTACTGGGATGAACTTGTGTCTCCTCTTCATGCAGCAACATATGGCTGCAGGCAAAGCCACCACCAGCAGAAACACACCCACTGCACACCCTGCCAGGATGTAAATGAACCCCGGGTACCGCAGCAGGTCTGCAGGAAGGACACATCATTGTTAGGTACCATGGTGGACAAACTCCTTTCTCCCAGTGGGAGAAGCCCTGCAGCCAGAATAGAGCTGGTTGACATCACTGTTGCTTTAGTTTGGATCAGGGCAGCTGACACTGTGGCACTTGGCGATTTATGTCACGTTGTTTAATTATGGCATGGAATTTTTCATTGAGAGAAGAGTCATGTGTGCCTAAGCTGTGTGCATTTGCTTCTGCCTGCTCTGAGTACTGACATCCAAAGTAATCTTTTAATCAAATTTAAAGTAACTTTTAATCAAATTTAACAGAGAAGGTGGTGGCTTGAAAGATACTACATTTCAACAAGTTGCATGAAAATGGGCAGCTGAGGAGGGAGACCCAAGGAATCACCTCCTGCTGAAGGAAAAGCTGCAGAGTCTACCCTGAGAGCTGGTTACCAGAGAATCTGCTTAGGACAGTCATGTAATGACTGCACCAATCCCAGAGCAAGTCTCATCAGAGCCTGCACTGCCTCGGGCACCAAAGACGTTGGCCACACTGATGCTTTAAGTTTTAGCTTTTATATTTTTTAGATTCTGTGCTGTTTTGGTGGGTAGTTTTAGGTTTCATATTAAGTGCTAGTAAGCTCTCTTCACAGAATAGATAGAAGAAACAATTCCTTCTCTAGCTTGATACCAAGGACAACTTTCAGGCCCATGAACAAAAACAATGATGAAATGAGAAGAAAAAACAAGGAGGCTGGGGCTTCATAACCTGAAGCTGTGGTTGGACAATTGACTCCAGTGTGCTAATGGACCAGAGCTTATAAAAGTGTGAGACCTCATGATTTGGTGTCCATTCTGTGACCATTTTGGGGTTCATCTTGGGTGTGACCCAGCCAGGCTCTTGTGCGGCCCAGGTGTGCCCATTGAGACCTTATAATAAGTACCTATTTTATCCTTTTGCTCTGTCTAGTCTCTAGTCTCTGTCTGTTCCAGGTCAGCCTCCAGAAGGCAACTTGGGCCAGAGTTGTAGGAAAAAAATCCTTCCCCGACTCTGCTGCTGCTCAGGGAAGGAGCTCTGTTCCACTGCCCGGCTGGGGCGTGTGAAGCACACAGCAGGGGTGAGGGCTGCAGATGGCTGAGCAGAAGGGCAGCACAAGCCAGTGGTAATTATTACCCAGCTCAGCAGCCGTTGCTCAGGCTTGTTCTGAAGGGGCAGACCCGCTCGTTCACTGCTGCTGAGCAGGCAGCTGGCAGAGGGCATCGCAGACTTGCACAAGAGAGACCCATCCAGGCTTGCTCTGTCACTGCTTCAACTTGGAGCAGCCTCTAGGAAAACTCTTCTTGCCATTTGCAAAAAAAAAACCCATACAGCTCCCCTCTAACTATAACATAAATACCTTAAAACTCCTTAGGGTAAGCCTGTGTCTTCCCTTCCTGAATAATTTAACTCCTTTACAGCAGTACACATGCCTGCACAGCACAGCACACAGCACTGCAGCAACCAACAGGCTCATTTGGAGCTTATTTTCACGCCCTCAAAAGCACTAATTGCTCCATATCTCCAGAGACTAGGGAGAATTTTAAATGTTCCAGGATATACTACACACCATCATACTCTCCACCTACTCACCGGGACAGTGAAAAACAACTGCACACAGGCGCTTGTGGGGTTTTCAGAGTGCTTGTTCCAGTCTTTTTAAGAACAATTACCAAGTTCAAAAAAATTCATATTCAAAATTAAAAACTTTCAGCAACTTAGAAATAATTTCCCTACTTATTTTAGTTGATGAAAGCTTAAGAGAATTTTGTCAAAAGTATATGTTGGAAATTTTTTTCCTGAATCCTTTTTTCCTAGAAATTTGCCACTTGTTAATAATGTCTTTTTGAGATAAAATATTGCGTTAAAAATAAGCAATGAACAAGTAATAAAGCAATAAAAGTCTTTTATATATGTTGACTTCTTAAATTCTGAATCCTGTGTGTTCAGAGCCCTGTGATGCCTAGGAAGTTTACGGCATCTCTGCCAAATTGTTTTTTGGTAGTAATTATTCAAAATTAATTTCATCAGCCAACAGGTTGCCCAAATGGATGTTTTTACATAGATTGTATACCTACAGTGGAAAAAGTAAATTCAGCCCTTTGCCTGGAGCAAATAATAATCCACAAAAATAATTAGTTAACCTTCAGTTAAATTAAATTAACCCATTTCCCTCTTCAGTTCATTTTACTGGTATCCAGAATTGCTTCAATTCACTTTTTACAAATGTGGTTGCATTTGGTGACTGAAAAGTGGAATTGCTGCCACATTCTTTCTTTCAGATCCTTCCAAATACGTGTTTGTGAGCGCGTCCATCCCTAAAGAGATATCAATAGAGCTTTCCAAGAGGAAATGGGGAACAGATATTGCACCCAGGGGACTGGGCAGCCACCCAGGATCAACCATGGAATCTGTCAGCACTTGTGTGATTTATCACAGGGCTTGACTGAACAGCTCATGGATGTTCACATCCTCATTCCCCAGTGCCTCAGCCAGCTTGGGTATGAGTACACTGAAGAGCTTCCAACCAATTTAACTGAGCAACATTCAGATCACTGCTCCACAGCCAAAAATCTGCCACATCTGCACAGACTGTCCAGCAAGATCAGGCACAGACAGCCCACAGCATTTCTGCTGAACACCACCACACTGGACACAGAGTCTAGGCCAGGAGGGGTGCTCTCACACCAACTGCATGCCAGCCACAGAAGAAAAGACAGTATCTGCTGTGTAGCTGGAGTGTCCCAGATAATTTCTAAAATGCTACAGAACAGTTTCTCCAATAGCAAAAGTGATTAAATTAATTACAGCAAAATCTGTCAAAAGCCTTATGGTTAAGTTATGCCTGTAGCTTTGATAACCATCTTTGCTGCCAGAGAGTAGAGGAACCTTCACTACTAGAGGTACAAATTAAATGACACCCAAGGATCCAGATTTTCTGTCTCATTAAACTCTGGCCTTATTCAAGCAGAATACTCAGCATTTATGAATAGTTTGCAAATGTATAAAGTCCCAGCCTTTTCACAGTCTTACATGTCTTAGCAAGGATATGGAGGGAAAAAAAAACATACATTCCATAAGTAAATTACTTGTGTCTTTACCCACTTCTGATGGATGGAGCTGATGGAGAGACATTTGTGTAGATCAGAAAATCTTTTGTGCTTCTGGCCTAGATAAGGGGGAAAGAGATGATGCAAAACACCTCAACTGAGTCCAGCAGAAACAGGGATGGACTAGTTGGAAGGGTTTTTATGGGGATGCACAGTCTGGAAGGTATCTGGGTGATGGATGCATGTCAGAGTAGGAAGGAGCCTGTATTTCTAAAGCAGCATAAAGTGCTCAGGATCTCTATCATCAAGAAGTAGGGAAAGAGACAGATGGAGAACCATCCTTGCTGCAGAGCTGGGTAAAAGGACCTCCTCAACAAACTTATCCCACCAGTGGTTGTAGGCTGTGTTAGTCCAAGGCACAAGAGGGAGAAGGAAATCAAGAGGTCACTTTCTAAAGGCAGGAATTGGTAACTCTGGAAGGGAGATGCCAGAGGACAGAGAGTTTGATATTCTGAGGACACCAACCACCCTTCAGTTTGCTGCTGCAAGAGACCAAAAGGAAGATTTTCTGGAGATGTTGTTACTCACCGTAGCTGCAAGACAGCATAATGGGCCTGGTCCTCGTGACACTATTCCCCTTCAAAATTTCACATACAAACTCCCCAGGCTCAGTTTGGTCCAGGTGAACCTTCTTCCCAGCATCTTTAATGCAAGCCCCCTCAGCTTTCAGGTGGGTGCCGTTCAGCAGCCACCGAAAAACCAGGATCTCATTGCTGGCCACGTTGCAGGACAACTCAGCAGTCCCATCAGGGAAGCACTGGATACCGATGGTCGGCTCTGGTCACACACAGCATGGGCAACAGGAACAGGGAGGAAAGAGAGAGGTGAGGAGAGGACTCAGCAGTGAACACAAGCTGAACAGAAGCTTCCTTCACCAGCAATCCCAGTAATACCACGTTTACCGTATCAGGGGAGCACAGAAACAAGTAAGTAGACTCTTGAGTGCCTGAACTCTGCCCTGAGATGCTTAACAGAGCCCACCCCAATCCTTCTAGTGACTCTGGATCCCTGTTTTGGGGATGCCACCAAAATCTCACATCTTTCCATTTTCCTAACTGACATTGAAAAAAAAAAATAAAAATAAAAGCCCCTGGTCTGAAAGGATGGTGGAAACAACCAAAGCATGTGCCAGCCAGAACCCTCCTCTATAATCAGCAGATAATCATAGCTTTGGAGGAGACTCAGTCCTCCTCTCCACCAGAGGTTTGTACTTTTGCTGTCTCTCTGCCCCTCTTCCATTTTAGAGGGGAACTGGTGCAAATCATGGCCAGAATGGGTACAAACACAAGACACCTGCAGTTACATACAACACCCAGACTAGGACATTTTAAAAGGAATCAATGAATCATTGCTCTTGCTACATTTCCCTGAATTTTTCACTTCCAGTCTACTACAAGGAGCAAACCTATTTCCTACATTTGATACTTTGCAAATACAAACTAGATAGAGAACTGGCATCGTTTTCTGACAGCAGGAGTAACATTGAGAACATCCATACATGGAAATAAGCTGAGAAATCACTTTCTTCTGCTAAGGCATCATCTTCAGTTAAAAATCCCTGCCTCCAGAAACATGTTGGCTGTGGAAGTTTTTCCCTGCCTTAGGGATGGCAGTAGAACAGAAGGAGGAGGCAAATGCTCCCAAAGTAAGTCCACTGAAATGGAGGCTAAACCCAGGACATTTCTGCAGTCTTTGGCTACTTCCAGTCTAACACCCTGTTCTTCATACCAAGGAGTCACATCTTTGACCTACTGTGCCCAGCAGTTCCGCCTGTTTGCACCCAAAAGGTGCAAGGGTCCATTTGTCTTCACTGAGACCAGTTTGCTCAGACATTTTCATTACAGCTCTGTACACTTCAATTTATCTTAGAAGCCTGTGTAAGTGAAAGCCCTGCAAAAGGAACGGTGGTGATGAGGACCAGAGCAACGCTCTCTGTCTGCCTGGAGCACTATTCAGCAGGAGGACAAACCCTCCTAAGCCTTCTCCATATTAACCCAAGCAATGAGCTGGATCCTGTACAGAAGTGACTTTGTTTCTGTCTTTGCTGCCTGCAGATGGATGAGCAGGCACACAAAAGAGAGCAGGAATTCTGAGGCCACAGGGGACAGGAGGGAGACTGGCATGGTTCCCAGAAGCACCTATAGCTCCTGCAAGCTCAAGCAGTTTCTTTGGAAAAAATTCAAGGCATCAGGCTTCCAACGAGGTTCACAAGTTCAAAAGATGTTTGTTGCTAAGAGGGCCACTTACCAAATACTTCCAGTGTGAAATTTCTGGTGGTGTTCTGAAAAACAAATCCGTATTTTCCTTCATCGTCTTTCTCCACACTCCTCAGCACTAGGGAGCCGTTCTCTAAGTTCAGCCATCTACTGGCAGAAGTCCCACACTTGGCCAACAAAGTATCATTTAGGACAGTTGTAGAGCATTTCCTATCTTCCTTGCTCATGCTGGAGAAGTTCTGCAGGCTTTGGATTTCCAATGAAAAGACTGCCGAGTCGCCGCTGAGTGCACCAGTCCAGATGGCAGAGCCTGAAAGGAGAGCAAGCTTGCCATGTCCATCCATCCCCTCCTGGATGCCTCCCAGGTGAGACATAAGAGGGATAGACCTAACCCTAGGGACAAGTTGGATCACCAGTGATTGAAAATCAGAGGAGTGGGATGCCTTCTATAAGGTCCAACTTCCCCCACTTCAACAGCACAGGAATGGTGTGCACACCATGCACACAGGGAAACGAAAGGCTGACCAGCTGTTCTTTTTTCTGCCTAAATTTAAGATGATCATC
The DNA here is from genome assembly GCA_018697195.1 of Certhia americana. Lineage (NCBI taxonomy): Eukaryota > Metazoa > Chordata > Aves > Passeriformes > Certhiidae > Certhia > Certhia americana. The sequence continues at coordinate 5,006,131 of CM031857.1, read as the reverse complement.
TACCAGACCCTGTCAGAGATGAGAGACTGTGCAAAGAAAGGTCCTCAGGGCATGAGTGCCATGGACCTTGCACAGAGGGTAGCAGAAACAACAGCTGCATGTGCACAGCTGCTTTCACCCACAGACTAAGGTCACAATTTTAACTTACACAGGTCTCTTGTACATTATTAAGTTGTTGTGTGTAAACCAGAGATGGGTAAATGGCAGGATGACAGCAGCTTGGGGACTAACCCAAGGTCACACTGAGTGTTGGGAGCTGGACCACGTCGCTCTCCAGACAGCGCTCTGGGTACAAGGACTTTACATTCCCCGCTGAAAAGCTTCTACAGACACAGAACACTCATAAAGTACAATACTGTTAGTTACAATTTGTTGAGTAGAAAAGGAATCTATCTTACTTTGGTCTGACTTCCCCTTTCATGCATTAGCAGCTACACTATTTGATGCTACCCCAAACCTGGTAGCGTTCTTAAAAGATCTTGGAGCAAAATTAGGGTGTCTGCTCAATTAGGCAAATCTGTGCCAACCCCATAAACAAAAATCCTACTTACCTTGAGTAACAGTTATTATCATCAGCAAGCAGAGCAGAGTAAAAGGAGAGCCGAAATCCATTTCAAAGAGCTCCTTGCATCATCTGCTGAGGAGAAGATCTGGCTACGGAGCTCGGTGAATATAGTGTTCAGGAAATGATGTCAGAAGCAAGAGTGGGGGGGGGGGGAAAAAAAGAAAAGAGACTCCATAGTGGACAGATTGAATGATGTTTCAAAATAGACCTGCAAGGTTTTGGGTGACTGAGCTCGGGCTGAGCCAGTGCAAGCTACAACGTGCTCTGCAAAGTCCCGCAGCTCAAAGGTAGCTGTGAGTGTGAGATAGGGCTGAGAGGTGAGGGGAGACAAAAATATCTCCTGGTCAGCTCACCCCTTTAGGAAGATACTAATACCAAGAGCAGGCAGAGGAGAAACACCTATTTCTTTCATCCTTTTCTAGTTTATCAAAGTACAGCATCCTCACCCAGGGAGAAGAAATTAGTCCAGTCAGATAAAGCACTGCACATGAAAACCAGCTGATTTTCTGCATTACTAAAAATGATCATTTCTTGAAATCACACCAGTAGGAAGGAGGTGTAGGACAAGGCTCTCCCTCTGTTCCCAATGTGTCTTGCCAATGTGAACTCTGCCAGGCTCTTTTAGAGACTGAGTGGTACCTGCCATGCAGGAAAGGCTCCATACAGCCACCCCAGGCAAAGAGTATAGCCTATGAGAAGTTAAGTTGCATTGCAAAACTAAACTGAATGTAGCCCAAAAGCCACCCCAGCTTTGCTTGGAGTGCAAATCTCAGAGATGAGACTGAAAAGCCAATCCTGAAGGAACACTGTGAACCAGTTATCTGGAGAGCCAGGTAGGGCCAGATACTTTGCACTTTTTGAGATGGCTTAAAGAACATTGGGTGTTGCACTGAGTGCCAGGGAGGGTTACACACACAACAGAACAGGAACTGGAGGAAGTAAACTGGTATAGCATTAGAGCAAACATCTGGATGTTCTCAGATGCTTAGCAGATGTGCTGGGGAATAACTACAACAGCTGGGTTCAGGATGCAGCTTAGGAACCCTACACTTGTGTGCTGTTTCTCTGGACAGACATAGACACAGCCCCTTAAGGAAGCTCCATGCAGGGGATTCATGTGTACACACACATTTCTGAGAAGCTGGTAAAACCCTTGCGTTGTGGTCCACACTATTTTTCAGACAATCTACCTATGCTTGAAAAATTCCACATTTCAGCCACTGGCTTGGCCACTCTGACTTCTTATCAATGACAATTGCACCTCACCTCCTTCTCCCAGCATCCCAAACTTGTCAATTTGGTTCAAGGCTATCATAGCAATATGCTGTCTTTATCATATGTGCATAAGACAGGCCTAAATTGATCTAAGATGAGACAGAAATAGACTTCTCTGAGAAAAGCAGTGAAATGAGTCTTCAGACACTCACAGAGTGCAGAGGAAGGGAGAGAGAAAAAAGTATTTACAGTAAGAAACACTTTCATTTCCTTCTGTGCTGCTGAAATAACATGAAGAAAATCTCAAATATCACTGCAAGACTGGGGATAACCATCTGCCTCTGGTGTGCACATTCAACTTCATTTCACCTTCATGCTTGAAGGGCAAGCTGGTAGAGCTCAGGGTTGCAGTGCTGTGGTGGAGACACGAGATAGAACAGACAGCACGTGCAGGGTCGCTTCTGAACAGCACCCCAAAATGTCCAGAATCTCAGCAAAACAAGATGCAAAAGGGGTCTGCATAAAGACTAATCCAGCAAAAGTTCACCTTCTCTTCCAGCCAATGAGAGCAGAGCCCCTTTGCACATTTGCAGTAAAATCCAAGAAAAATACAGCCTTTCTGCTGCCGCTCTGTTGTTACAGAAGTGACTCTGCAGGGCTGTGACATTGCAGTGTCCTGCATTTCGTCTCCCTCCCAGTTACTCCAGGGCAAATGAGTACATTTATGAGTTCAATATTCCTGACTGCAAGTGCCCCATACATCACACAGTATATGAAGTCCCATTAGGCTTCTTCTGTCCCTCACATCCTCACTAGCTAAAAAAAAAAAAAAAGAACCAAAAGGAATCACAGCCAGGATGAAGATGACAGCACACACACAATCTGTGTTGTCACTAAATCAGCAGCCTTTTTTAAGAGTAATACTCTCAAATTTCACATATAATGAAACTGTTTGATGAGATCTGGCATCAATTTCTAGCATTGGCTAATGAGTGCTCGCAGCACCCTTGGCTAGGCAGAGAATTGAGTTCCCCTTTTTATATAAAGACACAGAGTTTCGTGTGATTTCTGCAGACAAAAAATACCTTGTAAGGCTTTAACAGAAATCACGAGTAGATAAGGGGGGGAGGGAAGGTGGACCAAATGAAAAATCCAAGAATTTGTAGTTGGCAGGTAACTAAAACCTTTTTTTTATTTTGTGAGCTGCAAGCTCACAGGGTCATTTTGCCCCTGCACACTAAAGGCTTCATGAAAGGGGAATAGAGATTCATTCCATAGATGGCATGAGGCCTTGATGGAGCATGGGAAATGGGAAAACCTGAGCTAGCAAGTAAAGCAGGAAATAACCCGTGAAATATTATGGAGAAATCTGTACATATCAACTCTGCACATCTCCCTTTCCACAGGCTGGTAAGCATAGGCAGCACACCTATTTTTACTGTCATTAACGTGTGCCAGCGCTCACTGGGGAAACACACAGTCCCAGACTCCCTGAGGCAGCCAGCAGAGCTAAATCTAGCAGCTCAACACATGCAAACAGAAAATAGGCCTGCAGCTCCAGCAGTACACAGCTGCAGTGGCCTTTCTGTCCATCCATCCACTGTGGTGGAGCAGCATGGCCATGGCTGCAGCCCAAGCTGCCAGGGACACCCAGGACTGGACAGTGCTGGGAGAGGAAGAGGTTTGCAGCCACAATGTGCTCTGCAAGGTCCCACAGCTTGAAGAGAGCTGCAAGTATGGGGAAAGGGCTGGGAGGTGAGGGGAGACAAAAATATCTCCTGGTCAGCTCACCAGTCCAATCCAAACCTACAGCTCTTCATGCGTGAGCCATTTTCTTTAAAATGGGCTTTGAGTGGCTCACAGGAGAGTTTGAATGTGCAGCCACAAGGAAAGGGGCACACACCTGAGAAATGCTTCTGTGAGGGTCAGCAGAACTCCAGAGACTGATGAATATTGATATTCATATGAGCTCTTTCTTTGTTACATGAAGCTAGCCAGAGAGCTATGCTTATCTTCAAGATCTTTCTTGATCACACCAATAGAGATAGAAAGCAAAAATAAAAGCAAAATGCTAATGTCAGAACATCAACTACAGATGATATCTCCAAGACAGGGACATTTAAAGAAATGCACAAGTTAAAAAAAGGGACATGGCAGAAAACTGCTGAGATCAGAAAATGCTACAGAAAGGCTCCAGACCTAGATATGGACAAGGTACATGTGGTTTTCTCCATCCTTTAGTACCTCTGGGGAAGGCACAGTCCAACACTTGCAAGTCAAGGGCCAATAGGAATGCACTCTCTTCTTCAGAGCACCCATGGATATTTTCATCTTTCCCTTGCTAAACGGTGAAAGGAATATCCCATATCCTACAAACACATACAGTTCCTCTGACGTGGCTCTCCCAGTGTGGCAAGTGAAAAAGAAGAGCCCATAATATGGACAGACTGCTAGAAATCACACAATTTATATTTAGCTGCATGCAGGGTGAAATACTTTGCATTTGCTTGAAAAACAGAGAGAAAGAAAACAACACAAATGGTTTATTATTGCAGAGCTATTCAGACATATGGGTCCCATCCTGTCACAACATGGACAAAGCTTAACTGAAGGAGCATGTTCCTCTTCCTCCTTGCTTCATCATGCCTCATTTTGAGGGGAAAGCAGACTTTGCTAAACCCCAGCTTGGAAGGTAAACTTGGGAAATTTCACTAGCATTGCCACCGTCAAACTGATCATATAAGCATTATTTACAAAGGCAAAGAGATTTCACAGGTTAAAATTCTCTGCAGCATTCACTGAACAGTGTCTGAGCATTACATCTGCTGTGGTTAGGAGAAGGTTAATGCCAGGCTCATTTTAAAAAATCCTCAAATATGGCGCAGAATGGGGACAAAAGCCACCAGAACAGCTTTACAACCACAAGACTGCAGGTGGTTGTGACAGGGATTCCCTATCTGTCACACTCTAGTACATGAATAACCTAATGTGACAATCAGAAGACTTGAGAAAGCAGTGAAAAACATACTTTGTGCCTTTTCCTGAAGATTTGCTACCACACACAAGAAACTGCAGATGCTGATACCTGCAGCAAATTAAAGCATTCAAGAGCTTTAAAAAGTTTCTTTTAAGCAGAAGAGAATCTTCTTTGATAAAAAAAACCCAAGCAAACCAAAACCCCCAGGTCATTAAACTTTGTGTTTCTAACTAGAAGTGCTTAGAAAATGCAGACATTTGGGATAATGGCTGTCTTGACAACAGAACTGAAATTCATTGCAAAGGCACCAGAACAGCACTTAAAAAAAAATAAAAAATTAGGAGATCCACAAACTGAAAGAGGCTGAAAAATAGTGTTTTATAGGATCAAAGCTGGAAACACAGCTTCAGCATGCCAAGTAGGACTTAAAAGGCAGACTGAAAAGTCCTTGGTCATGGTACTCTTTAACAACGTAGCTCTGGCTGGAGCCAAAACAGTGAATAATTGAGGCCTTTTAAGACTCAATAGAATTTCTGCATTGAGATTGTGAAATGAGTAAGATTTTCATAAAGTGCAAGCATGAAAGTACTTACCCCACAAAATGAATGTCTGAATGCTCTGAGAGCAACCCCTGGACCTTGGGCAGTGCACAGATCCAGCTGACAATCACCCCTGGTTCCTTCCTCAAGAGTCCTGCATAAATACTTCTTTTTATCTCCTTAGAGATTGAAATCTGGGTGTATTTATCAAACCTTTGGATCTCAGGGTCTCTCCAGTAATACAAGTTATAATAAAAAAAAGGCAACAAGCTGCAATGGTTTTACAACCAAGATTGTGTTCAGAATTTGAATATTCCAGCCACACAACACTTGTGCTGGGCCAGTCTCAACTTATGTGGCCTTTACACCTCATGTGCATTAAAGCGACAGGAATACAGGTCTAGCAACTGGCCATTTAAGTCTCTGCACAAATCCTTCTTGTCTTTAAGGCTTTGATTCATTCTTTCTGCTTTCCCTGATGATTGAGGGTGGTACAGAGAACACAACTTTTCTCTATTCCTAAATTGTAGGCTTAGACATATCTTGGAGAGATTTTGTTCATTCATCTGGTACCTTCCTGCCCTCTCCTGACAGAAAAACATCTCCCAGATACCCGCCCTTTTCTTTAGAGAATTGTAATTTGGTTGGGGAGACTTGATAGCCTTTAGCTGTCAAAGCAACTGGCATTACATATGTATTCCAATTTTCCCTATTTGTACTTGCCATTAGCTCTTCATCCACACACTGTACTAATACAAAGTTATTGGTTAACTCTCCTCTAAATCTGCCTAAAAATAAAATTGACAATCCTTCAAACCCTAAAGGAAATCCAGTTCACTTTTACTGTTTTCCTTCCCAGGTGAAGAAAAAACTGTACTGAGATTCTGGATGCACCATGATACTGAAACAAGCTGAGCACAAATCAATTACTGTAAAACATTTTTGCATTAGCCAGTATCATGTTTACAGTTGTTGAAGTATTAGGAACTAGAGTCCTGGACAAATCTATAAACTGATCTTCCATCTGAGCTTAATTTAGGGGTTTTTTTAATCAGCAAGACAGGAGTATTACAGGGAGACTCACAAGGGAGAAAATCCTCAATTATTGGTCCTATACCTTCCCTTGCTTCCCGAGATAACAGGTACAATTTTAAGGAAGGAGGTTTGCCTCCCTGCATTTCAAGGTGTACTGGATTAGCTGACCTTAATAACCCACAGGACAACTCTGAGTTCCTGGGGTATTTCTTTTCCCCTTCAGTCACATAACCATCACGATGTTTTGGTACATTACCCACTGAGAGTCACAATGTGAACACACAAATGCCTGTGGTGAACACTGCAACTGCACCCAAAATTGTGTAACAAATACCTCCCCACCAAGTTTGCTGGTGCTGATTCCAGCAGCAGGAAAAGAATGATTATGAGACTGTGGATGTATCTGTGCCATCATGTCCTGGGTACAAAGGCAGCTTTACCTTCTATTCATACAACACTTACTTTACCCTTAATTGTTGATCCTTCGTGGGGGGTTGTAAATGTCAGATAAATTGTGCTGGTATCTATCAGACATGCCTTAAGTTTCATCTTCAATTTTTTAATCTATAATTGGTTCACTAAAGTCCCCCCAAGGGGATTACTTTTGTATCTCCTTCCACTGCTAGGGCTTGGGGGTCTGGTCTGATCATTGTTCATCGCTTTCATTCGGCTCCCAATTGATTTGATTTTTGCTTTGTTGCTCTCATAGTTCCTGTCTCAGGATCACAGGACATTCTCTTTCCAGTGTCTTGGTTTTATTGCAGTAATTCTTTGGACTTCTCCAATTTAAATTTCCATTTCCCTTATTTCCATTATTACCCCTTTGTCCTGTGAAATCCCTGCCTTGCAGAGCAGCTGCTAACAAGCCAGCCTTCTCCTCCTGCTGTTTTCTCTTCTGCCTTATCTTAGCCTCATCCCTTACACTACACACAAATAATTGCAATAATTAATATGAGCTTCCCATGCTAACCCAGAAAACACTGGTTAAAATTATTAACATCTGGGGTCACTTGATCTACAAATAAGGAGACAAGCAAAGACCCATTCTGCAGGGCTTCTGGATTCATTCCACCACCTAGTGAATGCCTTGTCAGCATTGTTTTCCCTTTGTCCCATTAACCATTTCTTAAATCCTCTTCAGCATAATCTTAAGGAACCTGATCCTGCCTTGGTCTGGTAATAGGAACTGTCTGGCTCTGCCCACACAGTCCTACCATACAGCAGACTGTTCTCTATTTTCTTGCACAATCAACACTTTATGGGGTAAATGGAGTTTCCAGTAACCATCAAACATCTGAACAAAAAGGGTCTCATGCCGTAAAAATTCCCCCAATCACTTACTGAGCTTTTCACTCCAGATTCCCTCCTGGAGCCTGGGCATTTGCTGCTGCCAAACCACCAAACCTGCCAGACCAAATGGCACCATTGCTTCTGCCCCCACTGCTGCAGAAGGAATGGGGGGCTTGTGCAGCAGTTGAAGGGAAAGTAAAAGGTGCAGAAAGAAGAACAGAAAGAGTGATAGTGCAAATGGGAAGCAAAGGAAACAGAGGCTCATCTACAGCAGCTGTCTGGGCTTGTATGATTAGCAGTGACTAAGGAGATGCCTTAGTTTTGTTCTCATTCTTTACCTTACCTTACAAGACTGGCGTGTAAATTGCCACTAGATCCATCATGTCACCAATTACCCCAAACATACCAAAAATCAGTCTGAGCTGGGAAATAGTCTTCAATATTAGTATTAAACAGTTAAAACTGCCCACTGATGCCTCCCTTTGGTCTCTGCTTCCAAATGCAGTCACAGCCAGACAAGTACCTTGACACAAATCCAGAGCCCTTTCTCTTGAAAACCCTTTTCTTGATTTTGCTACAATCACTCCAGATTTCTGATAATGAAGTACCTCTCACTAAACCTTCTCTCATTTCCAAATTGAATGAATTATGCAGAATTACAGAAATTCAACTTGCCACCACCACACCTCTTTCAGCACACTCCCAGTAAATGAACTCACATGTCCCATGGACTAGACACTCCCCATGAGATGCCACAGCCAAAGAGTGGATGAGGGGGTTCCATCTGGGTTAGAAATTCTGCTGCAAAACTGATTTGAGATGTTTGTCAAATGAGGAAGAAAGGGACACAAGAACAAAACTACAAAGTGTTTATTTCACGATCATGAGATCCCCTCCTCCATCAGGAGGGATTTTTAAGGAGTTTATATACAACTAGAAAAGAAAGACTAAACGTGGTCATCTGACAGCACACAAACGCAATTTTGGCCTCTCCCTTCACACTCAGGACCTTTACAGTATTTTCAGACACACAGCAAGGACAGTTTGTGACCAGGACCTGCAGTTTTAAAGCATTTTCATCCAAACATCATTACAACTCCCCCTGCAAAGCATTTCCATAAGAGTCAAACATGCTTTCCTCAGGCCCTCATTGATCAGTCTGGTGCTGGCAGGAAAATAACCAATATGGGGACTCACATGATGGTAAGGACTAACTACAGGATGCTCCACAAGTAATTATGGAAATCTGAGCTGACTAACATCCTCCACGAGGAAGTATGTTGTTTAAAGCAGAAAGCAAACAAAAATGTCTGTTCACAGCTGAAGCCAAGTTTCTACAGTTACTAGATTTGTCTATTTACTGAAAACTCAGAAAAAGTGTAAATTGAAACCTCAGTCTTTGCCACATCTCTGGAGCAGAACATCTTAATTTCACTTCGCTTTACCCACTACCTCCATCACTTCCTAGAACTATAAAACACAACAGGAAAGGAGCCCAAGGGGACACATCTGTTCCCTGGACAGCCCAGCTCACACGTGATGCTCTAGTGTTGCAGTGCTCAGCACTCCAGTGCAGGAATCACTTCTGTCCACACCTCACACAGACACCTCAGGGTGCCAGCAGGGCCTGCTCCCTTTGCTTCCTGCAGATCACATCCTGGTGCTATGGGAGATGCTCTGCCATTTACCTCTGTAGAGTATCTGCAAGTGCCATGTTCCTGCATCCTGCCTAATCTGAGATCGTCTAGAACAGTCTCAGAACTCTTTACGTATCCCTCATAGTACCAAAAGCATGAAGCGTTTGTCCAAGGGATTTCTGTGTTTTCTTTTTTTCCCAGACCACCTGAAAGAAGTTTTTCAGCTTTGTCTCTGTTAGATTCAGGAATGTGGATTCATCAGTAAGTTCTATAATTCCTCTAAATGTTTATGCTCCTGAGGGAAGAAAAAAATATCTGCTCATTACTGGAATACATTCCACAGAGAGTGACCACAAGCAGGATTATTCCTTTTATCACTTGTTAATTGGAAATGTTCTTCCTTTACTATATTTATTTGAAATACTAGCCTGAAACCAATATAGAGAGATTCACTTTAATACCTTACCTTGTAATAAAATAGCTTTTTTCATTTTAACAGCGTTTCTTCCATCCCATGTGCTTACACAGATTTTTCTCACTACAACAAGATGTGCAGGAAAGGAGGTATGTACAGGAAACTATTTGCTTCCTGAAATCTCCTACTACCTTGGAAGTACTGCCACACAGGTTTACAAATTGCCAGCTGGGAGCCTGCACACAGGCAGGGCTTGCTGCTGAGAAGGCAGCAGGTAACAAATGAGGTCCCTGAGCAGTTCCCCCACCATAAGAAGGTCCATTTCCTTGTCAAGCTGAGGAAGAATTTTACTTGGATTTGATTTAGAAAGAGAGAATCCTACTGGGACATCACAAGTCATAGCAAGAGTGTGTTTTGAATCAGCGTCCATCAGACATATTAATGCCTCGGGACACATCTAGAATATTGTCTTTGACACTGTGAAAAACTAAACCAGTCATTTTTAACAGCTTCCCTACAAAACTGGATCCTGACATTTGCAACAGCTGCTATGTCAGAAGTGGAAACAAACCCTATCCTTTTGTCATAAGTTGAATTTGGCACGTCTGAGTTATACAATTACTGTAGTCTGAATGAAAATAACTCCCATACAAATGATAATTGCTTGCTTCTAAAAATCTAACTGCTTCTGGGCAAAGATTATTTTGTTCTGACTAGCAAAGATTCTGCCCACATTGAAACCACCTGCCACAAGATATTTGAGTCCTCTAGCTATTTCAAAATAAGATAGGACATGTTTCAAACAGCCCCCTGTTGGTCTTTTCTGCCTTCTCATTTAAAGTAGAAGGAAAAAAAATTTCCCTGGTTCCCATCTCCAGATAGGAGTAAGAACCGGAGTAAGACCCAGAGTAAGAGCACTAACTAAAGGTCACAAAAACCAAGTCACCACACAGCAGCATCATCAGAACCCATTTTGTACTTCATGTTCTTGTATTGCTCTGGCTTGAGTCAGAGATGGCAAATTCAAGTCACTGAAGCACAAAACATGATACTTCCTTTGACATCCAGGGCTGCTAGGAGGGCTTGGCTGGGTACTGGCAGCATCAAGGGAACAGTGCAAGGAGGAAACTCAGTCTCATCCTCTACTCTGGCTGCAAAATGCTGGAACTAGAGGGGAAGGTGACTGGGAAGACAAAGAGTCATTGGGAAGAGGGGCAAGTACTTATTTTTGTGGCTCTCCAACAGCCCTGAAACCACAAACAGAGGGATGTTGAGACAGGGAAGCAGGAAGGGAGAACAAGGTGTTACACTCAAACTTCTGTGGCAGGAGAGTCCTAACCAGTATTTTGTAAGTCCCAAAATCTCCACGTTATTCCACTGTGGGTCAGACTTCACGAAAGCTAAGCCTTGCTGGCCTGGGTTGACCTCAATATCTATGTTAACACATATTTAAAAATATTTCTAGCTGGCAAAGTCAAGCACTGTACAGAGACACAAAAAAAAAAAAAAAAAAAAAAAAAAAAACCAACAAGATGTGAAAGAATTTAAAATTAGCAACTAATAGTTAAAAAAGAAAGCTGAATAAAAGCTCAGCACATTTAGGAGCTTAAGTGTTTGGGTTTAAAAGTCTAGCTGTAGCATCTTGTTTTCAGTCTTGTAGCAGAAGCATAAATGCTAATTGCAAGGGTAACAAACCTTAAATCAAGAATATAACATGCAGGAGTCTCATTTAAATTATCACATGAGCTCAAAATGAACTGACATGAACTTTTGCCAGGGGAGGTTCATATTAAATATTAAAAAAAAAAATAATTACACCAAAAGAGTGGACAGACATTGGAATAAATTGCCCAGAGAGATGCTGGAGTCGCTGCCTATGGAAGTATTAGAGGTATCTGCACTTGGGAATATGGTTAAGGAGCAATTATGGTTGGTGCTGGGTTGAGAGTTGAACTGGATGATCTCAAAGGTCTTTTCCAACCTCGACAATTTTTTGAAAAACAGAGGCAGCAGCTCCCAACTTTAACATACAATCTACACATCACACAAACAAGTGTCTGATTCATCCACACAGCCCAACAAAGAAAGACAAGGACTTCAGAGTGAAAATTTCCACCCACCATGCACACACACCTGGAACTCTCTTTGAAGGAGACAAAGCTATGAGAGCTGTTGCACACCATGGCCATGTGCCATTCTCCATCCTCTTTCCCAACCACATGGAGCCCCGGTGTCCCATGAGGGAGGACAGGAATGTGCTGGCCAAGCTCAGTGTTCCTGTGCATCCAGCACTGTGAGGACCTATTTCTTGGTGACAGCTGATCCAAAAATGCTGCTCCAACTAGGGATAGCCAAGGTCAAAAAATAACAGCCACATGCTCTCCCATCTATCACAGACACACCACTGTGAGCTGAAAACACAGCACGTAGGAAAATGTCACTAACAAACAGTTCAACACGATTATAGACATCAGGCTGAAACTCTGGCTATGATGGGGAGTTGGGAATGTCACCTGGGAGCTGGGATTTAAAAGTGAGAACTGGGATTCACTTCCAAATCCAGCTACTGAAGTGTATGGTCTCTAAATAACCACTAAAGCCTGGCTTGTCCAAGTGCCACACATCATGCACTGAAGGATTTGTACCAGTCTTCTTCCTTAGCAGTTTCATAAACTCCTGTCAAGATTTTTTATGAAATAAAGCCACAAATGGCATAAACTGATGTTAAAAAGTATTACTGACAGCTAATGAACCAGCTACTTCTATTCTCTGTAAACACTAAGACACAACTCTCAACTCATACTCAATTAATAACATCTAATAAGCCAACTCTGTCAAATTATATTTGTTTTATTAGTATTATCTTGCTAGAGTTTATTACAGTGCTCCTTCAAACATTAAATCTTTAAGAGGAAGCTGTAAGCTTAATTAATTAATATTCTATTTTTAATTGCTTGCCTTTTTCATATTCCAAATATACTGACGTAATTCCATTAGCCGAGGTCTTTTATTTCCCAGTGGAATTAATTTCAAGCAGAAGATTCTTAACAACAGCTAGTGCAGCATGCTTAAAGACTTTAGGAACATAATTTTGTTTCAACCCAGCACTCAAATGTTGTTCTGGTCCTGCAGCTAATAAACCCACAGCCTAAACCTCCAAGAACACGTCCACACCAAACCAGATATTCCAAACCAGATTAGCATAAAAACATGCTGATACTAGGGAATTACTAGGAATTAAATAATTTTCTTACCTTCAAAAATAACAAGTGCACAATGCAGCCTGTAATGGATATTTAATATTTTAATAATTATTATAAAATATGAATAATTCAAAAATAATTTTTAAATAGGTAACGCTTCAAAAGTGACCTTTTCTTTGCAATTATGTATACATTTCTTCATGGGCTTGTTCATCAGGAAACCTTCAAATCCCATTAACTTAGATCCAGGTATCCTTGCATGCTAATTATTTTCTTACTGCATCAGAGCAGAGAATTTTTAGATAGAATTTAGTTTCATTTAAAAAAACCCACCCATAGTTTCGTCAAATGGCAGCAGTGTCTGCTATGAACTTGTGGATGAGTTTCCCTTATTTTCCATGCGACAAGTGTGACAATGGAAATTCACATCCTCAGGCAATTTTTCACAGCCAAAAGAAATACAAAGGCTTAGCTGCAGGTCAGCCAAGGAAGATTAATTGCTAGAGATGGACTTGCATGTTTGGACTGGCTACTTCTCCTTTGGCCCTCAGCAAAAATACTCTTAACACTGCCAAAGCTCCTGTCTGTCTGGTGCATGTCTTTATCATCAAAAGTGTGAAGATGTCCCAGAAAAAAACCCTACACTACAGCTCCCTGCAGCATCAGAGCTTCCCCCAAGGAAACAAAATTTATGTAAAATAGTGTAACCTCGTACAGAAACCCAAAGCAGTGCCATGCATCCTCCTCAGCTTCCAGTTTTGCCTGTGGATGTCACAAGCCATATGAAGCCACAGGAGACAGTGCAAAGCATTCCTTGATATATGCCAAGGGAGCATATGTGAAGAAGCCAAACTCCTGCAAGTCTGTAGAGAAACCCATGGTTCCGACGTCTCTCTGCAGCTGAGCAGTCGCCTCGGAAAGTAAATTTATTTCTGGAGTTCACAGAATCTGATTTCCCAGACTGACAGGCAGCCTGCAGGAGGAAGTGTCCCTCTGCAGTACATGCACTGCACCAAGGATGCAACTTGGGCAGTAAATTATTGATTGAACCTGTCTTTGCTGCCTCCTGGTTTTGCACAAATCACTAACTTCAACAAGGAAAACTGCACAAAGGGCAGAATTGACACTCAGGATGAGCACCAAAACAGACAGAACTTCTGAGGAGGAGAAGAGGCTGTCTCTGCTTGTCAAGCAATGCCTTGAACTCCAATTCAGCAAGTACAGGGTCAGAGAAGAACATGCTTCCAACAGCCTTAAAATGAAACAAATGTCAGCTGCCTCACAGTGACTGTCCAAAAAACTACTTGCTGTTGTTTACAGACATGCAGAAATGAGAGATAAATCTCAAAGGCAACCATCTGAAAGATTTCAGCCTGACTAAAAATATGTGTTGCCATCCAATCAAAAAGTCAAGCACTTCCCACATGCAAACTCTACCAGAGCCTCCATAACTTCATGGGATGTGTTTGACCACAGCTTTGTGGGTCTCTTTACTGCCTGACTTCTGCAAACATGGAGACTTTTGTGAAGACCACAGCACTTGGAAAACAAACCACCTATGATTACATATTCATAAGAAAAAGGAGGAGAAAACCACAAACCAGCTCCTTTCAACACAAAAGCAACCAAATTAAATATTAAAATAGCAAGAAACAAGCACAAAAAGCCAGCAAAGACAAGAAGTCTAAACCATGTGCAGTCCTGCAGCAACTCAGAGATCTAAATGAACAGGGCAGCTTAATGAAACCAGATAAAAGCTGGATGTCTGTCAGCGCCATTGGCAGCAAATGTCATCCAGCTTCCAAAGATCTCTGAAGGAGAGCAGCTACACCAATAATTAACATATTTTGCTGTAACAAGGATGGACAGAGTGCAGCCTCAGAGGCGCCTTCCCCAGAATCAATCCTTGCACAACAATCTGCACAAAGGCTCATTAAATGACCTCCACAAGCAGTGCAGGTCCCCAGAGGCACCAATCCATTCACCCTCCTGCAGACCTGATGGCAATGGCACATCTCCTCTGCCTTCCTGCCACACCACACTGGGGATCTTCCTCCTCACGTGGACAACAAGGCAGCACGTTTATCAGGCAGTCAGTAAGTGGCTGAGCTTTTGCACAGCCCAAACTAGCAGCAAGACTTGCTGAGCAGTGCCAGTTGGGGTTTTAGCTACAGCTTTATACCAGGTTCGAAGTGGAAAGATGTTGCCTTGCTGAACCCACCGTGCCCTTCATCATTCTCAGGCTCTGAAGAACTGTGTGCCTGTGCAGGTGTGCCTGTACCTGTGCAGATGTCTACAGGCAGCTCTGTCTAAGCTTTTTGTTTTAAGCTTTGTCTTGCTCGTTGGCTCCTCGGGCAGTCATTGTAATTAGAGAAGGCTCAGGAGAAAACCAGTTGAGTAACTCCAGCCTCCCTTGGCAGGCCGGCTGTGCAGAACCCTCACAGAGCAGTAGCCTCATAATCATTGTTAATCATTTCTTCTCAGCACCCACAGACCACTGGAGCCCAGATAACTTGTGTGTGTGCCATTCCCTTTGGGCAGATAAGGCTGGTTTCAGGCAGTTTCAGGCAGGCAGATGCACTTGGAGCTTGCCAGCCCAATCGGTTCCCTATCTCTTTGCATAACGCCATTACCCTGATGAGGCCAGGAAAATAAATATTTAAACAAATAACCGTGCTGATACAGCTCAGTACTTGGATCAGCCATAACCTAAAATGAAGTAACTCAGCAACACACTGCCTGAGGAAAAACGTGGGGAAAGACTGACCCCTTCAGTACGAGAATGTCTTATTCCCCAGATATCTGAGAGCAAAGTACTGCTTTTTTAGCACCCCCCAGGATGTTTATGTCATTTTAAAAATCAACAAAGAAGAGTTAAAGCAATTAAAAACAAGTTTCAAGTTCTCCCTGGTGAAAAACAAGCTTTCAAGTACAGATAACAAGCACCTCATTCGTGCTTCTCCTTCCAATTCTCCCACAATTGTACACACCATTTCCCTTCACCCTTTGTGACTGGCTTCCTGATGCTGTTAACTGCCTGATGCCCTTCCACACACAGATCTACATCAGAACTGCTTTGCTACTTCCCCAAAAATTGCTGGAAAAATGCATGCATACTGGTCACTTCCTTTTGCCTAACTTCTGCTGCTCAGCATGATCCTTTGAATGTTTTCTTCTAAATACCTAATTGATGCTTTGACACAGACTCTGCATCCCCAGTGAAACTGATCTCCTAATTCATTTAGTACAAACAGAAAAGAATGAGAGAATTGACTCACAAATCACCAAGTACAAGACTGAAATCTGTCTGGCTGTTACAAATACACTGGCAGACAACAGCAAGCTTCATCAATGCCAGACTCAAGGGACAATTGCAGGCCGTGATCTATGATGTTTGCCTTTTACTTGAGGATATTTCATCCACGTTCCTTAAGCAAGCCTTTTTTTCCTCCCACAGGCAAGTGTCAGCTCAGTAAGGAAGACTGCATTAAACTTGAAGCAGTACGAAACACCTCAGTGAAAAACATGAGGGACAACCACAGTGTTCTACTTCAAAACTCAGACATTTTAAGGGCACTTTACCCTTTTTATATTGCGTTCTTCCTCTAGACCTCTAAGATTACATTTTGAGCTTAATTAAAACTAAGAAATCAGTAGGTAGCATTGTTTGCAGATACCAAAAGCTCAAGAAAGAAGTTTACTAGAACACCTTCAGATATTTATAAGGAAAACACTATTAAAAACAAATGCGTAAAACTGTGATGTAAATGACAATATAAGTTACAAGATAAGAGAGTCCTGCAACTGCAACCACATGAACACAAAGCTGGGGGCACAACTTGGGGCAAAGCGGTCAGGGCACAGGTAAGCTGGACTTAGAAGGCTCGCACAAAGGACACATCACTCAATAACTTGCCTTACTTATGGGAAGGCCTCCACCTTCAGGGGGATCTTCAGTGTGACAGTCCTTTCAATGCCTAACCATGCTTTCAGTGAGGATTTTTTTTCTAATATCCAATCTGAGCTCTCCCTGGCACAACTTGGGGCCTATGTAACCAACAAACTATTTAAATCTTGTCTTCTAAACATATAACAAATCTGAGCCCCTGTTGAAAGACTTCTCAGTGCAGTTTCCCTGGTTACTTTTCTGGGGTTTCTCCAACTTTCAGCCCTTTTGTAAGGTTTTGTAAGTGCACGGCCAAAGCCATAAATCCAGGTATCAGGTAATTAGGCAATCAGGAACTGAGATAAGGGAGTCACTCCTATAACAGACAACCTTTTCTGGGGATACAAACACAGCCTCCATTGACAAGATGCACCAGTGTGTCAGCCAGCTGTCCCAGGAGTCCTGGGAGATGATAAATTCACACAGGTGTGTTCACTTGTTCTTTGTTCTAGTCTTCTCTTTAATATTTTTCTTCCTGTTACTCAAAGCTGGGAATGCCTCTACTACTCCTGGCTGATTCTCCTCCCCTAGCTGTTACACTCCATATCTACAAGGGTTTTTTTCCTTGAATTTTACTTAGGAGGTTTTAAAAATCACACAATGACAGCTACTCTCTGTTCTGGGTGAGGGAAGGGTCCCTCTCAGATTCCTTACATTAACCTTCACATGTCAGCTACAGACTGCCAGTACACAAGTGTGTATCTAGGAAAACCGCCAGTGATCTCCCCCTGTGTTTTAAAGGGGAGATTATACATCAAATAAAGTAAATCTCCTCAAGTACATGTCACTTGCCAAAGTGGTGAGCACTTGGAGCACAAATAATTTTGATTTTGCATTTCATATGTCATTGGCCAAACACAGAGGCCAATTTCTTCATAAAAGGAGCTCACCTCATCATTTGTAAACAAAACAGAGCATTAAAAGTACCAGCTCCATGGATGTGCATACATTTTCATCCTTTTTTATTTGGAAAATCTGCAATTTATCCAGTCTGGGGAAGCTTGATTCAAACCTAAAAAGAAGCTTGTGGCACCCCTTTGTTGCCCTTACCATGTGTTTGTAGTCACTTTGATGACCATCTCAGTCCCATCTCTGACACAGGTGTCCTTGAGTGTCCCAACAGACAGCTCCTCTTTCTGCACCCATTTCTACAACTGCTAGTAGATTCACCTCAATGTAAAACCTCAAAGCAGCAATTACTAATCAAACACAATATGAGGGAATCCTCTCACAGTACTGGCACCTGTTGTGGTGTGAAGAACATGCATCTCCTCAAAACACAGTGAAGGTGCCCTGACCTACAAAAAAAATGCAATATGACATGGGGATGCTGCCAAGCTTTTGGCGGTTTGATTGTTCACTTGTTTCTTCCACAAGCACATGCCTAGGTTAGGGTACTTGCCTTTTAGCATTGATACAGCAACTGTTTGCCTTCCAATTTTTCAATCAGTCTGGTGTCAGTTTGCTTTCTGCCATTTTTTCCCCTTAAATGCCATGGAGATGTGGAGATCCTCAGAACCTGGCTGGACATGGCCTTCAGCAGCCTGCTCAGGCTGACCCTGCTTCAACAGGGAGTTGGACTAGGTGGTCTCCAGGGATGCCTTCCAACCTGTGAGTCTGTAACTCCAACATCATAAAGTGCTGGGAGTGGGGGAAGATTTAATACTTCACATCCAAACCAAGGGCTGCCATTATCTGCTTGGAAAGCGCTTCACTTAATTTTCTGCAGTGTTAACAAGCAGAAATCTTCTCCAGGCTACAGAAAACTGCATGTGTTGATGGAGCTGAATTGCTTGGAATAGAGTTTCCTGTCAAACGGGCTTGAAGAAGAGTAAGACAGCAAACTGTTCTCCTAGTTTATTTCTCTTTTAGCAGCACTTCAGAGAGCTGGTGCTCTCTGCATATAGGTGATTGATGTATCACTCCATGCCAAAAGTTCTATCAGTGCAGGTGAAAATGGTTGATCAATACCGAAGTTTAAGAAACAATCTTCGGTGGGCAGCCACAATTCTTCAAATGTCGTTATTAAACTTACTTCCTTCTATTCAGATGGCAGTTTTGCTCAGTGTAAATGAATTTCTATAAAAGCTGCTGCGTAGGTACAGTGTTCTGTTCAGCACTACAATACCAAGAGAAATGCAAAGGTTAAGACTGGCTGGAGTTTGCTGCAAAATAGAAAAACAGTTCAGCACTTCTCCTTATTCCATCATTCCTGTTACAAATAAGTTCCTGAGATTGTTAAATTAATCATTAGTTGATGCCATTCCTAAGTTTGTAAGTCAAATCTCGTGTTTATTGTTAATAGAATAAATTACCTTGTTTCCCCCAGCTGTACTTTACCTATCCCGTCGGGAAATGACACCCGCTGCTGCGTCCCAAAACAATGCCCGCCACTAAGGAGGGGGAGATAACCACCGTGAATATGCAAATGTGAGAGACACAAGAGCCCATTTGACAACAAATGCCTCTAAAACAACGAGCCTACATGACACCTCGAAAAACCAACAACATACTGCACCTGAGAAAAGGCTGAGCAATCCCCCAGGGCACTTTCAGTTCAGAACGTGGTCACCATAACCTAATGGGAGTTGACTAGAGTGACACCTCTAGACTGCGAGCGCATTATTGTTTTCCCAAGGACTCTCGTGAGGACGGAAATCCTAGCTTTGCTCTGGAGGCAAAGCTGGAAAATTCTTTCTCCTCTGCGTCGTTTACCGGAGGCAGCAGCGGCGGTGTGCACAACGTCTCGGGCTTCCCACCTAAAACAGCTGATTTCAATTAAGGCCAATTGAAAAAAGCTGGTGTCCTGGCCGTTTTTCATATTTACATCTCAATTCTCACTGAGGTTTTTTCATTGCATTTCTTCATCGTGAAGGTTTGGTCATCTCAACTATTTAAGCATCATGGACTTTTGAAAGACAAAAAACTTCCAATAGTAAAAGCATAGAGAATTTTAAAACTGATATATTTGCCTTGTCATAACAAAACCAACAATAAAAGAAAGATGACTGTTAAATCACTAGCCAGTTGAAGTTCAAAGTAATCAAAGACTGAAATTGCTCTGATGTAGTCAAAAATGGAGCCAAGGCTTGACATGGTGGTGTTTCTGAACTATTACAGATATTTTGAAATGCAAGACCTTTTTTTAATACCTCCTGTACAAAAACCACGGGTTTTATACCTTCTAGATTCAGGCAGTTTAATTTTAATAATGATTTAGTAAATGCTGGCTTGTCATTTATATCAACCTGGAATTACTTTGTTTCTTTCCCTTTTCCTTGAAATACAGTCACATTACCCAATTTGTACACTTCATTGCTTTATGCATTTCAAGACAGTCAAATCTTTCTCTGAAGATTTCTCCCAAATTACCAACTTTTAATTATTGAACTGTCTGCAGGATGGAGACAGTATGGTATAAAAAGAGTTCTCGCATTTCAAAATACCTATAACAGTTCAGAAACTGCTGAAATAATACACAGAATGCTGATTGGAAGAAACCTCTGGAATCCAACCTCCTGCTCAAAGCAGGACTATCACCAGCACCAGATCAGGTTAGGCAGAGCTTTGTCTGGTCACACTTCAAAAACCTTCAGTGATGGAGATCCAGCAACCAGCCAGTTTAACCTTTGGTCCTTTTGCACACATTCATACTTTGTGAGCACAGTGATCTCCAGCCCTCCACATTTCTAAGCAAATGTGCTGTATGGCACAAGCAAGAAGAGGATACAGCAGTGTGCCTGTCAGTTGTAATGTTTTGTAAATTGATGAGGTTATGTTTTCCCTTTCATTCTATTTCAGTATTCCCATCTTATTCTGTTGACAACGGTTTCTCCATCTGTACACAGCCATCGAGTCTAATGAGCCTGTATCAGCCATCACTGCTCCAACAGAAAAGGTCTTTAATGCAAACTGGTATTTTAACCTTAACAAAGAAAGCCTCAGCAGGACAACACTGAACCCTGTTCATTTGTCCCTTACTGCAACTCCCATACACTTCAGGGTACACAGTGACTAAGGTTGCTGACTAATTCACATCATTTGTCCCTGCTAAAAATAGCTTGAGGTGAAAAGGAAATCTGGAGGCTTTTAGAGTGTTTTTCTCTTCATTACCAGGAAAGATTTTCAGATTCCTGAAAAACCACTCCTTTCTTTGCCATCCTGTGGGTCCTCAACTCATGGCCACCCTGTTTTGTACCACTGCTAAGAACAAACTACATACTTGGGAGTTTTAGCTCCTAAAAAGGCTGGGTAATTTTCTGTATTATAACCTGGGTGCAAAACCATTACCCATAAATGCAGTGTCTTCATCAGCTGGGATACAGGGGCCAAGGTGAAAAGCAGCTTGGGTTTTCTTACGGCCTTGGGAAACCCATCTGCAGTCTCATGTCTGTGGCCACAGGGTGGCTTCCTCTGTCTGCAAACCAGCTCACAGTCCTCGGGAAAGGTGGCAGGGAAACCCAAATGTTACCATGCCTAAGCAAACCCTCTCCTATGTCACCTCCTGTGTTGGGTGAACTTCTCCAGCAGCAGTGTGGGAAGAACTCAAGAGGACACCCATGCTTTCACATTTTCCACCAAATTTCATGAAAATATGCAGAGTCAAATTCCTTCTTCCCTCCACGTATGTGTTACCTAGAGAAATTATGAACAGAGGGCATCACAATGGAAAAACACGTGTACATTTCATTCCACTGGGGAAACTCCACATAAGGCAAATAATTGCAGAACAGTGACTATCTCCTATCTCTTCTCACACCTCGCACAGCATGGTGTCCTCACAAGGAACTCCTGTGTGTCCTGTTTTCTACCACTGTTTACTGTACACATCCACATCAGCTGCTTTCCTTTCTGCCCTGAAGTTAAGCCTGGCAGTGAGATGTCACAGCTCCTGCTTGTTCCGTGGTTTAAGCCCAGCTGGAAATGAAGCACCACACAACCTCTCGCTCGGCCCCCCTCTCTCCTCTTCAGCCTGGTGGAGTGGTGAATAGAATCAAAAGCAAAGTTTTTAGGTTCATGATTGAAAATGAAGTAAAATTTAATAATAATGATAAATAATAATCATAATATAAAGGGGAAAAAAAAAAAAAGAGTGAGCAAAACGCAATTGTTCACTACTCGCTTCCTGAACCTTGACTGGTCCCATTTCCAAGTTACGCCGCAGTTTATACACAGGGCATGAGTTCTGTGGTGTGGAGTATCCCTTCGGCCAGTTCCAGTCACCTATCCCAGCAATGCTCCCTCCCAGTTTTCTTTCATGCAGCTCCTCACTGGCAGAGCATCATACACACAAACACACACAAAAAAACAAACAAACAAAAAAAAAAGTGTCATCACCTTTTGGTTTTACCGCAGACATTGTCTGTCCCAAAAAATAGTTGGGGAGAGGGAAATTTGAAGGTGCCTGGCTGTACCGTGGGGCGAGCTCTCGGCTGCTGGTGGCACATCAGGAGCACGGGAAGCTGAAAGCATGGAGCTCTGCACTAGGATGAGTCCCATAACCTCCACACCTTGCTACAGGCATGCCAGGAATACAGGGCTGAGTTGTCAGAAGAGAAATTGAGTAACCAAGGTAAAGTGCAGCCATTGTAGGACTCAGATGCAAAAATGGCAACAACAAAGCCAAGGCCCTGGGAGCAATATGATGCATTTGCAAAGCCCTCAGTGGAGGTCCAGATTGGATTCCCTTCATACCTTGCCTTAGTAAAGGTGTGGACATTGCCTCCAGGAACCTCACAGATGATCTCCCTGTTTTGGTCTTCCTGTTCAAGCAATAACTCAAAACACCCTAGGCGAGGCTTCTCCTAGTAACAGATGAAATCCCTGCAGGAATGTCCCCTCTGTTGATGCAGTTTGTGCCCTCCTTTCACAGACCCATGACTGTGATTCCAGAAAAGGAGGAAGTTCTTTCTTCCTCCTGACTACCCTGTTGTATAGAAGTTATCTGTTTCCTGCCATAACAAATCTGAGCATAGCTGCAGTGTGTCAGTGTTGACCTGAGCTAGGAATTTTTGCAGGGTCAGAAAGGAACTCTTCCTTCTACCCTGTCTGCCTGCTGAGATGCTCCCCAGGGCAGTGGTTGATGGGCGTTTGTCAGATGCTGATACCACCTCCGAATGCTGATGGATTTGCTCCTCCAGAGTTCCTGTTTGTTGACAGTTTTCAGAGCAAAACCCTTCTGTTTGTGGTGAGTTGCCCACGGGGAATCATCTGTGTGTGGACATGGTTCTGACTGCAGCTCTGGAGTGGGGGCTGCCCATCTGGTGCACCTTGCAGCATGTAAATAGCTTGGGCTGGCTGAGCTGCCAAACTGTTGCACCAGAAATGCTCAGGAGTGGCAAAATCTTGAGAGCTGCAGGGCTGTAGAAAGCAACCTCCCTTTAGATATATTAGCTTGGAACTGCTGGAAACAGTCCATCTGCACAGGTGGTCCACTTCAGCATCCAGCAAATACTTGAAGTAGGGACTCAGATTAAGGCGCTTTTTAAAATTTTTGCTAAAGCTTCCATTTTGCATCTGTTCGTTTTCCTTCATGATTCTGCAGCTCACAATTGCAGCCTTTCTCTTTTGCTTGCTCCCTTTCCTTCTGTCCAGCTTTGCCACAGAGAATAAAAGATTTCAAGACTGGTGGTTCTGTAATCCCTGGCATCTGAGGTCCAAAACTGTTGTGTTCACCTGAGCTGTCTGACACTATCCAATCCCTTATTCCCATTGTTAAATAGCTGGTGGTGGATAAAGTGGTCTGGGCACCCATCAGTTTGCAGTGTTTTGCCCATCTGTCCAGCAAGTCAGTTCCATCTGGAGCTTGAGTGGTTGTGCAGCAGCTTTGAAGTGATGAAAACAAGTAACTCTAACGATTAAAAGCAGTGTGGGAGGAAGTAATGTCTTAAAAGCTTTAAAAATATCCCATGAGCTTTAGCTGTGGTACATGTCACTCCTTGCTCCTAGATTTATCCCCCCAGTATCCCTTTCCAGCTGTCTTTGATTCTTACCTTTTAAAATAAAATGGGATCTTTCTTACCACTTTTTCCCTGTTCTTCTGCTTTTTTCTCTGTGGTAACTGCTAATGCCAGCCCTCTTGATGCTAACTGCTGTTGCTTAATGTTTGGCTGGTTTTGGCATCAAAATAGTAAATACTGACAGAAAAATTCTTGTCTTGGGTGTTGATGGCATTTGTAAGGGCAGCCTGCCCAACAGTTGCATTCATGGTTGTTGTTGGAGCTCAGCAGGAATGCCAGGCTGGGAAGTGACAGAATCCAGCTAGAGTAGACAAGACATCAAACTGTTTTTTTGTTGAGTTTTTCTGCCTCAGCCTGAGAGTCTTGGAGGAGAAAGAAGAGATGATATAGCAAATACAAAAATCAGGTTCTTCTGTTTAAAAAATAATCTTCTATTTAAAATACTTCTAGGAGAGAAATTAGACTTTTGGCTGTCATTATTGAAGAAGTGTAAGTGTGGCTGGGTTTTGCTCTTTTCTGAGACCTGTATCTATGATTCCTGTCAACCAGTTCTGAGCCCAGCATGTCTGGAGCATGTCTAAATGTGTATCACTTATCAGAAGAGGGGCAACCTTGAGTCTCCTTTAAGAAAAATATCTGACACCAGATGTCTCAGTAGTATACAAGATGTCCATAAACGTGTGTTGCTCAGTTGACTCCATTCCTTTAAGTAGCCACTCTGTTTGTTGTAAATATCCAGCAGGGGCAGTAGATTTTAAGACAATATGACAAGCTTTTGCTGAATATTCAACTAAGATTGCTTTTGTTTGCTCCTGCAAGAAGGGTTCCTGATTGCTGAACCTGATGTAACTGCACAGATGGACCAGGGAGAAGAGCAAGAATACAAAGCCTTGGAGGAATCACGCATGGGAGAGGAACAAGTTATGTAAGTTTGTAAACACAGAGCAAGTGAAATGCTCTTTGGGCTGCCTCAGTGCTGTTTGAGCCACTCTGTTCTATACAGGTCACATTGAGACTTCCTCTTTCCCCCTCAGGGAACACAACCTGCTTGCCTTTGTCAGCTTGCAGGTAAGGGTGTGTAGGAAGAGGGAATATTAGAAAAGTGTGAAGGTTTTTGGGGGATAACAAGACACCTGTAGCATTGCCCTTGGCTCTGCTGTTCATGGCACATCTGCTCTGGGTCGTATGATGAGGCTGTAGAGCCTCTCCAGCTGGGTTTCCATTTGCTCTCAGTCTTCCCTTTACTGCTTCTCCTGCGTGGTGCAAACAAGGCTCACTAAAGCAGCAGGTTGCACATTTGCTGTGCCAGTTCCCAGTGGGAATTACAGCCATGCTTTTTTTCTCCAGGTGGTGAGCTTCCAGATCACCTTGAAGGTACCTGTCTGCAGTGGGCTCTAGAGGAGGAGAGGTACAAGCTGCCTGTGTTTTCCCTCACAGTAAGACCACAGCCTGGGATGATCGCTTCCCGTAGAATCCATGTCTCCCACGTGCCATTCATCTTGGTTTTAGATGGTATTTGCATCTAGTCATTTGAAACCCCCACAATGTGGTGCTGTGTGCCTCTGTGTGCATATTATGGGCCCAGCTGATGCTATTCTGGGGCCATGTCTATGGAACAGTGTGTTTGCTGGGTGGCATCATTGTTAAATTGAGTATTGTGCAAATCATGCTGCTGTCTGACAGCTTAGTCCGCAGCAGCAAACTAAACTAACATCCTAATAGGTGTTTCTCTCAGAGTCTTGTTTAGGTGCTTTTGTGGGTGGCACTTTATGAATGTTTTTATAAGGCTTTAAAAAGTATTTAGGATGTCTTTTTCAATTGTGGTCTTTTAATTGTCTGATGAACTGAAAATGAACAGGAAAATGATGAACAGAAAAATGATGGCATTTGAAAAATAAGCTGTGTCAAACTGATTTTATATTAAATGTTGAACATTTTTCCTTGCATAAAACATTTAATTCAAATACCACACTTTTGAGTTGTTAATGATTACAAAGAGGTAATTATGATCTCTCAACTGATTCCGAGAATTTCTGTGATGTTTTTGTGAGTGGTTTTGACAGCTTTAATAATTACTTTCTACGGAACATGAGGGATGCAGGATTCTGAGAAAGCAGAAGGTCTGACCTCTGAAGAGATCTTCTTCACTTTGAGGAGGAGAATACTACTACTGGAAGTCTGTCCTTAGCAGGAATTCTAGCTCAGGCGACCGCGTGGTACGGGGGAGGAGGAGGGAACTGGCAGTAATAACAAAGATGTTAATATCTCTAGCATGGAAGTACTCCCTGTAATGAGTGTGGCAGTAGATACTGAAATGCCTATTCCACCCACAAAGACAAACAGGGGAAGAAATCACAGCGTGCTTCAGGCAAGAAAATGAAGCCATCAAATCTGTTGTGCTGCAGAATTTTTATTTTCAGCACCACACACAGGCCTGGTGCGAACAATGAGCATTCACACAGGGGTGTGAGCTCCCAAACTGGGGAGATCATTCAGGGCAAGGAGAATGCCCAGCATGAAGAGCACAGGATCCCTAGGAAACAAGCAAGCTGTGACCAGAATATGACTGGAATTACTGTCTGAGTAATGTGGATACATCCATGCCTCCCTTAGCCACCAACTGCTGCCACAAAGGGCACAACTTCTTGCTCCGTTGTCAGAAGAGCTGGTTTTAAGTAATTTGGTCTCTACTCCCACCTTCTCCCCAAGAGCCTGAATTAACACAGTTGTGCTGAGTATGTCTTCACATGGCTGTGCTCTTAAGATCCATGAGATGATCCATGCTTTTTAAATTACAGACTTCAGAGAGTTTATTCCAAACTCGATTAGTCCAATCTAGACCACAGGCTCATGAGGAGCAGGGTATGTACCACTGAGAGGTTTGGAGTCAGAGAAAAGACAGGCAATAAAAAAAAAGGGAAGAAATAATGTGGCCAGTATTGCTATTAGTTCCAAAAAAATACATCATTTAAGAGGTTTGTTGATTTTCTTCCTCTTTCTTTTTAATGTTTCTAAGAAAGTCTAGACCTGAAAAAACCTGACACATTGCCATTGTTGTTTCTGCATTCACAGCCCCATCAGAAAGTCTTGCCACCAGAGGATGGAAGCTGCAATTCATTTTGGTGGTGTGCTGCACATGCTGTTACCAAAACATTTATTTTATTCTGAATGGTAATTCTGCCCCCATAAAGTGGCTGAAAAGATGTCTCTTGCCTCAGAGTCAGAGTTGCAGTCAATTGTGTACATTTGTGGAATGGACAAAGCAAGACCAGGGTGGTGACATTTACAGAGTAAAAGGTGCCAGGGACACAGAAGCCAAGCAGTATTAGGTGAACTCTTCTGCTGTAATACTATTTCTGTTCATTTTTCAAACCAGGCACATGGAGAACCTGCTGATGGGCATTATCTGCACCCTCTCAGACACTACTGCTGATCAGCCCCTGTGCCCTCACCCTCCACTCCTGCCATGACAAGCCAGGGCACTTTGTGCTCTCTCTGTTCAGTCACTACAAATCCTATGGTTCAGAGCCCACAGCATCCAATTCAGCTTCATTGCATGGTTAATTCAGGCTCCCTTAGCTGGGAACCAGGCGGAGTGGGAGAACTATGAACATCTGAGGACATTTTCTGTCCCACACTTTTCATATTCACTCTTAGTCATTCATTGAGGTACAGCAAGAACAGGCAGCAGGCCATTTTGGGATCAGCCTCTTTCTAGAAACGGCAAACAAAACTGCTGTGAGGACTTGCCTGACTGCAAGACTTCTCAGAGAGCTGGCTGTCAGGTTCTAAAAATTTCAGATTGCCACCTAACTAGTTGTGGCCTGGACCACATGTTGGTTTTGGTGCATCTTGTGTCCCGGTTTTCTTGCCCCCATGGACAGCCTTGTTCATCTGGCAGTGAGAGTGACTGAATGTGGGCTATGGCAAACACTTTTACTCCAGAATATACTATATATATAGAATGTAGTACACTAATACCTTATGCAGAGCAGATGGGCAGGGACAGCACCCAAGTTCACTCCCTGGGGCTGTGTTACACATGGGTGTAGACAACGTAAAAGTCCTAATCAGCTGAGTAAGATGATGCTCATGCAGCATATTTGTGTTGCCCCTTGTTGTGCTGAAGCACACCAACGTGTTACCCTTCACTTTGTTTGAATTTAGTGTTAATCTGCAGGCAGCTGTTTTCCTTTTCCAGACTCTCCCTCACAGCTGCTTCACAAACACCAGTGTTCTCCCTCACTCACCTAAACAGTTTGTCCAATATTTTGACCATGATTTTTATTTTTTTTTATTTCCCATTAATCTGAACAAGTTTAATCATGAAATCAAGTGTAATTGAGATGCTCAAACAGGAAATCAGTTAATCTTAGCTGCAAGGCCAACTTTTTAATTGATTTTCTTGAGCTTTTCACAGAAGTGTGTGGATCTCAGATCTCCCCAGCAATACTTGGGATGCCATCCACACTGCGCCTTTCAAAGATCTTTGAAGTAGTACAAAACTAGGCTTCTGCTCTTCAAACACATTTTGAAATGTGTTCTCTGCATGCTGCACATGCTTGAGTGTTGAACTTTTAGACTTATAATTCTCTTAAAATCCTCTAAAGCCCCTTGTTGTTGGGAGCTCTGTAACTCCAGGCTCATTGATATGATGAGGGAAGTTGGGACACTTAGGAATTGTTTCATCTACAATGCAGCATCTTCTCTTAATTAAGAAGTGTCTCTCATCAGGATGACAGGCTGTCCATGGAGACCTCTTGATTACAGAGCTCTGCTACAGTAACTTTCCATTTACAGCTATTCACTAGAACCAGCCTAGGTTACATTTTACTGAAACTGGGGAGAGTAATTTTTCTTTCAGGCACCATACTGGCCTGAACAGAAGGCAGCCTTGGATCTCTCTTCTGAGGAGCGAAAACAAAAAAATTATATATATAAATATATATTTCTATTTAAAGAGAAAAAACCCTCAAAATACCAAAAAACCAAACCCCAAACAAATTTCATCGTTTCCCTCCCCCAGTACTAATTAAAACATACCTTAAGCTCAGAGGCTGCTACCCACACAAGATCTGCCACTCTGTCCATGGGGTGAAGGCCTTTTAGTGCATGGGACCAAGTGCTGTCCAAGCCTTGGCAGCTCATCTTCACAAAGATGCAGTTCCAAGTTGCATCAGTTGGTTCTGGTTGCCAGAGTTGCACATTGCTGTCTCTGTAAATTGGCAGCACTGGATGTATATATATGACATGGTGTATGCACTGTGGTTTTCCCAGTTTGAGTAGTTTTACTTTCTCAGAAATCCTGAGCACTTGACTGTGCTGAAAGCTTCAGCTCAAGAAGCTGGGACTCCCAAGTTATACAGAAAAGCATCCCAGGTACCAGGTCCACACACCCTTTCTGTATGCACTCAGTAATTGTGGCCAAGTTCATGCATGAAGATTTGTAGGACCTGCATTTTAGACATGTATTGCTCAAACTTTAACTGCATAACCCTGCTCTTCCAAGTCTAAGGTTGCCAAAAACCTGAAAGAAATCCAGGAGTTTACATAGCTAAGATAGCCTTCATTTTAGTGACCTCACTTTCCTTGCAGAACCAGTGATGTGAATATGAGAGAGGGGTTGCAAAGCCCTTGTCAGGGATGCTGTGAGCAGCAGGGCTGTTCCCTGAGGGCAGCCCAGAGCCAGCAGCAGTAAATCCTGCTGGGTTATGTCCTTCCCAACAGGGCACAGTCCCAGGTGCCAGAGGCCTCTGGGCATTCTCACTTGGCTAACTTGTTTTAACCCATATTTCCCCCTACATCCTCCTGTCAGAGGCCCATTTGCAAGGACCATGGGTGTCTTTTCTGGCATTGCACATGAATTTAGTAATGACAAACAGACATACTGGTCCTTAGGAAGGACACAGCAGTGGACAGTGTATCTTTACACTTTTTACACATCTTTTACACACTTTACACAAGGTAAAGCTTTTAGCTTTTGGTGCTACTGATCACCCTACTGGATGTTAAAAGTCCTTGCCAAAACTTGCAGTTCTAAGGTGAGCAGGCCTGAGGCCTGTAGAAACACACATTCTGGTTTTGCCAGGAGGCAGAGAACTTTGAGAGACTAAATTAATTAATGATTTAGCAAGCTCTTGAAATGCAACCAGTTGGAGCTCTGCCTCTCACTACCCTGGAGTACCTATTCAGAGACAAGTGCACTGAGTGATTTGTTGCTCAAAGAGATCTGATAACTGGGACATGAAAATCACTCCCACCTGCTCTGGAGAGGCTGATGGAAACCGATTTGACATGTAAGCAGAAAGGATTTCTGTCACACAGCAAGGATTAAATGAAAACACTGCACCTGCTCTAATAAGTGCTCCTATACCATCTGAGGCAATTTTTTCAGACTCCTTTCTCAAATTCAGAAATGGCCCTGAGTCACAAACCTGTACCTACGGCCAGGTGCTCACGGATAAGTGTGGCTGGGCATGGAAGAGTGCAAGTTGTAACCAGGAATTACGGTGGGAGCTGCAGGGCACCTCTGCCTTGGCTGGCATGAACACTTTCTCACCCAGAAGTGACTTCCTGCAGAGCTCTGAGCTGGGTGACCTCTCAGTGTTTCTGTTGTCAGGCCTTCCTCACCCTCAGTAGTCTTTCAGGTATGGATGGGCACCTTTCCATGCTGGCTTGGAGACTTCTGCAGAGGGGGAGCATTGAGAGACAGAGGGAGGAGAGATAAAGAAGCCCAAAGAAACACTGAGCACTTTTACAGGTAGTAAAATAGAGGATGGGTGACAATTTTCAGAACCAAGGGATGCTGTGCCTTGCAAAGGGAAATGCAGAGCAGAGCTAGAAGCTGCTTCTCCTGCACCTGACTGCTGATAACACCTATCAGACAGGACCAATAGATGTAAATGCTGTTCGGGTTACACCTACAAACAGTGTGAGTCTTTAATCCACTATTAACAACACTGAGATGGGATCCAAATGAAGTTGCTTGTTTGTGACACAGAAATCATCAGTCCACAGTAGTGCAGACCTAAGGACGAAGAGGCCAAAAGGAAAGAATATGTCTGTACTAAAAAGATAAAAAAGATTTCTGAAAAAAAAAAAAAATTATGTCTGCAGGAGCAGGGGAGAGTTTATCCTTTCTCTGAAAGAATGTGACTCCATAGGGTACCTGCATGGATTTTTTTGTATGAAAATGCTGGGCAGAATGTTTTTGTATGTTATCCTCTGAATGGTATGAGATTTATGAAGGGTCTGCTGCTCCACTGTTTTATTGCCCATTAATCAAAAAAACAGGTTGAAAACTACTCATTTAAACTGCTCATATCTTAGCAAAAATCGGGCAAATTATTTGCCTGCTGAATAATAAAAAGGCAGATTGGTGGGAGCTTTTCCTGCTTTTATTCTCCATGGTGACAACTCAAAGGCAACGACTTCGATACTGTATGCACAGCAAATGTATAATGCTTGGTAATTGGGGATGTGGATGTCTCCCAAAAAGCTATAAAAGTGTTACATTTTCATTATAGAGTATTGTTAAGTCCTTCTCCCCCTCATATTGAAAAAGTTCATTACATGGGAGGACAATATAAGTAAAATAACAGCAGCAAAGAAAGCCACTCACTCACTGTGTAATGGCTGGGAAATGGCTGTGATAGGCAGCAACAGAGGCAGGAAAAAAGCCTGGCCCATCTCTAAACAGCAAGAGGATTGTACCCCTGGGCCAGGGCTTTAAGTTTCCCTGGACTGAATTTTGCTTTTAAGCCAAGCCTGTTGACTTCTAGTTCACACTTCTATCTCACATGCAAGTAATAGCACCTTGGAACTCTATTTGCTTTCTGACTCTGACTCACTAAATGCTGCTCCTCTCTGCCACTGCTCGCACCAGACAATGAAACCTGAATGCATTTGCTCCCGGTTTGCCCTCCACAGCTCTGACTGCAGCTGCCCTCGGGTTGAAAACAATACTGACTCGTTTTGAAATGACAATCAGCTTTAATTTTTAAAATGCTTCCAGTAACACCCCTGCTTGGGCTTGAGAGAATATCTGGAGGGCTTGGGGTTTTGTTGTGGGCATTCTGTAGTTTTTGTTTTTATAGGGGGTAAAAGTGCCTTTGCACAAAGTGCCACTCATTCTACATCCAACCTGGTTGGAACCCCTAGGCACCACACTGAAGGCTGACCGGAAATAGCTAAAGGAAAGCTGAGGTCAGAGAGGCACTATAAGCATGACAAAAAATGACAGGCAAAAGGGAGAGGAGGTGATGGCTTCCCCTGGCAAAGGTCCCTGTGCAGGCAGGGGTGAATGTCAGAAAGAATTAAAAAGGTCACAAGAACATTCATATGGGAATCATGGCAGGTTCCTTCCTTTAGTATTAGCTAACTTTATTCTTTAGATTTTTGCTGTTTCTCATGCTGGTAAATCCAGCTGGCATTTTTGAGATCGCATCAAAATGATAGCTGTTCCTTCACATTATGAGATAAGATACCTTTTCTGATCTTCCAGGAAATGAGTAAGGGACTTTAGGAGCCCCAGGTGACTATGAAGGTGGTTTCAACATCACAGCTGTTGTAGAAAGCACATACAGCCAGTAGAGCCTGATAGAGATGCTACACCACAGAGGTGTCTGGAATTATAGGGGCAAATCTGCAGCACCTGGCAGATGCCAAAGGCATCTTTGCTCCTGGATTCTACTTTGCTCCAGTAAAAAATGGGCTAAAGCCCCTTTAGCTTTTATCTCCACATGTTCCAAACCCTGTACTTGGTGACCAAGAACAGATCCTCACCCACATCTTGTGTGAAAGCTACCTGGAGAAAAAGAGAGCTCCATGCAGTTTTTCAACGATCTCTACATCATTAAAATTATTTTCAGAATAGCCCAGCCATGATAAACACTGTGGTGCTGCCTGGAACAATTTGTGGCAAGGTTTGACTTCTGAAATATTTTATGATTGCTCCTTCTCAGGGATCTGTCCCAGCAGCTGTCCTTACTCTCTCAGAGATGCAGCTCTGGGGTGCACTGCTGATGGCTACCTCTGACCCAACTCCAGTAACAAAAGTGGGGATGTTACAGCTCCAGTCCCCCATACCACATGCCAGCACAAAGACCCGAGTAATTCTGGCTGCCTGTTTCAGCTTATAAATGTTGAGAGTTTCTCAAAAATTTAAAGTATTCAAAGTGCTAATTTTGTTAATTTTACATTTCAATGGGAATGGAGTGTTCTGAGGATGTTCACACTGAAGCCATCCATTGGAACTTTTACAATGTACTTTGAAGGAATAATGGGATTGATGAGAAGTCATTACCATTGGCATTTATTTTCCCATTCCATTATGTCAAAGCCTTTTTTTTTTTCAGTAGCCAAGGTCACTTTTTTTGATAGCACAGCGAAATCTACTGCTAAAGTGGATCCTGCTTTTGCTCTAGGGGCTCTTTTAAATTTTTACAGGATTTTCTCATCATCTGTTTTCTTAGCAAGTCACTGTTGTGATGCTCTGATTTTAAGACCACAAAACTCTCCACGTCCTTGACGTGACCCAGACATCCATATCCAGTAAGAAAATGATTTTAATTTTATGCCAGCAATAAAAAAATCATCGCTGGAAAACTTGTAATAATTTGAGACCACATAATAATCAGGCTCATTATTTCCCAGAACCAGCATTCTGCAGGTGTTCTGAAAGATGGCACAGACACAAACCATTACTCCTCTCCTGAAACATGAGGCTTCTCTCGAGCTGTCTCTTAGTCTCTGGCCCCCTGCTCCCCTGCTGCAGGAGTCACAGGTCATTAGGGTTGTGTGGCTGTGCAGATACTCTAGTCACCCCTCTCGTCTTGATTTGGTCCATTTGCTGCTGCTGCTGACACATTTCTAATGGGAAAAATAAAGGTGGCCTGAGGGTAGACATGATCAGTAACTGAAAATCCTGCAATTTGTACAGAGAGATACGAAATCCAAATTTTACAGCAAGGATTGCTGCAGCTCAGATCTGATTTCAGGGAATTAAGACCTCCTTTCTTTTCTGCAGCTGAAACTTTTATCATCTGGTAGAACTCAGAGAATCACTAGTCATAAAATCATCAATACTTTCCCAGGTACTTGGATTCAAGAGATGTTTCCAAATTCTCAAACAGTTGTTTGTACAATTATAACAGTTTTCTGAAAAGAATTAGCTTGCAACTACTTATTTATAAGCTAGATACACAAAGGCAACTTCTTACACACAGTGTACAGATGCCCTAAAGTACCAGCACTGAACAAACAAAACTGACTCAAATAAATGAAGATTTGTATTTTTAATACACACAACTCATTCCTCAGGGCTTGATCAAATAAACTAGTGAATGAGATAAGGGACAGAACATAACTGAAATGAGAAGATTGTAATGCTCAGGGTTTCAGTATGATTTAAAAGATAGAGGTAATCAGAGACTGTAAAACCACTGGTTTTGCCCCTTTCTGGCATAGTCAGATACACTTTCAAATTTCTATGTCAACTGTTTCCTGGGTCTGATGAAAACGATAGCAGGCCAAGCTCCCTTGAAATTCATGGCATAGGGGTTGCCAAGGTTTTCAGACTAACAAAACATCAACTTGCCAGAATCCTCATATGTCAGGAATGAAATGTTTGATTTAAAACAGCATGCAGTGTAGCTCTGTAGACTTAGATGGCAGCCACCTGCCCACCTCTTGCTAACTTGTGCTGTGATTTTCCTAAGAAGACACAATTAATGGTAAGAAAAAGATGAAAGTACTTAAAATGTATGTCTCCCCAGCCATAATACAGGTAGATGGTAAATGCAGTTGCTAAGCTGCTCTCCCTGTTTGAAAAGCCATAGCACTCATGCAGTCAGGTCCCCAGTGACTGGTAAAAGGGAAACATCAGACCTGTTTCAAAGGGATAAAAGAACAGGGCCCTAGGAACTCTTGATCAATCAGCCTCACTTCTGTGCCCTGAAAGATCCTCCTGGAAGCCATCAAAAGACATATGGATGGGAAAAGACTGATTAAAGACAGCTGTCATGGCTTCACCAATGACGAATCACGCCTGCTTACCTGGAGACCATCCGTGACAGAGTGAGTTCACTGGTGGATAAGGAAATTCCATCTGATGTCATGCACCTTGACTTCTGGCCTTTGACAAAGTCCCACACATTTAGTTTCTAAACTGGAGAGAGGTGGATTTGATGGATGGAATCCATCTACTTGATGGATAAGGAATTGGCTGGATGGCCACATCCAGAGCATCAATGGCTCAGTGTCCAAAAGGACATCAGTAACAAGCGGCGTCCCTCAAGGGCCTGCACCAAGGCTGACACTGTTCAGCCTTCATTAATGCCACAGACAGTGGGACTGAGTGCCCTCTCAGCAGTCTGTGGGTGACACCAAGCTAAGCGATGCCATGGAGTCACTGGAGGCAAGGGATGCCATCCAGAGTGACCCTGGGACAGGCTTGAGGAGTGGGCCCACAAGAACCTCATGAAATTCAACACAGCCAAGTGTGGGGTGCTACACCTGAGTCAGGACAACCCCTGGTATTGATACACTCTGGGGGAAGAATGGACTGGGAGCTCAGAGGAGGACTTGGGGAACTAGATGGTCTTTAAGGTCTATTCCCCAAACCATTCTACAATTCTATGATTTTATAGTGGTGGACGAAGACTGGACATGAGTCAGCCACGTGCTCCCACAGCCCAGAAAACCAACCATATCCTGGGCTGCATCAGGTGAGTGAGCAGCAGGCCAAGGAGTGGAATTTCCCTCTCCTCCATTCTTTTGAGACCCACACAGACTACTGTGTTCAACTCTGGGGCCACCCTCACAAAGACATGGACTTTTTAGAGCAGGTCCAGAGGAAGGAGACAAAAAAGGTCAGAGGGGCTGGAACATCTCTTCTATAAAGACAGACTGACAGAGTTGGGGCTGTTGAGCCTGGAGAAGAGAAGGCCCTGTGGAGACCTTAGAGAAGCCTTCCAGTGCCTATAGGGACCTACAAGAAAGCTGGAGATGGACTTTTCACCAGGGCATTGATTTTCAACTAGAAGAGGGTAATTTTAGATTAGATCCAATGAAGAAATTCTTTACTGTGAGGGTAGTAAGACACTGGAACAGGTTGCCCAGAGAAGCTGCAGATGTCCCATCCCTGAAAGTGTTCAGGGTCCAGTTGGATGGGGCTTTGAGCAGCCTTATATGTGGAAGATGTCCCTTCCCATGGCAGAGGGTTGAAACTTTAAATCTTGAAATCTTTAAAGGCCACCTCCTGCACAAATGCTGCAACTCCATAATTGTATGTTCCTGCTGGTTAATTCCTCTCTGGCCAGGAAGACCCAGGATTTCCAAAACTACAGTCATCACTAGAGGAGTGTGGGAGAAGAACATCATCCTTTCATCAATTCACCTTCTCACATGAAAACTGTCATCAGATCTATGGAGATGGAGATTATTTTTCCTCTCCCCTGACCATTCCTGATGGGTGAACTATCTGGCAAAGAAGTAATACAGAAATTATTCTATCATTTTTGTGATGTTAATATACCTTGTGTTCCAAACAGTACTGCCAGTATGAGCATCTGAGGCCAGACAGCTTCCCAAATTCCCAGAGAACAACAAAGATGTCATTTCAAAGGCTGATAATGTCACAACAGGGCACTAAGTTGTTTCTAGGTGTAATAGGGATCAAGATACTGGACCTTAAAATGAAGGTCACCATCATCTTCCCTCACATAATGATTTTAGCAACTAAAGAAATGACTGCATAATACCCTATGAAAACCAGAATGTCAGGCTTCCAAATGGTGTGAAGGACTCATTTCTAAATAAAGCTACCCCTGAGACAACAGCCACCAAAACCACATCCCAACCAAAGTGAATAGAATGGTTTTAAGTGAAAAGGGTGACTGTCAAAGCTTGTATCCACCCACAGTGCTTATTCTTTTCCCACTGCTGTTACTGCTCTCCTCAGTAGTAGTTTCTTCCGGGAGACTATTCCCAGAAAGGAGTGATACCAGTGGCACAGAATGAAGGTCTGCATCTGCCCTCTCACTGAGACTGTCCCCTTTTTGCTTCCTTGAAACAAAAAGGCCACTCACTAGAGTGGCAGAGGTGTCTGGTGGCACTGGAAGCAGAGCACTAGGAAGGCTAGAGCACTGCTTTTAAAACAGTGGAATAGGTACTCCACCTTGAAGCTCTACAGGGTCACAGTTGAGCTGCAAGGAAATGCAACGGCATCAAAACAAAACACATTTGGGCGCAGGGGAGAAACAAATCATGCTCTCATCACAATAAAAGCTACTTTGACCCACTTTCAAAACAATATATCTCACCTGCAACTCTCATCACACAATGAACAGAACTAAATATATTGAACAAACCAGCTCATAATTGTCTCTTTCCCCATTCAGCCCTTATCAAGGTAACATCTCATCAGTCATTTTCTTACAGTGTCTGAAAGGATGTGGATTTTCTTTCATGATTTAGGGCCTGATCAGCTGGAGGCAGTCTGCAGTTGTAAGAACAAGGCCTCCTCCCAGCACAGGGGTGATACAGAAAAGGCTTTAAGCATGGAGACAATTTTGATCCAAACAAAGAACTGAGGAGACAGAGAGAGCAAGAGGTACACATGCCTCCCTTTGTACATGGGACAGGGCAAGAGGCACAAAGGCAGCCTCACGTGTAGTTCGGGGCTGCAGGGAGGGCTGCAGGGGCAGTAGGGACATGGCTGCCTTCCAGTGCAGAATGGAGGGCACTGGAAAACAGGGAGCCAAACAGAGCCCTAGCCTCATTGTCCTGGCAGACTCCCAGAGCCTCTGAGATCAAGTGCTTTCCATGACAGTCTGTCTCTCTCAGAAGCCTCAGCTCCCCTGGATGAAACAAAAAATTGAAACAGTCCATGGCTGATGGCTGCAAAGGTTCACAGAGGCATGTCTTGCTTGTTGCTCTGCATCTTCTCCACTGCAGTCACCTCATGATATCCAGCCCATCAACATGACAGGTCCACAACAACTTCAAACCACAAGGGACATCCTTGTTGGGAAATCATTCTGAGAGGAAAGAGAGAAGATTAAATGTCAACAGGAAAGCTCTCATTGGAACAGACAAAGGGACAGACAAAGCTTTGACAGAGACACAACTAAACAGCAACAGCTTTGTCTACTCACAATCCAGTCCTCTCTCTCATAGCCAAGCTACTCTAATGATAGAGTATGGTGCAGACTTCCCCAGCTCAGTTAGATGGGGAAGATCCCCTTCCCCATCAACCATGAACTCATCAGTCCTCACTAGCTTGGACTGTGGCAGGATGTTTTGCACTTGCTGGTATTCTGGGTGAGGAATGCCTTTGGCATGAATGGCCCCCACAGAAGCCCATGGGCCCATGTGCCCATGTGAGTTCTTTCAGAAAGATGTCCCTTACATCATCCCCTGCTACCAGCCCTGTCCCAGTCCAGAAGAAAAAGAGCCTCTCAACCCTTCCTTAACAAGGATCAAAGCCAAAGCAAAGCCCTAATTTCTGTAAGGTTGGGATAACTTCCCTACCATGCTCCACCTGAACTCTATATAAACTCCCAACAACTCAGATTACCAAGCCACAGGAGCCAAAGACATCCCTTACCTCCCCAGTCGCATGCACATCTAGCTTTCCCCTCCATCAGGGACCCCTGGGTAGGAACTATTACCTCTTCTGGCTTCCTGCCCCCACAGTTCCTTCCCCCCCCTTTCCCTTCTGGAAAACCCCCTTGCCCCTCAACTCTGGTTAGTAACCCCTGCCTGGTGTCTCTCCGCTCAGCCTATTTGGACCAGGACCACCAGACATGGCCTCACTGTTTTCTTGGGGTCCTTTTTCCTCTTCTTGTCAGAGGCATTGAGGTAGGCCTGTTCCCTGGCCCTGTAGGAGGGGCCTCGGCTCAGCTCCCTCTCGCTGTAGGGGGGCAGGCTGTCCTCCTCCTCGTCGTCCTGCTCAGGGGACGACGACGACTGCGGCGGCGGCTGCGACTTCTCGGCCTTGTAGGTGGAGGGTGGTGACCAGGCGTAGTATGTGCTCCCTCCTCTCTGGCTGGGCTGCGAGCTCAGCTTCGAGGGAGTGGCACAATGGTCACCAGTCTCGTCGTAGCTCCGGGATTTCCTCTCCAAGACGCTGCTGAGGTAGGAGTGATCGTACTTCTGGCTCCCTCCAGGTGTCCGGCTCACCAGCCGGGGAAGGTGCTTCTCCTCGTGGGCCCGTCTCCGGGGCGGGCTGTAGGACCAGCCACGATCCGAGTCCGTCAGCGGCTCCCGATTGCCCCTGCAGCGCTTGCTGTAGTATTCTTCCATGGAGCTGTCCTGGTGGGGCAGCCCCCCGCCGCGCCCACCGTGCGACTCGGAGCGCTCGAAGCGCCGCAGGTCCTGGCTGTCCGCCCGCCGCGGACGCTGGCTGTAGGACTCGGCAAAGGCCGCCAGCTCGTCCATGGACACAGCCGGCACTCCCACGGAGAAACTCTTGCGGGATAGCATCTCCGACTTGGATCTCTGCTGGCTGGAAGAGGGAGGAGGTAGAGTTAGAGGGCAGCATCCAGCTGCACTCATCCCCTTGGCTGCCTGCACAGACAGTGGAGGGAAACGGGCTCTCCTGGGGGCATGAATCATCTGGGTTGTTTTCATCATATTCCACAGGAAGAGATCTATCACTTCCTAGAAACCTCAAGTTCTCTCTGCTGACTGTAAAGGCAGCTAAGTGCAGATAGCTCAGGTTCTTCGTGTCTAATGTTACCTGAAGTTATCCCCAGGTGCACCTGCCCCGTCCTCCAACATGCAGGGTGGGACCTGCTTCTCCTTCATCCCAGAGCTTATAGGTGTATATCCCGCTGGAAAAACCCAAGAACCCAGCTATAGAAGCTCACAGCAGGGCAGTTTTGAAGCAGGTTTAAAGACAGTGAGCTGGTACAACAGCCCAGTACTGAAGGAAGGAAATCCCTTGCCATTGCTTTTGGGATACTGGGCTGCTTGAGGGAAGGTTGTGCTATCTCTCTTCTAGGTCCTTTAGGCATGGAGCATGCCAGTGTAGCAGCACCAAAGCAGGAGGGTGTCACTCCCATATAATAAAGCACACCACTGGAGGCTTTAGGTACAAAGCTCAAGAGAGATATTTGCGCTTTCCCACTATGGGAAGGGTGTCTTGGTTCCCTATTGATCTCACTTTCGCACCTCACTGGGACTGAGGCTTGCACCTAGCTTTACCCAGCTGGATAAGCTTCAGCAGGCTTGTGGCAATCAGCTTCATTCTGACCTCATCTAATGACATGTCCAGATTTCCTATTTCTCTCTAGCCCCTCTCTCCTGCTAAGCAGAGCAAGAGCAGCAGGAAGCAGGGGAGAGCTACCAGTCCATCTGTCCCTTCTGCTTTCTTTACCACTCTGCCAAATAGAGCTGCCCCCCCGACGTGGCAAGCCTCACCTGTGCCAGTAGCTGTCCCGCTCATCCCTGTAATCAGACACAGCCTGTGATCTGGAGGTGCTGCCCCCACCTACGACTCCTGCCCAGTACTCAGCATCGCCGTCCATGTCCCCCGCGGGGGGCAGAGGTTTCCTCCGCGGCTGCCGGTAGGGCTGGCGGAAGTTCAGGTCCTCCTCGTGCAGCGAGCTCAGCTCAGAGACGGTGTTGTTATCTGCAGGGCAGGATGCAGGAGAGAATTGAGATGGGCACCGCCTGATGGCAGCCAGGCGGGGATTCTGAGGGGATCATAAATGGCATGAGATGCCTGCCTTCCAGAGTTCAGCCTTTAGGAAGAGCTTCCCCACAGTAACACGTGTGGGCTCCCTGCCCTTGCGAGGCGGTCAACAAGCTTGGTGGGACACCACTACAGCACAGAAATTGTTCCACCTCTTCTTTTCCTGGTGTGAGACAGGCTGGCTCTGGATTTGGCCTGACTTGCCCAGCGAAAACAAAAGCAACCCCCTCAAAAAAAGATCAAGAAAAAAGTAGAAGTCTGAATCACTGTCAGTCTCTACCTCATCAAGCACACTGACATCTGTAGGCCTGACATACCAATCTGCAGAGGTCTTTTTATAGTAAATCTTGTGGGTGGAGAAGACAGTGTGCTCAGCAATGACTGTTTTAGAAGTATATATAATTTGTTCGTTATGCCTAATCTGTACAGAGCTTTGATGTAGTGTCATTCCTTAAAGCCCTTCCCATCAATGATTTTCAGAATCCCACGTGTCTGTTTTAAGTGAGCTTCTAGCAGTGCCTAACATGGGTTAGCTCTGCGTGCTGCCCACAGGAACTGAGACCCCAGCCTGCCACTGTCTACTGCACACAGCAGCCACAAGACAAGGAGCAGCACTGCAAGCCCTCCCCACACACCTTGTCCCACTCTGCACCTCTGCCTCCTAATGTGGAAAGATCCTCACTTGGGTTTGTATTCTGAGACACATTAAGTGCAGCCTCGGCCTTTATTTAAGGCAATAAAAGCTTACAAAAGGCTATGGGAAGACCATGAGGAGTTCCACGAAGCTCAGTTCTGAGTTTGCACCACATCCCTATTCACCACCCTGCTCCTTCTGCAGGGCAACAGCCCCTCCAAACAAACTTCCTGCTTCCTTCAAGCCAACACTGTAGCCCACAAAATATGCTTTCAACAAAACCATCCCTCTACTATTTTGCCATGCTGGGAATTTACAGACACCACACTCTTAAGAAATTGTGAAAACAATATCCCAGCTATTATCACACCACAGGCTGTAGAAGGTATGAGTAGGCTTTTCAGATGCTGGTGATCCCAGAGTTATAATTATATGGGTGGACAATTTTCCTGAGCTTTTCAGTATCCCCCACTTTCCTCTAAAATGATTAGGTAAGCACCAGACCTTTAAAATTGGAACATACCTGTAGATATCTAAAATCTAGACTTTATCTGTACCAATTATCCTGGAGATCATACCCTAGAGACTGACCCTGAGGCAAACCAAGTGAATTTTAACTATGAATTTCCCAGTCTGTCTTAGGTCAGTGGGGAAAAAAAAAAAAAAATCAAACCATGCTTGTTTCTCACATCGTTCTCGCATCCTCCTAGCTGGGTCAAACTGAGCCAATTCTTTCTCGACATAGTACAGCACCTTCATGGAGTCCCTGTCCTTGTCAGTCTGGATCCTGTACCCCTTGCGCACTGCTAGGGAGAGAAAAGGAAACGTTAGAGGAAAACCCATGTCAGAACAAGGAGCCTTTCCCACAACACTGCTTCTGTAGTTGAGCTCACGTCTGCAGGCAGGTAGGCTGCGTCAAAACACACTGAGTCAGTCACTGCTTCACAAGATATTCATCAACAGTGTGGGATGTGAAGTTGTAAGAATTTGCATCATTTCAAAAGTTTGCAGGAATAGGAGAAATGGTTTGGAAATGCCCAGTTTGTACAACACAGTGCATCCAGTGATGGACACTGAGCATGGTGGGACATCCTCACAGCACCTCACCCTCCCTCGTGCAAGACAGGCTCGCTCTGGAGCTGGCCTGCTTTGCCCAGCTAAAACAAAAGCAACCCCCTCATTGCCACAGAGTGATTCCAACCCCCATAGATGATGGCAGAGACAAAAGCAAAACTCATTTCTCCTTCCTCAGCACTACTGAAAGGATTTGTCATGCTATGGGAGAAGCAGTCCCAGAAGATCAGGCTTCCTCTAAGCTCTCAGTCTGCAGGAGAAGCAGGT
This sequence comes from Certhia americana, assembly GCA_018697195.1. Classification (NCBI taxonomy): domain Eukaryota; kingdom Metazoa; phylum Chordata; class Aves; order Passeriformes; family Certhiidae; genus Certhia; species Certhia americana. Next base: position 4,963,676 of record CM031857.1, on the reverse strand, counting down.
GGCTGAGCATTTGGGAGCTGTCACTGTGCAAGACCATTCCACCCTCCCACGCCCATGAATTCTCCTCACACAGGTTGAAGAGCATGTGGCAGAAGCTCCAGAGAATACAGAAGGAAACACAAAGTCCCACAGAGCACAGCACACTGCTTTGAGATTTATACTGACTCCAGGGATGAGGCCAACCAGGTCACTGGTAGCTGTGAAACTGTCTGCTCTGGGGTTCTTTACAAGCTTTACTTTACAGAAAAGGTATATATCTTAGATAGACTTGAAATGCTTGACTTCTTGGAAGTCTGGACAGCTTTTTGACTTGTCCATTTGCTTGTGTGTAAAAAAGAAGGCCCTGTACACCTAGAGCCAACCAGATTTAACTGGCAGGTTAGTTCCATGCACCCTTTACCTACTAAAAACAGCTACAAACAGCCTGACTACCTGAGGCAGGTCTATGGTCAGCAAGCAGAGAATTCCACCTTTCCACTCTGTCTTTGAAGAAAATAAGGTTTTTATAGCAGATTATTTAAGAAAGGTCTCAGCCTGGAGCTATTTCAGGATTGACAGAAATTCAGGTCTAGGTACAAGAGAGGACTACAACCCTCAAATTCAGCCTTATGAGACAACCATCGTAAGGACAATTCACTAAGCACTACAAAACGGAACCTGTCTGCCTTGCATGGGCTTAACACGTTCCCTTGTGGAAATACTGCAGTGTTGCATGGATGCTCCTGCTGGGGAACAATTTAAACACTGGGAACAGTGGTTCTGAGCCAACCTGTTCCTTCTGTTTTATCCCTCACCACCGCAGCTCATCGCACTATTAACATATGGGTTTGGTAGTATGTCGCATAGTATGCACTGTGTAGGCTGAGCAAGGACTTGGCAGAGGTATTCCTAGGCACCTCCTGTCCTAAACTGCTGTGCACTAGGAAATAACCATGCTCTGCTTCAGGAATGGCTGTGCCATAGAAATGGGGAGAGCAATTCTTCCCATAACCCAACAGATTGCTTCAGAAGCAAAGTGCTTTACTTTGCTTGGATTTGGACTGTGCATGTGTAAGGTAAGTGATCACATCCTGAGATACTACCCTGTGTGTCTGCACTTGGGAATGGGATAGGATGTAAAAACACAGTAGGGGTCTATCAGAGTCCTTCTTTTAACGTGCCTCCAGTCAGCTCAGCTGACAGCAGTGTGTGCTTTATTATCCCTGTGAGTGAGTGCACAGTGGCTGGAAACGCAGACAGTGGCTTACAGAACACAGGGAATCCTGCCTCTACCTCCCAAGGTAGAAGCACAGCAGGTCTCCTCAAGTGAGGCTGGACTGACTGGCCTCAAAAGTGACAGCTCTGGCTGCACTGCATGAGCAGCAAGGGCAGCTCTCCACCTCACCATCGTGGCTGGTACCTCACTTCTGTCTGGTACTGTGCCAGGAAAGAGGCCTCTCACTATGCTTTCTTCTAATGTGCAGGCTAGGAGCATAGCTAAGCTGCCACCTCGTTTACACACAGGCCAGCAAACCATTCTGACCTGCTCATAACCTTTGGGGAACTTGAACAGTAGCTTCCAGACTCTGTCTCATCAGAGCTGCTGCTCACACTGAGGCTGTGCCAAAGATGTATTTGGGCAACCTCTATAGCTCCTGGAACTGATGGAGAATTAGCTAACCTTCATGCTAAACTTGCTAATGCAGCTGTGTATCAAAAGGCAAATTAATTTCTTGGTTAATTCTGCAAGCATCTAGAAATTGATTTTGGATTTAAATCTGCAAAGATGACTGTGAACAGCTCATAAAAAGTACTTTCCACTACAGAGGAAGCAGTTTTGTCTCTATGTTTGTTTATTAAATACTTTTCATAATGATACTAAATGTTCAACTTATTAAATCTCTTCATTATTCCTTCAGCTGAGAACCAAAGATATTATTGCTTCTTCCTCACACTCTTCATCTGTAAATTGCCATAAACATTTAGTAAGGTTTAAGCCCATTCTACTTATAAAGAAATAAAGATGCAGAGATGTTGACCACATGTCCAGAACCACTCACTGAAGTCAAAGGGAATTGAACATTCTTCCCATATTTTCTTCTCTTGAACAGTTCATAAATTTCTAATGCTTAATTTGTATTTAACTGCATACTATTTTTATTCTTCTGTGGGTGGAACCAACTCAGCCAAAACTGTAAGCTGTCTCCCACCCCAGAAAGGACAGCACTATTATTTTTTTCAGACAAGTATGTTTAGGAAGCAAATGATGTCTAATCCTCATACCCTTTTCATGTCAAAGATCTAGGACCAAAAAGCTTCCCTGTGTGCAGAGTTTAAAGGATCTATGCAAGAGCCTGTAAGTAACCACTGCATTTAAAATAGAGCATAAATCCTAACTTAGGTGTTGTCAACACTCTTCTAAATAAGAGAGCTAAATATTTTGGTTTTTTTTTTTTTTCTCTATTCAGCCCTAAGTTTAGGACAGAGTTCCTAGGCTTAGTCTGAGCTTTGCCACATGGCTTTTATGTAACCCCATATAAATTTTCTAAGTATCTTCAGGCCTGAGTTTGCTCACTAGATCCCCTCACAGGGGCCATTTATAAGCACAGAATCTATCTAGGGCAAAGGATGTAGTTTTTAGTCAGAATTACAGAAGCCTCCAGCCTCTGTCCACCAACACTTCCGATCTCATTTTTGTTAAATCGACTTGACAGAAAGGTGGAAGTCCCAAAGATACAAGGTTGCAGATCAGACCTACACCAGCTGAGTGGAGGACATGGAGTCTGTTTACTCTCCTTCTGAGAAAGGCTTTTATTATAAACTCAACCATTGCCTGTTTTGTTTAGCTTGCTGCCTGGCCAACAAGCAAATAAGCAGCTTGGAAAAGCCACACAATGTTTTCTCTTCCACGGCCTGTCATTAGGGGATATTCTGGCACTGTGGAGTACCTTAGGAGTAAAAGAACAGCATACAGGCTATAACCCTCCCTTAGCCCCACAGTTCAAGCACCTTGAACAACAGGTCCATGATCCAGTCTAAGGGTTTGTCCATATTATTGCAAAAAAGATTAGCGAGTTTTTAAAAAACTTAAGAACCTCTGCTGTCTTGCCACAAAGGTTAAAACTCTGTCATAATGTTTTTATTTGCCATATATATTATTTCCTGTCCAGTTCTGGGGTGAGGGATTGAGTCCAGACACCTGATTTGGATGCATTCTGTATTAAATCCTTCTGTGTAAGGATTGTGGGATCCTAAGAGCCATTCCATTTGGCTACCAAATATAAACACTGTTTTTTATTCTGAACTTGTGCTCTGCTAGCAGAGACAAGACTGGGAGCTGTGATCTGACTCCTAAAAATCCCTGGAGTTCCCACAACCAACACCACACTCCACATGCAGTGACATTTTTCGCAGGAGAAAAAAATCGAAGCACTGGAGTGTCATTCATCATTTTCTGACAAAGGTTTTTGAATTGGATATGTTCTGCATTGGATCAGTGATTGATTTATTTCCTATTTCAAAATGCTCCATTCCAGAGCTCTGTTTTTGATTTCAGTGGCCAAAAAAAAGTATGATTGTTGAAAGAAAATACTTTTTGTAATTCCAGAAAGGTTAATATACTGACTGGGGCAGCGGAAGCATGTGTAGGGTTGTTTCAGAAGCTTAATTAATTATGCTACTTAATCTTGTCTTTTCAGATGTTTTATCAACACGCTGTCGTGAGTTACTTTAACAACTCATACTTAGTATAGTGCTTTGAAATCAGACATGTAGCTGGGTCAGTGATGACTCTGCATTGGTGAGAGTAATTTCTGCTGCAGAATGTTTGAATTTAGACAGCCACTCTGATACTGAAATGCATGTGGCTAAATAGCTGCCCTCTTTTCTCCTTGATGGCAGCTTCCTTTGCAGCAGCAGAAGTGACCCTCCCCAAGACAAGAGGCATCACACTGACACTGTAGGTCTGACACTGACCCACTACTCCTTTCTATTCAGAAGCCTTTCATCACTCACATGTGACAAATGCAAAGGCTGAACAAAAAAAAAAAAAAAAGTGATCTACTGACTTCTGTAAAGCAGAGGACAGGGTCCAGCCCCAAAAGATCTTGGGCAGAAATATCAAGGGAATAGGTTACTTTGCCCAAAATGCCACAGGGACAGCAAAACATGCTGCAGCAAAAACTGCTGCCAGAGGCAAAGCAGTGCCCTACAGAGGGTTGGAAGGACAGTTCACAAAGAGAAAGCAGCTTGCAAGGCATCAGTTCTAAGGAGGAAATGGCTCCTGCGTCTGCTCTCCTGATATCATCTTCATCCTTTTGTCCTCTGCAAGCGAACGTCTGCAGCAGTAATGAGAGAGGTCCTGTACAGGAACCTGGCTTCCCATTCCCTGCTGACCTAATTAGGCTCCCACAAACTGACTCTGTGTTGATGACCCCAGAAAAGTTAGAACACATGGCCCTAATGCACCTGTCATTGTCAGAGACAGGATTAAAATGCAGTTTCCCTGTGTTTCTTCTATACATACCACTCCATCAGTGACAATCATTCCTCCCCTTCCCAGCCCTCCTCCCAGCAAGAGGACTCAGTGTTGTGCCTGGCACTGCAAATTACCATTTTGGCTTCCTCCGCTGGCCTCAATTGGGGCTAAGGGAGGGGGGTGTGACTTATCCATCAGCACAGCAGGAGATGGGACACCAGCTACAGGAACACTGGGGATGTAGTATGGGCCTGGCATGGCAGAGACTGCAGGAGGGTAGCCAGCTTTTGCTGCTTTGCCTGCTACATACACTAAAAAAGAAAAAGAACAAGAGTCAGCATCACAACCAGCCTCCCCATTGGACCCACGTGGATGAAACCTGCACCAATATTGGTGGCAACCCCACAGGAGACAACCAGAAATATGAGTTAACAAGGACCAACCTGAATTTCTCTAAGCCTCAAAGGGTACTGAGTGGAGTTTAAAATATGCACTGCATATAATAATAGTGCCTACAATAATAATGGCACTGCGAGATGCCCAGAAAGACATTCAGGGTGTTACAGCCAGCAATACCGCTGCCATGATTTAGTGGCAGTTCAGCTTTAAAAATAACTGATGACTCAAACAGCAGAATGAGGCTCATGGAACTTGACAGATCTGACTGAGCCTGACCAGGAACCTTGCTGGGTTGCAAGCATTTTGCACTGTTGTAGAGGACAGCTGATTTGCATTGCCAGGAAGAAACCTCCCAGGATGCTCTTAGCTCTGACCCACAACATTCACTGACACAACAACAACTTTGGAATGGGAGCATGACACGTTGGAAAAGCAGGCACAGATGCCAAGGCAGAGAGGCTTGGGGAATTACATTTGTAATTAACTTTGAGCATTCAACCATTGAGTAATAGGTCAGATGCTTCACTCCCTAAGAACCAGTTCTTTAGCCAAGCAAAGTGCTCAGGGCAAAGGAAGCAATATTAGCAGATTCTCCTCCTGTTCTGCCAGGGAGAAGGAGTAGTAGGACAGAAGATTTGCACCAGGCTTGGACAGGGTCACTCACGCGCCCGGGGACAGCAGCAGGACTCAGGACAGCAGGGGCAGCGGACGTAGCAGCAGCAGCTGTGTGGGCAGCACTGGCACCAGCAGATCCCCACCAGGAGGAAGAACAGGAACGCCCCCAGGATCACCAGGCCCACAAAGACCCACTCTGGAAAACAAGGGGAGAAAGGGACATACTTACAGGACTGCACATTGCTGTGGAAGAGAACGTCAGCAACATCCTCCCAGAAGAGAGCATGGGGACAAAACGCACAGGTGAATAACAGAAGTGGACCGACACCCTGTGGGTCTAGGACTAGGTCTACTCCTCCTCTTGTGTCAAAGCAGAAATGGCACATGACAGTGAGAAACGAGCTGCAGAAATGTGGTCCCTTCTGGCAGCATCTCTGCTGGCTGAGAGGCAAGCAGCACAGAGGCAGGAGCCCTGGCTGCCCAGCCAGAAACCCGTCACCCCAGAGCAGACCCGTGCCAATGCCACAGGACTTGCTCCATTAGCATTTGGACCTCATCAAAGACTCATTCTTCTCGGCCATGTTCATGCCCTGCTTATGTGTTTGTTCCCTACCCACATTCTGGCTTTAATGGGACAAACGATGGTGAAAAGCAGGCTATAAATAGCCCAGTAAACGAGCCAGGCCTGCCCCTTCACAGCGAGGCCTACGCACGCAATTATTCTTTTGAATGTGCCGAACGAACATCCTATTCAGGCACCACAGCCAGCCAGGAAACCTAACAACCACTTTTTTTTCTCCCCCATTGAAGCCTCAGATGATGTGTGCCAGACCCCAAAAGGGAGCAGCTGAAAAACACCCTACAAATGGAAGCACACGAGAGCCAGCCCACAAAAACTAGGATGGGGCTTAAAGGGGAAGGGGAGAGAGAAAAGGTTTCTCAAACTTTGCTGCTAGAAAATCTGGTGGGAATAGGCCTCAGACTGTGCCAGGGCAGCACCTACTGCCACACAGGAATTCCATAGACTAAGGGAATCATGAGTGAACACATCTGGACCAAGAAATTACTTGACTCTGAACACAGAGGAGGCCTAGAGCTGTGTCAGAGAAATGCACCAACCTATCTCAAAGAAAGACTGCTGGTGGGGAAAAGACTTCAGGTATACCCAGGTGGTTATTCAACCACCTTGAAAGAATGGCAAAAAAAAGCAAATAAAGACATGGTGGACTGCATTTGCAGTGGGAAAGGGTTTATCCCCACTTCAGAGGAAAAAAGCAGCAGACTGCTATTTCCAAACAGAAGTCCAGCATTCACTAAAGAGTCTCCTGGTACAGTATAATTTGAGATGAAGAAGTATTGATACAACAATTGCAATGTGCATGAAGAATCACACTGGAAAAACAGGGCACAACTCACCTGTGCTGCTAAGCTAACAAGTCAAGGAAAAATGTTTCTCTTGGACCATTCAAAAGAGAATTTTTCCTAGTTCTTAATACAATGCAAAAATAAGAAGTGTCATTTTTCATCCATCCACAGCATTCTGTTTAAATGAAAGTATGATTCTTTGCTTTGTTGGAGTTTTCCTTAACTCTTTTACAAACAATTCCCCTTTTTAAAATTGCCATTTTAAATCTAGAATTTAAAATTTCCTTTGAAAAATGTCAGTCAAAGATCTGGCATGTACAAATCAAAACACTTCAGAAGTGTAAAGTGAATTTTTTTTTATTCTTTATTTCTTTTTTGGCTGACATAGATGAATTTCATTTAAATTTGCATTTAATTTTGGTCCCTGTGGAATAAGGCTGAACTTACTACATGCAGAGAAAAAGTCAGTGAACGAGTGAGGAAAGGGCAAAAAGGAAGCATTCATGAATGGGAAAGCAAGAGCTGAGAGATTACCGACACAGTCTCTCAAGTTCTGCTTCTAGCAGCTGTTTTGCTTAATATTTTCATAAATTACCTTGACACAGAAAATAAGAATGTGTTAAAAATATCATGACAGTAAGCAGTAGGGATGCATTGTCACCAAAGGCTGGGATGTGTTATACAAAGGGCCAGTTATTCTTGGGTCTACAATAGGAAATGTGAAATGCAGTATTATTCTGAATTTCAAAGTATGCAGCAATACTTTCAGTGTCTCAGGTTCAAAGATCAAGAACAATTTCTGAACAGGATTTCACTGGTTGAAAAGAACTGAAAAACAAGAGAAATGATCCAGTATACATAGGATTACTGTAACCACTAATGCAATACAGCTACCAAAAATGGAAAATGCAATCCCAGGCCCAATAAGGGAAGAATTTCCAGTAGTATTAAATAATTTCAGTGCCATCACACAAGGCCTCCTCTCCATGTAACTTCATCTGAAGTTACTGACATTATACAGCTCTGGTCATCTTTGCAGCAGAAAAGACCTATCTAGGTCGGAGCCGATGGAAAGCAGGGATTTGAGGGATGAAGGCACTCTGGAGCCTGCTGGCAGCAAAGGAGCTGAAGCCTGCTGAGTTACTCTATTAAACAGAAGGCTGAGGGAAGATGTAGCTCCTGCCCGTAAATATGGTAGGAGGATAAATGCAGGAGGAAAAGCAGGTATTGTAGTTGAAGATCTTACATAAATGGACAGAAATAGACAATCAGTGATGTAGAGAGAAGCTAAAAGAAGCCTATCAAAGAAAGTGATCCAATGGGAAAGTAAAAGGCCAAACCTTAGGCTATTCCTAAACTTGCTAAGCTTACAGAAAGGATGAAATTACATGGCGCTGAAGCTAGAATGCAAGATAGGCAGCCAAACTATCCTCTCCAATCCTGTACTTCCCAATCTACACCAATTTAAGCAACATCTTAGTGGCTTTTCCTTTGTTGTGTCCTCATCTTGTTTTCTACAACTGTCATGGATAGAGAAGGAGGTCAAACAGTACTGCTTGACACAAGTGGCCAGCCACAGCTATCCCGTGAAACTCAGATCTCCAGCGCTATTAATGAACAGTTCACTAACACTCCATAAAGGATAAAAGCCTGGTAGAGGGAAAAACAGGCAGCAAGTCCATTAGAAGTGTATCTGTGGTCTCCCTGAAAACATTCTAGGAGTACAAAAGGGGGTCAGGTTAGTGTGTACATTGCACATTGCAGGATACTCACTCAGCATATAAAGTGGATGTCTGAAATCAGCGTCCCAGCCACAGGGACCTGTGAGTCAGGATTTACTTCACAGGAAGTTAGACCATTTCCTTTTCAGATGAGGTTAAGAAAACAGCAAAAAGAGCTCTTCCTTTATGCACAGAACTGGGATTGAACCAGTTCCCAGTACAACTATGTAATGCTGAGATTCAGATGACTACCAAGCTGACACGCTCTGTGTCCTTGCTGTCTGGAAACGACTGGTTTGTGCTTGCAGAAGTATGTGCTTTTCTTCACTCAGGTAATAGGCAACACCAACAGATGAAATGTGGTTTGCTGCTGCATCTTACACTTTCATATTGGCTATCCATGCAGTGAGGCTACCAGAAAGATATCTGGCCAACACACCATAATTTTATATCCATTTAATAAAATCCTAAATAAGGGGGGGAAAAGTGTTAGGCAATAGAGAATCAACTGTTATCTATGCTGAAAAGACCAATCCTTCTCCTGCCATGCAGGAATTCTAGGGAGCTTTGGGTTACACTGGAGGTGGGTGAGTGTCTGCCTTCTCTCTGTTTGCATCTCTGGGACAGGCTCGAAAATAGCTTCACACATTTATGTGGAGCTGCATTTTTGCACAAATGTGTGAAAGCAATGCTCCTCGGGCACCACCAGGGAATGATCAGATAACTCCAGGGCTAAGTATTCTCACAGCTTTTCCCTTTCAAGGACAATCTGTTGCACAGCCTCTGTCTCCTCTGCAAGGAGTGCCAGAACTGGTGACTCTCGCTAGTTCTGGTTTATCACGGGCACAGAGCTCTCACGTCGGGCCCAGCCACCTTCATGTTACCAAGATCATGGCCTGGCCATGCAGCACAAGAGAGGCTGTGCCACTGATGGGTTGCTAGCCAATGCTCCATTCCCAGCACCTCCTGTGCTACCATCTGTGGTGGTGGTGGAAGAGCAGTAGCACAGGCCAGGTCTGGGGAGCTGAGTGACTGCACAGGAGCAGCTGACACACTGAGCCATGCAGCACAGTTTCCTCTATGCTAGCAGGGGGAGATCAGAGAGCTTGATAGGAAACCTCCCCCAGAACAGCTCTGGCATTTCTGCTCTCACACAGGTCCTGGCATGACATCAACTATCTCTGTATGCTGGCTCCCAGAGCAGCCCAGCATCAGCTCTCTCGGGTCCGAACCCAGCACTTTCCCAGTAAGTGATAGACTCTTCTCTTTAAATCCCCAGATAAAACACACATACAAGTGAAACATACACCACATAAAGATGCTGCAGAAGGATAAACAGACAAGATGACAGAGGAATGGATGATTAAGGGTGAAATGACTGAATACCTGGCATAATCTCCACAGCAAAACTGGGCAAGAGATCAGCAAGCAGCCCTGTCCTGCCTAGAAAAGACAGAAGGAGGAGAAGAAGGAGAGAGGTTACTGCAAGAAAAACACACTCCCCAGCCCCTGCCTTAGCCTCCAGTTCCCTTCCTCATCAGCCCACTTGCACTCTGCTTTATGTGAATTCCTATCAACCACAGATGTCATCCTGCTCGATGCCTGGTGTCTGCCTCTGCACTTCTGCCATTTCTGTGTCCTTGCATTTTATCTTTATCAGCGGAGCTGGGGGGAAAGAATCTGGAACAGAGCTTCTCCAATCTAGGCACAAAATGACAAGAGAAAGGAGTCCCTTTAGCATGGTTACATGGTAACATCTTTCCGGAGTTATGCTCTACACATGCAAAAGCTGCTGGAAATGCACAACAGCCCATAATCAGAAGGACACTGTTTTTGAAAGGTACTGATGTAGTTTCTACAGATAAGAAACATCTTTAACCCAAGGCTATTGATAAATCAGCCACGTGCTTCCAAAACCCATGGATGCTGCTCTCCATGTGGGGCTCTGTGAGTGCACCGACAACTCCAGGAAAGGAGCCTTGAAGGAATGCTGTGCATAAGTGCTAATTATTTGGAGATGCACGAGCACCTTGGTGAGACTGTGTGACAAAGGCCAACTCCCACTGGAAGCAGAACAACCACGGAAGGATTTGTGTAGAAATTTGTGGGATCACTTTGCAAAAGAAAAAAGGAAACAAACAAAAACAAAACAAAAAAAAGGCAAGTCAACTTCAAATTTATAATTTACAACCAAATACAAACAAACAAACTCCAAGCCCAAAGGCAGCTTACTGCCTGTTTGTTTTGGCACAGAATGTCTGGGATATTTCCAGCACACAGCAAACATCCTGCCCAGTGCTTAGCTGTAATTTACACACACCTGTGCATTGGCAAAACAGCCTTAAGTGCAGCTGTGCTGTGAACTCTCCCATAGAGCCCCAGGATCATGCTGGGAGTTTTAAAGACATGCATACAGTTGGAGGGCTGCACTCTGAAGAGAGACACACATTGTGGGCATAACAGCAGGTGCAGCTAAAAGTAAGCCAATGCAAAAGTGGTAGAAAGCTACCTTTAACCTCCCCACATGCCCTTCAGGTCCTGCACTACGCAGCACTCAGACACAGTGATGAACTGGATCCCAAGCTCCTCGGCCTCTAGTCTGTCCTTGAAGGTTATTACAATCAAATTCCCACCATCCGTTTTTCCTCAGTGCTTCAGCAGAGACTCTGTAGAGATCAAAAATCCACAAGGAAACCTGCTGGAGCCATAATGAATATCCTGTGACTGCAGGCAGTGCTTTGCAGCCAGTTGCAACTCATCAAAGCTGACTAGTACTCACAGGGACGTCCATCCTGATGAGGTGGTCCCAAATCCTTAGCAAAAGATAGCATGGTGATGCTTCACATAATTGCTCCCCATTTACCATTTTGAGGGAGGACTTCTGCCCAGTCTGCTGCAACATTTTCAGCTACATTTACAAAGAGTTTCATTACATCCTTTGCAGCCCATTCCCTGAAAGGATGTTCTCTGTGCATATTAAGTATATTCCTTATTTTAATAAAACCACACGCGATTCTTTTGCAGGCCCCGGTGTGCATGTGCGAACAGCACCCACATGAACCACATACATGCAGAATATGAGCAGACATGAACATGTAACTCACCTCCCATGTGTTATTACCTCTGCACAAGCTCACATGCAGCCCTAGTATGAGGCCTTCTATTTGTGGTAAAAAAGGCATGGGAAGGACACCTTTAAACAGCAGAAACTCCTTCTCAAATGGTCATTGACAAGTGGGTGCCTGCTTTATTTCGAATCTACCTGGAGAGCCTCAAACCCTGCTAGTGCTGGGTACCTTTGGTCTCCAAGAGGAACCACATGTCCAGCAGGGAAAAAGCATCCCTTAACATAACAGTGCCTGAGAACTTGGTAAAAACAAAGACGACCAAAGCAGCTCCTCTGCACTACCTACAAGCAGCCAGTACTTCCCTGCTTGTGCAGTCTCACTTGGCACGTCAGAGTATCTGCCTGGGGAATTTGCATCCCTGCCAAGGGACTCACACAGCCCTGGGGGCCCAGAGCTCACAGCAGGGATGCACAAAGCCTGGGAGGATAGGAGGCTGCAGCAAATCCCACCACAGCTCCACCTGAACTCTGCCTGCCTTGCCCAGCCCAGCTGACAGCCAGTCAGCACAATGCCCACCCCTGGACTGCCTTGCCCCAGCAGCTTACCACACCTCCAGCACCCTTCCCTCCCCACCCCAGGCACCATAAATCCCCTGAGTAACCCTTCGCCACCCCATTCCTTCAGGGAAGCCAACAGGCTGAGGCTGCCCATGGTTGCCCCAGCAACAGGAGGCTCCCACCACTGTCCCTCATTGAAGGCGACTTTCCTCCCTGTGCTGCTGCTGCCAGTAACAAGTGCAGCAAAACCCCTATCATGCCAGTCAGGGAACACAAGGACAGGGTGGCTGGGGGGTGGGCACTGCTGCCACTGGCTCTTGCCTCCTGCCCTCTGCAAGCTTGGCCCACACATGGGCACAGCCCAGAGCCAGGTGGAAGCCACAGAGGGGAGCAGCAGCCTGGAGGGGCCCACACAGCCCAAGAGCAGGGACCCCTTTTGGACCCATAGCTGTAAGAGCAGGCAGGAGGGAGTCAGAGCACCCATGGCCAACACCTACCCATATCTCCATGCCTAGGATGCTCCTTCCACGGGCTTTAAGCCTTTAAGCTCACCTGGTTTTTTTTGTTGTTGGTTGGTTTTTTTGTGGGTTTTTTTTTTGTTTTTGTTTTTTTTTGTTTGTTTTTTTTTTTTTCCTAGGAAATTATAATGTGGACACTGGGGCTAGATAGCAATTTGTGGGGAAGAAACAATTCAGTAAAACATCCTGCCAGGAGACCATCTGGCCACACCACCCCTGCACAGCAGCTCTGCCCACCTGAGAAAGGGCTGCAGGCGCTCCAAGCCATGGCTAGGCACCACTGCTGAGTCTCAGCTCTGTGACCCCACCCCAAGAGCTTTGCGTCCTCTGTGCAAGCTCTCACCACCAAGGGGACAGAGGGAACAGATAATGGCCCCATTTCCCCGGGTTGTACCAGGTGACTATGTCAGAGGTAGGAGCTTGTCCTCATTCTGCAAGGATCTGGGACATGTGCCACCTCTATTCCCACCATGCTGCTGAAGGATTTTACCTGCCCATAGTGGCCTCTCACCAGGCACCTCACACGCCCCAGGCCCCAGCCAGCCTTGAAATGCAACGGAGCTCGCAAGCCCCCCATCTGCACTGGCAGAGCAGAGGAGGAGGAATGGGAGAGGAAAAGCTGAGGGGATGCAGAGCAGCTTCAAGAGGTGCAGACACACAGCAGAGGCGAGCGAGGACAGGAGTTAATACACAGGAGGCACGCAGGCGACAGAGCAGCGAGCAAATAGCAGTGGAGCAGGGAAGACCTGGAGTCAAGCACACAATTAGCAGAGAGTCTGCAGAGAAGAGACACAAAAATAATTAGGGTAAGTGGTGCAGCTGAAAAGAAATGATGGCATGAATAAAGTAGGCACAGGTGCAGTCAGAAACATGGCAATTGGGTAAATGTGGGAACGTGGTAAATATTGGCAATTGCATAAATGTGATAAATATTGGGTAACTATGGCAGTAACTGCTGAACTGTCTTCCTGCATAAAGGCTGCTTCCACAGCCCAGCCTGCTGCAGTGGGATCACAGGACACAGCAACTACAGAGGGAATTATTTCCTTCTCAGTGGTGGAAAACTTTGCCAAGCCCTGCCACAGCAAGAGGCCCCTGGCAAGGGACACTGCCCTGAGAAGAGGCTGGAAAGCACAGAAGAGGAAATGTGGGCCTTGTTAATCAGATACTTTTCCAAGGCAGCTGCTGTGAGATTTATTGGGGGAGCATGGCTCTGCAATGAGTTCCTCTGTGCTCCCTCTGCTTGGAGTAAACTTCATCCTTTCTTCCCATCCTTCTCTTCAATTGGACAGAGAAACAGCAGCAGCCCCTTTTGGAGATCAAAGTTTTAGCAGGCAACAAAGACCTCCAAGGAGGCTGTTGCCATGGCTACCTTAGTAACCACGGTCTTTTAATCACACCAGTCTCCTCTGTGAGCAGCGTGTGGCTGTCGCTGGCAAATAAGGAGGAAAACAGGGGTAAAAAACCTTGGCAACAAGTAGCACTTCTAATGGGTGTGAATAAACAAGCAGGAGTAGGCTGGGCTAGGATGAGGGGGACTGGAAGCAGGTTACAAAGGCGGCAGCAGTGGTCTGGGGCAGTGCATCAACACTTTTCCAAGATTTTTAAGAGGAAGGGTCCTGTGCCAATCACTTCCTTTGCCTGCTGGCACTACCCACCTTTGGAAACAGCTCAAGGTCAGTGAGCCCTCTCTGTGGAGTTGCTCACAGACATTCTCCCAGCTGAGATGTGGGCCAACACATCCCCAACACAAGGCCACCAGCACAACTCTGCCAACTCCTGTGACCGAGCACTGGCTCGGATGCTGCTGGCAGCTTTTCAGCAAATCAGAGCAAAATCCTAAAACCAACATCATGTAAGGGAAAATTCTGCCAAGAACTTTTCAATCTCCATAATCATGTCAAATTTTATTATACAGTCTCTCCTGGCATAGAAGAGACTCCAAACCTGGCTATATTTATACCAGCTATTGAGTCACTTTGCTGAGTAAGAACTGCCTTATTAGCATTGCACACCATACACACGTGTCCCAGTGGAGATTTATCCTCACTGAAAGTCAACACATGTCTCTATTAGTACATTAATTACTGTACAATATGCTGTGTATATATGTATTCTTTATATCCTTTACTACTTTTACGATGGGTGTGAGACTTTTTAAATTTTGGGTTTAGCCTATATGGATACTGGCTGGTAATATAAACTGCAGAAGATGTCAGTTTACCAGTGTTAGTTGCCAGCTGTCTCCAGAAATTAACACAAACCTCAAGTGCTAATTGTTGTTATTTAAAACCTAACAATGGGAGAAGCTTTAGCTTCTGAAAGATTTACTTGGGGAATTTCAGGCCTGTCAGACTGACAGTGGTGCTCAGGAAGGTCATGGAATAGATGGTCTTGAGTGCAACCACACAGCACACACAGGGCAGCCAGAGGATCAGAAGGATCCAGCATGGGTTTAGGAAAGGTAAGTCCCCCTTGAGCAAGCTGGTCTCCTTTTATGACCAGGTGATCCACCTAGAGAATGAGGGGAAGACTGTGGTTGTGTCTTCCTGGCCTTAATAGAGCCTTTGGGACTGTCTCCCACATCCTTTTCCTGGAGGAGCTGGCAGTGCCACAGGCTGGGGAAGAGTGGCTGGAAAAATGTGCAGGGAAAGAGGACCTGGGGTGATGGTCAACAGCAGCAGAACATCAGCCAGGTGTGCCCAGGTGGACAAGGAGGTCAATGGCATCCTGGTTTGGACCAGGAATAGCGTGGTCAGCAGGACTAGGGCAGTGATTGTCCCTCTGTACTCAGCACTGGTGAGGCCCCTGTGTTTATGTTTGGGCCCCTCACTCTGAGAAAAGCATTGAGGTGCTGGAGTGAGTGCAGAGAAGGGAATGGAGCTGGGGAAGGATCTGATGAGGAGTAGCTGAGGGTATTTAACCTGGAGAAAAGAAGGCTCAGGGGGTACCTTACCACCCTCTACAACTGCCTGAAAGAAGGGTGTGGAAAGATGGGTCGACCTCTTCTCCCAGGGAAGAAGTGACAGGATGAGAGGAAATGGCCTCAAGCTGTGCCAGAGCACTTTCAGGTTGGACATCAGGAAGAATTTTGTCACTGAAAGGGTGGTTAAGCACTGGAATGGGCTGCCCAGGGAAGTGATGGAGTCATCATCCCTGGAAGTGTTCAAGAAACAACTGGACGTGGCATTTAGTGCTACAGTTTAGTTGAGATGGTGGTTTTCAATCAAAAGTTGAACTCAGTGATCTTGGAGGTCTTCTCCAACCTTAATGATTCTATGATTCTGTGATTAACCATACAATAATACTGCATTGATATACAGATTATGTAATATTAGCTGCTGAATTGGATGGAAAAGAAAGCTGGCAATATCTGTCTAGCAAAGCACACGGATCACTAACCAAAGTGTCAAACCAACAGCTGTGGAGTACTTTTTGGTGTCTTCCAGAAACTTGACAGGTCCTGGGGAATGGAGCCACTGTTTTGTGAAGCATGTCTAAGCAATGTAAAATCTCAGAATGCAAACATCGCCGAGCTTGCACGGACCTATGTGTTCCAGGGTACCCAGGTGTGCTGAGCTGTACGTACAGGCACTGCTCTGTAGCTGTTACAGCTTGGGAAGGGAGCAGTGTAGCAGCTTTCATAGGTCCCTGCACCTGGTTAGTACATTCTGGCTCTTGGGAAGGCTTATTGGGTTGTATGCAATGCCATGCAATGAAGCCAGACTGCTTCCCCATGTGAGCTGGTGACACGAAACTAGGATGACACTAACACTGCATTGTACTCCAGGTTTGAAGGTTACTCCAGGCACACTGCATCCCTGCACTGCTACACTGGTATGCAGTTCCCTTCAGAAAGGTTGCAATGAATTACTTTACTGAAGCCCATTGACATTCTCATATGAAAAAGCAATACACAGAGGCTACAAATAACAATATGATTAACAGCACTGTCTGCGTTTCAAGAAGTGGGATTGCCAGCTACTATGCCAGAAATGCAGACTTTCTTCCATTTAGGGTTCAGCCTTTTGGATTCAATCACATTAAAAAGTTCAAAAAATAAAATGAATAAAGTTGCAAATGGATTCATTAGCCCAGCTGTAATGTCCGCAAAGGAGCTCATTTTCTAATAAAACACAAGAGTGCAGAGAGTAACACTTGATTCCTGCTGTGGAATTGCTAAGCTTGGGACTAGTCTGCAGCAGAAGCAGAGTTCATATAGTCCCCAGCATGCTACATCCTGTTTAGGGATTCCAAATAACATCAAAATGCACATATATCACAGAATCACAGAATTGTTTAGGTTGGAAAAGATCTCTGAGATTATGGAGTCCAACCTGCGACCAAACACCACCAGACCATGGCACTGAGTGCCACATCCAGCCTTTAAACACCACAGTGACTTCATCACCTCTCTGGGCTGCCCAGCCCAATGTTTAATCAAGTCTTCTGAGAAGAAATTCCTTTTGATGTCCAACCTGCACCCTCCCTGGCACACCTTGAGCATGAGCTCCCACCTTGCTACAACCTCCTTTCAGACAGTTGTAGAGAGTAATAAGGACTAAAGAATTTTTTTTTAAAATATAATAAAATATGTAATAGTTTGGGTTTTTTTTTAAATTTAAATCCTCTCCTTACCCCACAGGAGGTTCCCTACCAGTCAGTCTCTGTTTCTGAGGCAGAGGTTGCTACCCCTCTTCCCTCACTTGCACTGATTCCCTTAGAGAGGGTTAAAGTCCCTGACTAAGCAAAAGACACTGAATGGTCTTTTCAGCAAAGTACATAATAAGCACATGCTTAACATCAGGTATGCTTTACAAATCCCATCAGCTTTGCTGAGCACAAATGGATATAAATAAATGCTTGTATGTTTTTCTGAAATAAGTGTGCCATGAGGACAGCACAGGGGATTCTCTGATGCCACCCAGAGTTGACCAGCAGCTCTGAGTGTCAACATGACACATCCAGGTAACAAAACCCAACATGCAACCCCATCATGACCCAGGCTCCCTGGCTACTGAAGAGGTCACTGAAGGTCTCTGTGATTGATTTCCTAAGAAAAAAAATAAATACTGTAATTTGCCCAGGTTTTAGATTTTGCTCTAAGTTGTGATGAAGTGCCTTATGATCAATTTTTCATGGTATGATTCATTGTATAAAAGGAGCAGGATCCTCCACTTTTAGTTAAACAAACTTTCATTAATTTATTGATGCTATTAGTATGATATCTACCATTTTTGCCTCTCAGTCCTTTCATGGTTTCAACGTGATATTAAACTGCCCTGGCATTAATATGAAACCACTAGAAGGGGTATTTTCCTATTTTCTTTTCCATTCTGATTTTTCTGTCATCCAAAGGATAATGTGAATGGGTAGAACCTCTGCTCTACTCAAAATTCTAATTAATGCTGAAATCATGGAGCAACCCCAAAATAAGCAATGTAAATTGTATCTGAAAGACCACTGTCAGCAAGGAGCAAACAGCAATGTGCTCTGGGGATCATAGCATCCCTCACACACTATCCCTCTGCTGCTCCAGCCTCTCTAACAGGGAACCTGGGTTCCACCCAAAGAGCAGCAGAACAGCAAACAAAACCCTTTTACCACATGTCCCCTAGGACTGCAGAATTGCTACAACCTACATCTGTATTCAGTGTCTCCCTCCAAGCAGTGGGATGGAACAAAAAATATCCCAGAATATGCAGAGTATTATTATTATCATTATTATTATTTTCATCACGGGCTGCTTCGTCCTTTAGCCAACAATAGGGAGAGAAAAAGAAAAATAAAGAAAAAGTAACAGCAAAGGCAGAAGGAAAAGAATAAGGTGGGAAGGGGAAGAGAGGGAAGGAGGAAAACAGGTAGGTAACCCTGGAATCTCATCAAAAGCTGGAATGTTGCCTCTACCCAGGAAAAGCAATATCCAGAAGCTGCCTAACAGCATGAGGCAGAAGTAAGCCCACGACAAGTCTGCTTTCATGCTGCTGCCAAACTTGGCAGAGAGCTGCATCAAGTGCAAGGTCAGGCCTGGAGGTGAAACAGAAAAGCAGATGTGGTAAAAGGGTGATGCAGCCTAAGCTACACGTGTACCCCAACAAACCACAATGAACTGAGGGCAGAGACATCAAGCCAGCTCCAGACGAGGGGATTTCTGTGTTTTCTCCCCACAGTCTTCTGTACACACTGAAAAACCAATTCTTCCTGTTACCATGGTACTATTTCATCACTGATGTCTGAGCACAGTTGTAGATACACAAGAGGAAGACACCAAATCCTAGACAGGAAGGTGAAGGGGGGACAAAAATTCAGCAGCTCTTTACTGCACAGACACAGGACCTCAGAAGAGGATTTAACAGCTACCACTGCCACCAGGCAGACATAACCTCACCTGAACTCACACAGGTGGGTCCTGGGCCTGTTACTAAGTGGCAGATGATACAGTCACACTGTGGATTTACACAGGCGTGTGACACTGTTTTCTGGAGTGACCAGATTGACCTTCCACTTTCTGACCTTCCACTGCAACTGTCCATTCTTTTACTAACATTAAAGGGGTGAGGAGAGGCAATGGCACTGTGACAGCCACTCACCCATTCAGTCTGGTTAACTTGGTGATGATAGCTACAGCTCCAAATGTAAATACCAATTAAACTCTGACCTTTGGCAGGAGATCAAAGGAACACTTGACAGATGTGTTCTATTGTACACCTCCACAGATCACATCCACACTATCAACCCAAGCTTTTTTAATATTTCCATCACAGCATGCACAGATCTGTAGACACAAGATCCCTGGTGAGGTCTTAAGGTAAACTGGGAAAAACTCAGCTCACTCTCCTGGGGCATCTAGGGTTGAAGTACTACAGCTGGCTCTAGGCATGTCAACAGAAGTCCCTGGAAGGCCCATTCCACTCTGCTTTTCTCCTCTAGCTGGAATGGCTGCTGTTCTGACCTTACAGTGAGCTGTATCATGGAAGCTACCATTGAAAGCATACCCTGCAAACAGGGAAGAAACTGATCCTGCTCAGCATTCTGCACAAGGGAGCTTAACAGAAACAGAGCCAATCAAGCACACACACCACAGAGGGTAGGTCCTGTTAATGGCAGCACCAGCTCAGACCTGATTAGGATGACTGTGAAACTGCACCTCTAACTGGACAAGTGTTATTAGGCACACAAAAAAATCTCCCAAACTGACACATTCAACACAGTGCTTCTTGACATCCTCACAGGGCAGAAGAGTGGGATGAGGACTGCAAAAATCACAGGATCTGATGTCTTCACGTTGTCTGCTGTTAAAAGACTCTGTCTCAAGTGTTCATTTTGCTGCAAGTTTTTTGTTTTATCCCTTAAAAACAAAGGTTCTGCCTTTCCATAGCCCTGCACTTTCTGCAATCATTTGCGCCTGTGTAACGTGTGAGCAGTGTGGGTGTAAACATTACTATTCTGGTTTGGTAGCATTTGCCACCCACTTTGCCTAGGTGTGAATGACTGCACAAGGTGCAAGGCAACGGTGACAGCACTGCAGGGACTGTTTTACATAGCTCTTACACCCATAGTAATACAGTGCACAGGGATGGAGAGTCAGCGAGAGAGAAAGGAGAGATTCATCAGGTATCTGCCGAAAAAGCAGCCCGACAAGAGGCCTCACCAAGCACAAGCAGCTCCACTGATTCTTCGTTCTTGCCCTCCACATCATCTGGTGTGATAATAAGGCAGTAATAGAGGCCACTGTCCCCCCACATCAACTTCCCAATCTGCAGGTCTGCATCTGGAAAGCAAAAAAGAAAAGTCATGTTTTCTCTCCAACACTTACAGGAAAGGTGTTGAATGTACTGGGTCCATCTCTGTGTCCCAAATCCATTTAATTTCTTTCCTAAGAAGGGTTAACCTTATTCAGAATATCACAGGATTCAGAAAAAAACAACAGGTCGGGACTTCTGGTTGTAGGTGGGAAGACAGATAATGCTGCAGAGGCAGCTCACCCTGCAAGTGCCAAGAGCAGAAGGGATCACTAATGTCTCTCTCTGACCTTCCTGTCACCTAAGGCTGGGGTCCCAGCACTATTCATGTCATGAAAGAAGGGCTTAGACAGGGTCTCCTCTGCAGCACCTCAGTCATTTGCCAAGAGGTTACACAGAGACAAAGGAAAACACTCCCTCTCGTGAGGCTGCTCCCATGCTCTCCACTCCAAGGAGGCTCCACTTCTGGGTAGGTGGTCTCCCCAGTCAATCAGACACCTTGCAATTTTGAGGGACAAGGTCTCTCACACAGCCTTCCAGATAAAAATGTTTAAGGACCCCACCATTCCCCATCTCCACCCAACCCAACTTTGCCCTACAGAAATCTCTTCCTTTTACTCTGCCCAAGGCTGTGTGGGTTTAGGTTCATGACAGGGTAAGCTGGGGAAATCCAGGGCTGAGCAAACATGAGGTGTAGGATAATCTTGGTGTTTCAGAACTAGGAAGACAGCAGTGGCATTTGTAAGGAAGAAAAACCTATCCAGAAGAGATTGTATCTCTCTTGCTGCCCCCCCCATTGCTAAGGAAAATCTACATACACAGCAATATACAGAAGTCAGGAAAAAAGAGCTTCCACTTCATGGAAGGGAAAAAAGGATACTGTATCTGAATTGAAGACCTGTGTGGAATCAATTGAAGGGAAGTGCCAAAGGAAATTACCTTTGTGTCTAGGATTGGTTGGCTGAATCCTACACGTCTGACATATAACATCTCTCTTCCCACAGCCTTTTCTGAGGGAGTCAACTGAACAGTTACTGCCAGACTCCAGTATCCCAAATTGCTAAGGGTCCATTCCAGCCCCCACCAAGCACCACTGGGGTAGGAGAGTTACCATGGACAATGCTGACGTCTCTTTCCTTGTAGAAGTCTCCTATGGTGATGGCAGATCCCTGTTTGGAGGCCACGACACGGACTGTCCTCCTGCTGTCCACACAGTCCAGGTAGGGATCCCAGTCCAGGTTCCTCTTGCTCATTGTTTGCAAACCAGAAGTCACCATACCCAGAGCTTCTCCCATCCGGTCCTGGCAGTAGGATTTGTACCTCCACTGTACCACAGCCGGTTGGGTGGAAGAAGTAGAGAAATGGCAGCGAAGCAGCGCAGGCTGAAACAACATGGCCACTTTCTTCTTCTCAGGCACAGTGACCTGCAACCCTTCCACCTCAGCTAGAAGACAAAAACATGAGCATCACATGCCTTGTGACTGCTTGAAGAGGGAGCTACTGCATTTTAGGACAGCATCCTTCTCCCCACATACATAAAACCGTCCATCTGTTTCAGGTGCTAGGGTGCAACACTCCTCAATGTATGTGAGCATGGATGTTGGCAGCAGAAATAAGTTTGCTTTTTCATAGCTTACAGTCACAAAGAAAAACACAGCATGATGGGGCTGAAGGCTCAAATGTAGCATTCTTATGCTGTAGAAGCCCTAACACAATGGTGGGATGATTCACAGCTTCTGAGGCAGGTTCAAACATAAGGAAGAGGTATTTTAGGGATGGCCATGCTCCACTTGTACAGCAGGTCAGCCAAGGGGCCAGATCCTGAGTCCATGACAACCCCACTGCAGAATAAGTCACCCCCCTCCCCATTTCAGTAGCATCACACCTCCTCTTTACAAGTCAGGCAACCACAGTGCCTGGACCAGCACATTCTGCACTGGTGCCCAGTTAGTGCTACCTTCTTTGCCAAACTTCAGAGATGCACGAAGGAGTGGATCCAAATCACAGAGCTCTTCCCAGGGCTGGCAAGTAGCACTGAGAGAAATTGTGCCATGTGGGAGGTGCGGAGAAAAAGGGCCCAAACCCTCAAGTTTTTCACATTCCCAGGGAGGGATCTCAACATATAATGTTTATGTAGCAACTGACAGAAGAGCTGCAGCCTGGACCTGATGCATTAAGGCCCCAAAGAAGATGCAGGGGACTGCTGCTACACCCTATGTAGCTGAGGGAGAGTGAGTGAGAAATGTCAGCCCTCAGGAGAGTGAGACAATCCATCCACCCACAGGGATATGGCCAAAACTCCCCCACGTGCCCTTTGTTGCTTCCCTCCTTGTGCTGCAGGCAGCAATGTCTGAGAGCACTCACAAAACACTGGAAAAAGGGAATCAGGTTCAGTATGGAAAATGCTGGTGTTGCCACACACCTCACCCAGAGCAGGTGGAAAAGAGGGAATACACAGGGAAACAGAAAAAAAGAAGAAATACAGGGAAACATTCAAGACAACAAAGCAGAAGAAAAAGTCTACACAGCATCTGGAGAAGGGACTGGTGGACTTGGGGAGGCTTAGTGAGGAATGAAAAGACTGAGGACCAAGAAGCAGTAGAAGAGAAGGGAAAATGCAAGAAAGAAGAAAAAAAGAGTAAGGATACAGTATCAGAGCAAACATAAGAAGCAGAAGGATGAACAGGATGACAATCAGGAAGCTTGCAAGAAGCTGGAGAAGGTGTCTCAGCCCAGGTCAAAATAAATACAAAGGGCTGCAGTTAGGTTGCAGGAGATTCAGAAATGATGTAGAGAAGAGAGGAAATGGAGTCAGCAAAAATAACCCACCCACTCCAGAATGCAGAGATGAAAAGAAGATGGAAATTGGCAAAAGAAAGTGAAATGACAGGAGATATCTTTAGAATGGGGAGGGGGGGAAGCCAAAGACTAAAGCACTGGAGCTTGAAGCAGACAGAGAGCAATAAATGCATCAACTGTGTAACAGCAGGCATGAAGAGACAAGGTCAAGCTGGAGACAGTTGCAGACCTGAAAAGCAAAAGCAAGCAGAGATTGCATGATCAGGATTCAGAATCAAAGGAAAGCGAAGAGGCTGGAAAAACAGTGAGTATTGAATTCAACACGTTATCACTGTCTCAACTGTGAAGCACAATATAGTCTATAAATCCCAGTTGGAGAGGAAAACACAGTATGGACAGAACCCAGAGGAAAGCTTATTTCAGAGAGGCAAGGTGGTCACTGATACTAACAGAGGTACTACTTAGGCAGGATTTAACCTTGGGGACTACTATGTGAAGGCTGGAGGAGCACAAGGGTACTCTGGTATTTGCACAGAAAGACTAGATTATGCACATAATGAATGCAGGACATCATGCGCATTGTGCTTGTGCCATGTGGAAATTGCACAGGAGGCCATCAGCTTTGCCAGAAGTGCCTGGACCCAAATCCAAACTCTGGTGTGGCTGTTCTCCAGAGTGCCACCAAGCACAGCTGAGGTCTCCCTCAGGACAGGCAGGGCAATGAGGCAGCTCCCGCACTTTCCCGAGCCACAGGCAAAGAGATTATTCAGGAAGTGGCAGCTGGGACATTTCTGCCAGCCTTCCTTTACCCAGGAAGAGGGCAGAGGGGCCATGTGGCACTAAGGGAACACCACCACTTGCTTCTCAAGGTGAACCAAGTGGTGACGTCTAATCATCTTCTCTCCAGAGATTCACACTTTCTGGGTTGCATCTGAATGCAAGAAACATGAAGAACACCTTGAGAAACCAATGGGTCCATGTCAGACCTGTGCCTGGCAGCTCCATGCCTGACCCCTCACAGTCAGAGACCAAAGCCAGCATGTGGCATGAGCTGATCAAGTGACTCATCACGTTACCTCAGCTTCAGGGATAAAACAGTGACACACTGAATATTTAAATCTTTCCCTTGTGAACCAAGTATGCTGCTTAGTAAACACAGCGCTCTCAGCGCTCTCATAGCCCTCCGTCCCTGTTAATGAGATTAATGAGTTTGGCAAGCCAGGGACTGCTTTAATAAATGATTAGCTGAGCTTTAGCAAATTCTCATCTGACTAAATTTCCCCACCCTACCCCCATGTGAATATCAAGAAAAGAAAAGCAGCTTTTGGGCAAATACAGGAATTCTTTTTCTACCAAAAAGCGTTTTGGAGATGTGCAGAAAATTATCTGGCATCTTCTATATCCTATCCCAAGCTCTTTATTAACTTCTTAAGCATTATTTTCGGATTCCTTCCAGGAATAGCATTTAAGAGCAACACAGTGCCTCAGATTGGGAGAAAGGAGCAGAGGAAACTTTAGATCTATTTAAGTGAAATTATATATAATTATATATGGCTGAATTGGGAAATTATACACCTGTTATTTCCTCTGCCAAAAAAGAATTACTGGAATTGATTCATATAGTATGTCACTGCTGTGACAGTGTCCACCAAAAAGGCCACCAGGATGTCTGACTGCCTGAAGAAAAGATGGTGGCTTTACACTGATCAGTTATGTCCAGGCATGGGAATTACAGGACTTCCTCACCTTCAAGAAGAAACTGACCTCAGAATGTAGTGTAGCCAAGACAAGAAAAGCCTCAGATGTATCACAGGATAGAAATCTGAGTTGTTAGTACAGCAGAAAAAAAAAAAAAAAAAAAAGACTGAAATATGTGAAAAATTATGAGAAGCTTAGTGACAGCACCATGGTAGCTCTTTGTGTAGTTTAATACAAACAGGACTAAAAAGAAACTGAATTGTGTTGTGCTATGTTTTGACTGATGCAGACAGAGCAAAATTAGCCCTTACTTCAAACTCATACTGGAAATGCAATTCCTGCACTGCAGAGAAGGAACCTGTTCATTGTGAATTTCACAACGTTTCAAGTTTCACAAGAAAAAAATCTAGCTTCTGGAACTATTTTGCTTTCCTCCCTTCTTGCTCTCCTAAACCAAATGAAAAAGGTCTGAAAATATTAATCAATTGCATCTTATAAACACAGTTATCCTTTTTCTTAGAAAATAAAAAGAATCCATGGGTTTGTGAGTCTGTACAATTATATATATTCACATGCTCCCGGAGAAAGAGCTTAAAAATAATCACACTTCCGAAATATAATTGTATGGGGTTTGTCTGTTTCAATTGGCAATGTGCATTTGTCTCCTTGCTCTGATTCCTTTCCTGAACTATCCTCAGATTATGCATTCAAACTATGCAATCAACACTACACACAAGCTATCACTAATACATTTCACTGGTGATTAAAGAAAATTCCAGGAAGTGATTAAGGAGGGGATATTTGTAAGGGCGGGTTTGAGCCTTGTGAGCCTGATCATCCTAAGCACCTTCCCTGAGCAAGGGAGAAGGCAATTGACAGCTGAGGCTCTTGCTTTGCCATTGACCTCCAGAGAAGCCTATGCCTCCTTGAGGTGAAATAAATCCCAGGAAGACTTACTAACTTCACTACACAGCCTCTAGGAATAGAATCACAGAATGGTTTGGGTTGGAGGGGACCTTATATATCATGCAGTTAGAATAAAATTGATCTGAACACCAAACCCTGGAAGTAATGGCAAAGCCAAATACTGTAGGTCAGTGGAACATCTCAGGCTGCATCTTTCTGGAACACATAGGCCTTGAGCCCAAGAGAAGGCAGCACACATTATTCTTCAGGTCACATGGGTCTCACTATCCATGCATACATCTCATCTCTTTCTTTGTAATTATTTGGCTCATGCTACTGCTTGCCTGAGGTAGTACAGCTGATTCTATGAAACTACAAAAACTGCATCTCCCATTTTCATGGGGGAATAATTCTTTTATTGATATAGAAATACCTTTATTGACAGGAGTGGCAGTTGTACGCACAGGAGAATGGAAATCACTGGGCCCTGAATCAGGCACCTCAGGAAAGCTACTCTTAAACTTTACCTCAGGGCTTTGGCAGAAAAGCATCTGTTCACTGGTAAGTGACAGTGCCCTTAGAGTAGTTTATACCACTTCCCAAATAAAATAAACTGTTGGGCAAAAGTGTGGTTGGTTTTGGCACCTTGGACACTATGCATCATTTCAAAGTGTTCTCTCCCCAGCTGCTGAATACTGGCACACCATCCACACTTCCATATGTGGATGGAGCTTGAATCAGGAAGGGCAAGATCTGGGCTTTGAGACCAGAAACCCAGAAATGATAGAGATGTATAAACAGATAAATGGAGAGCCAGTGGGATCACTGAGATTGTATTGTATAGGTTCTTGCCTACTCATTTTGGACTAAATCCAATCCATGCAATTTATCAGCAAAAGCCATCTCCATCAGATTGTGTTGAGTGCTTATGGGAAATTAATTGGATGTCTTGGTCTGGCTCCTATCAGATTTGTGTTCTTAGCAACGTGACCACTAGTTGTCAACTTTTTTTGGAAGCAAGAAACCAATGCCTGAAAAAGTCAGCTGAAAGCATGCTTCTGTTTTTCACAGCTCTATAGCAAAACCCAAGAATTTCAGCTCTCCAGCTACTTAACCTGGAAAGGGGAAAACCCAAAGCAGCTGCCGAAAAGCATGGTCTTGCACACCCAGCAATCACAGCACAGAACCTCAACACAAAAACACTCCACATAGGACAGCCCAGGCTGTGCAAAATGACTGCAGTATTCACTGGACTATTCCTTGCTCTTTCACATTCTCTGTGGTCCTCTCCCCAGGCACCCCCTGCTCCTCACTTCATTCTCTTCACCAGCTTCCCTGTGCTCGTGACACTCCCTTACCACAGCCCCCTTCACACATTCACAAAAGTCACTCTGGATGCTCTCAGGTTAATTATCACAGCTCTGGCCACCAGATGAAACCCACCCTGCCATACTACTGTCTGAAAGCAGTTACAATTGTCAGATGCCTCCTGATTTAGACTTGGTTCAGCATCCCAGAAATCATTCCCAGAAATATCATTCATCAGAAGCCTGAGAACAAAGCAAAAGAAATGCAAAGAGTCCCTCCAGGCCTTGTAGCACCGAGCCATAATTCCTGTCCTTGGGATGGCATTGGCATTTCCACCGCTGCCAGTCTCACCCAAGGTGACCTCACAGGAATACAAATTAAGAAAAACATGAAATTTCTTCCTAGTTATGCTACACTTATGCTCTGTGAAGCCAGGCAAGGGAAGTCAGATGAACACTTTAAATCAAGTACTGGAGTCCAACCATTTCCCTGCCTTCCCAAGAAGTGTGGTCAGCTGGCCAGAAACAGCAAAGCACAACTGTGCTCCAGCATGCCCTCTCTGCCTGCCCTCCTGAACTGTGGCTGGGAAAGAACAGGTATAGCAACAGTGTACAGGGACTGAATGCTAAATTACTGGTGGAAAAGCACTTATCAGGAAAGAAAGACCAAATTTTAACATGGACAGTCTTCTAATTGTAATTTATCCAAGTTTAGTCCAAGTTCTGAGGCATAAAAAATTTGATCTGCTTGCTCTGTACATAAAACTGGAGTTCAGACTCCAGTGCAGCACTATGTTGTTTTAAATGCATTAGAAATTACAGCATTAATAAGAAAATGATAAACACAAGGGGAGGATTCATTCCAGAATCAAACAGCACTTGGTAATTTACAAGAACAGGCTTTACACAGGGACTAAGAATACTTGGCCAATTTTATCTTCTTTTTATAGAATGAGAGCACAGTCCCACACATATCTTAACCCGTGTGACCTCACAGGAAGGAATAAAGAACGACCTGCTCTTCATCCATTTGCTGTTGTTATTGAAACACTCGCTTTAGGCATGTGGGAGAGCGGGACAGGAGGGGGAGCAGCCAAACCAAATCCATTGTACCTCGCACAGGATTTTTTGAAATTGTCGTAAGAACTCACAATGCACAAAGCCCAAACAAAAGATAAATGCAAGAGCCAAAAATTAAAGACAAACAAAGGACAGAGAGGAATTACTGCTGGGAGGAAAGGGACTGAAAGTGCTGATTAGAAATTTCTCAGCCCACCTCGAGGAGGGAGGAGGGGAGGGAAGGGATGGAGAGCCTTCACTTTCGTGCTCCCTTTTGTCTCCCTGCTTCTTCCCCATCTTGCACTCTGTCCCCTGGCCCCTCCACCTCCCAACCCCCACTTCTCTTCCCCAGAGTGGAGTGTACCACTCTGGCTGGATTAGGGCTCCTTACCTTGACGCAGACCTTTCATTCCTTTGTACAGCCACTGGGGAGAGGAAAACCTTGAATCCATGTTTGCTAGCCCCCTCTTCCCTTTCTGTGCACACACACACACAGACACACACCTTTGCTCATTTGCTTTCTCTCGGCTGTGGAAAAGCAGCACCTGATTTAACAGCGGCTGGAGGGGAGCGGGAGAGCACTGCCTGCCTCCATCCATCGGCACACAGCTATGGATAACCTGTTGCCTGCCAGAAGCCTGCGCCTGCCAGCTCTCCACAGCATCAGCAGCACGCAGTCCTGTCTCAAAACCACAGGGCTAGAGGAAACTGGAAGGTCTTCCCACTGCAGCGGTACCTCTCTCTCTGCATTGACCCTGCATGCTCCGAACAGTGGTCGCTGCCAGGAATTGAGAACTGCTTTCAGTGGAAGGAGAAAAGTGTCAACAGCCCGGTCTTTTAGCTTGATAAAAAAGTCCTGATTGGCCTGACATGTGCAGATAAAGAAGCTCTTTAAAAAGAGGGAGGAATGTAATGTCATGTTGAGCTACACCCTGTATTCCTCTGCCGGTGCTTGGATGCGATTTATCAGCACACTACTATGGCTAGTAGGAAAGGAGGGGTAGCTGTGGGTGCGCTGGCACTCCAGACCAACTCACTGAAGTGGGATACATTTGGAAGCAGCCAAATGGCAGGGAAGGAGGAAGGGAGGGAGGATGAGCTGGAGGCTGCTGAAGCCCCAGATGAGGCCGTGAAACCCTGGAAGGGAGCAAGTAGGCAGGCACCGGTGTTGAAGATGACTCAGAGTGAAAATGCAAGGAAAGGGGTGGGTGGGTGGTGGGAGAGAGGTGTTATGACTAAAAGCCGAATTTACTGCTTGTGAATCCTAAATCTGAAGAGGAAAGGGAAGAGGCTGAGGTCTTTTTGTGGGATACACAGGTGACAGTGGGAAATATATGCCACTTAACCCAAGCGTGTCTGTTTCTTCTTTCAGCCTGTAACCAGCCTGCCTGGCTAAGTCATCCTACTGCAGCTTTTCCTATAGCCTGCTGCTCCTGCCTGTGCCTGCTGCACCGGCTCACCGGAGGCAGATCTTGCCTCTGACCTGACACGGCTTTCTCGTTCCCCCCCGGGTCCCGGCTGCCCCGCCGCTCTCGTCCTGCTGTAAATCCTTTCCCCGCTGCCCACTTCTCAGACCCAGCCCCTTTTGAGCTTGTCCCCCCCTCCCTCTCCATCACTGAACCCTCTCCGGCTCCCCTCCCCCCTACCCTAGGGGGGGGAACTTGCCCGATCTTTTCGGGAGCCGGCGAGACAAGCGGCGGGCTGGGCTGGGGGGGCAACCCCGTCCTGCGCCCACAAAGGCCTGGGCACAACTGCACCGTCACGGGGAAGGCCCCCCCCTGGAATTCCGCCCCCCTGGAAGCCGGGGCAGAGGCAGGGCAGCCCCCTCCTCTCACACCTCTGTTGAGACGGCATGTGCGGTCAGGACACCGGGTAAAGGAGAAGTTCCTGCAATTGTTCACGGCACGGCACGGCACAGGCGGGCGGGGGGAGCCAGGGTTTTGTCACCATCCCTCCGGCACCGCGGCCAAGGACACTCCGAGAGCCCCGGGCCGGCTGCCCCTTCCCGGCCACGAGCGCGCTGTCTCCCAAGCGCCGCCGGGACCACGCGGAGGGAAGCGCCGGGGGCCCCTCGGAGCTGCCCCGGCCGGGCGGGAGGCACCGCCTGCCCCCCCGACCCCAGCCTTTGGCCGCCAAGTCTCCGCAAACTGCACCGCGGGACGGCCCCGAGCAGCTGCCGGCCCCAAGCCGGCTCCCTCCGCAGCATCTCCCCCAAACCTCCCATTTTCGCCCTCAGGAAAGCCGTGGAGCCCGGCGGGCTGGGCACGGCTTGGGGACGTCGGAGGCCACCGGGCCACCCGTGCCCCCCGCCCGCGGCCCTACCTGCGAGCCACAGGAGGACGATCCATCCCAGGACGTGCCCATCCATCTTCCCAGTGGTCCAGGCGGCGCGGGGCGGCGGGAGAGGCGCGGGGGCGGCCCCGTTCGGGCAGCCGCCTCCCCGCAGAGCCGGCCGGGCTGGCGGAGCGGCCGCGCCGAGTGGCTCCGCTCCGCTCCGCTCCGCTCCTCCCCCGGGCCGGCTCCCCGAGGCCGCCCCCGCCGCTGTCCGGGCTCGGGCGGGGGGCAGCGGCGGGGAGGGGGACGCGGCTTCCCGAAACTGCTTCGCTTCCCGCCCTCCCTCCCTCCGGCAAAGGCGCGTTTCGGTTGCCTGGTGCCGCTCCTCAGCCTACGGGCACCCCGGCACGTTCCTCTGCAAGTCCTTCAGTCCCCGGCATCCCCGCGTCTTAGCGGGGTTCTTACAACTTCTCTAGTAAGCTCTTAAAAGTGTCCCCGCCGATCATCTGTCCTCCCCAAATTAGCCAAATGTGTACCTTGGGAAATGAGCGTAGACGGTTCCTGTTCTAAATTTCCCTGGGGTTTCCACTTCCAGCACGGGCACGGCAACTAATTATTGTAATTTTAGATAAAAGAGTATAATTTTAGGGGAGGAGGTGTTCTAGCTGTTAGCAATGGGCAGCCGAGTTGCGGGGTGTTAAGTTTGCGTGTCAACATGATACTGGAAGGGGATGGAGATTTCTTTGTTTGTTTTTGGTTTGTTGTGGGGTTTTTTTGGTTGGTTTTTTTTTTTTTTTTTTTTGTGAGAAAGGGGTCACATACAGCCTTAAATAACATTTTAGAATATGGATGTTACCTCGAAATTAAATGGTCCTGGGCCGAAGCAAACCCGCCAGGATACACATTAACTGTACTTAAAACTTTTAAAGTTTCTGTGAAAACTTAAAAGTCAGTGGAATTATTCATGGGCCTAAAGAGCTGGCTAAAATAGCATCATGCTTTCTTTTGCGGCTCAGCACTGGAGAGAAGCACCTTGCAAAATGGCACTCCCCATTCACAGCATCCAGCACAGCTTCCCTTTGAGTCTTGTTCATCCTCAGGCACTTTTCGCACTGGGTTTGGCTGGTGTTTGTAACCAAAGCTGGGCTGCTGCAGGCATCAGTGATTCACATGAAAGATGGGAGTAGTCTGCAACGTCATCTCATCTGGAAAATGCCAAAAAACATAAACTATTCTGATTTTTCTAAAGCAAAGCGCTTGGTGTGTCCTGCTGCTAAAGGCAGGGTGCACAGGGGCGCCTGCAGTAAACCTGTACAAGCTGTTTACATTCTGTACAAGCTGTACAAGCAGGTGTTTTCCAGTTGCTTGTAGATTCCTCATCATTTTGCCTTTCACACTGAACTTCTCTACAAGCAAGATAAGCTTTTTAAGAAAAGTGTGAATGAAAAAAGATCAATAATTTCTGAAGGAAAAAACAAGCCAGCATGTTTGCTGTGATAAAAGATGTGTTGTAACATCTTTGGTTATTTTCGGACAGGTGTAGTCCCTCTGTCACTACGGTTAAAATGGAATTAAGCAAGGAGACAGTCCTTAGGCAATTGGTCTGTTTTAAGTGTTTAATTTGGAGCTATTCAATGTTATTTAAAAATATTTTTCACATGGAAGTTTATTTTTATTCGGCATTGCTTTAAAAAAAAAATACACACCCACCCCAATCAGTGTCCTGATGTCCCTCTGACCTGATACATTATGAATTTAACTGTTTTGCACTACTAGCTAAAATTTACCAGTAAGAAGTAAGTCCCTGTTACACTAACTAATGAATATGTGTAGCAGTGCTCTTCTCCTTCAACACGCTGATCTGACATCCCACTGCCTTTGTGCGTACTTGCAGGTGGAAGACAAAGTAGAAACTCTCATTAGGGCCACAAATTCAGCCTCCAGCAATGCGTGGTTCCAGAAAATTCAGAGGGAACTATAATACTTTGCATCAGCACAGGGCCTGCCTCACCACTGTTACCTATCAATACAACACAATCCATGAAAGTTTGTATGGGTTGAACTAAGACTCCTAAAAGGTAAACACAAAGCTATTTTTCTCTCCTTCCCCTAACCATTTTTCCTGATAACCCTCAAAATTTCAAGTGAAATCCTGGTTCCTTGCCTTTTTGTAACTCAGATGGCCAGGATTCTGATCCAGTTTCCTGAGACAAAGTTGATGTTGATATTATCTCATCTGTTTAACACTGGGAGCAGTACAATCCCTTATGCGTCACTGTTGTTAGCTACTACTGGCGGTTTTTGTTAGCTTTTTTTTTTTTTAATCTACTCCAGCTTTTGCAAATAAATTTGGCATGCATCACTTTTGCTAAACTTTTGACTCACGACAAAGGAAGGAAAGATTTTCAATAGAAGGAAGCACCATTGTTTCGCATGTAACGTTGGATTTATATCTCCTTTGAAATTCTCATAAACTTACTGTAGGGTCCCTTCTCATTTAACGTGAGCTGTCATTTGTATACATCCACCTAAGATGGATGCCCAGGCCCTGAATAGATGTTCCAGATCTCTGCAGACCTTTGATCTCATGATTGCAACATCTGAGTTGGCTTAATAGTTAATGTTGGGATGTTGTCTTTCCTTTTAGCCCAAGACAGAAAGCTGCATGACTGCAGTTAGCCCCACTTCACCTTCAAACGGTGGGGAAATTCCTGTGCAATTAGCCAGATGGCTTCAAGCCACAGCCCAGCAGGGATTCTCTGTCCTTTGAAAAACAACACAGTGATGGACTTAAACCTTCATCTCCCTCAGACACTTCACAACCTTGACACAGGATGAGCAAATTCCGGTGTTTGCCTGGTGTAATTTAGTCTCAGGCAGAATCGGAGGAATACCACACTGCAACACTGATTTCACTGCTGATAGCGTGACTCCACCTGAAGGAGTTCTCTAAGCGATGAGATCGTGAACAAATTCAGCTGAACAACGGAGAAACAAACAAACTAATTTTTACTCATGCTGCAGCAGCTGCTGGCTCTTTTCTCTCCTTGCCAAGTACTTCATTCCTCCCTCCCTCGTCTCATCTTCCTGTACCAATCTTTTGTGGTCGTTTTCTCTGCTGATAGGCACAGTCAGCTTTTTAAGTTATCACCACGTGGAACGGTTTAACACCAGCACCTCAGTCAGAATGACCCATGTCGGCAACATTCCTGAAAACCCACTCTGCTGCATGAAGATTTTCATGCCGTTCAGCCCCCTGGATTTCCCTGGTAGAAATTTCCATAGAAACAGTGATTTCAGCAGCTTTTCTGGGATGTCATGCTAGACTCAGCCATTAGACACTGCTCTCTTGATTTAGTACTGAGATCAGCGCCTCGCAGAACTTACTGCGTAACACACCATCAGTTCACAGCGTTTAGAGAGCCTCTTCAGATAGCTACTAAGTAAAACTTTTCCTCATTTGCTATGTTACACTGGAATCTCCTATTAATCCCTGATAGTTTCACAGCATGACATTGTTGAAATATATTTCCTCTGTGTTGTTTTTTTCCAAGCTGCCTGGCTACATTTGATAGCACAATAATACAGAGCTTTTACGTCCCATTAACATCAGGAGTGAGTGATATGTATATATAAACTGCTGTTGTTTTTTAATCATGATGTTTGTACCAAGAAACGTTTAGAATATTTAATGGAGAAATTTGGCTTTCTCACTACAATGAACCTTCAGGTCTGTAATATAAATTCAGCATTAGGAAGAACCCAAGAGAATACCATCCTCCTATTATTTACTCCTCTGTATAAATTTCCTATACTGCTCCTGACTCTTTTTTAGACACCAAAAATCATAGCATGCCTTTGCTACACTTACAGAGTGAATCTGAAATTTTCATTTAGAACACTATTGACATGTCAGCAATAATGCTTTGTGAAGTTACCATATAGGTAGAGGATCACAAGTGATTCTTCCCAGCTCACCATCTTTTATGTGTCACTATAGGCAAAAACACACAATAGGACAAACTCTGCTTGCCTATCTACAGATAACCTAGGAGGTAACAAGCTGTTAAATCCTCTAAGGTTTTGGCCCATGGAGGAACTCTGGGCAGCACAAATGCCTTCAGGGACTTGGGTTCACAACCTGGACTTGTGTGACTGTCCAATCCAGCTTTCCCAATAAAATAGGCCACATCACTTTGCCTGTGTGCTACAAAAAACAATCACAGATTACTTTGGGTAGGAAGGGACCTTACCCTGCCCCTAATTTAATCTAACTCCACTTTCTAGTACTGCCAAGCCAGAGGGCAAGGCACTTTTAAGGCATTTCTGAGGTGGTAATGGCAGGCTGTGATCAAAGAACCCTTAACATCCTCTCTGGAAGTTCAACAGACTGTTAAGTTTGTTATATTCTTGAGCTAACACCAGAACTGGAGAGAGCCTCCCAGGCCCAGTTGCTAAAAGCATGAAAGCAGAAGTATTACAGCATCATCATCCCTGTTTAACATTTGTTTATCCTTCCAGGGATGATGCTGTTAGTCCTCTTGTATATCACACAGAGTATCACATAGAGAGCTCCTCTTTGGTTGATATCCCAATCTATCACCTACCTTATTAAGTGTTCCTTCAATCTTTGCACTTTTTGCAAGTAACTGTGATGACTACACTCTTTGTTGAAAGCTACTAACAAATATTTAGTAGTATGCAGCCAAGAAACAACCTAAGAAAGATCTTAATAAAAAGTGTGATTTCAATTCCTCATTTAAAATTACATTTTGAGACACCTGAAGCTAATCCTTTAACCAGAGACTGGATGGTCTTTGCATCATAAATCTGTATCCTTAATTCAGTGTTGTGTGGTCGAGTCACATGCTTCATGTGTCTGAATGCATTACCTTTAGTAACCACACTTAATATCTTTTTCATGCAATTACAAACCAATGTGACAGAATGTATTTACTGCAAATCCATGTTGATTGGCATTAATTACATTACTTTTCTCTAATTCATTATTGAAGCAAATCCCGTATCAGTGATTCTATTTTGCCTG
Source organism: Certhia americana (assembly GCA_018697195.1). NCBI lineage: Eukaryota > Metazoa > Chordata > Aves > Passeriformes > Certhiidae > Certhia > Certhia americana. The sequence goes on along the minus strand of CM031857.1, from coordinate 4,928,145 downwards.
GGATCCCTGTCAGTCTAACAGCTCTGTAATTACTCGGGTCATCCGACTTAGGGTGCCAGATCCAAAACAAGACTCTGGAAAATTTTTGGTACCTAACATTTAGAACTCAAATCTAAAAAAAACCTCATTCAGCAGCAGATTGAGACTGAAAGCACACATGTACTGTCAAAGTTGTCTAAAGGCTTACAGTTTTCCTTCTCTCCATACCCAGATAGTCCTGAGCAGAGAGATGTCAAATAAACACCTAAGGCAAAGCTTTCACACATTTGGGGTTTCACAGCCAGGTCATTGTTTTCTTCCTAAAAACCTGGTCTGATCTGATGTTAAGGATTTCCCAGACCTTGTCCAGGATACTCGGAACAATGCTGTGGTGTCACTGGAGCCATAGCATTAAAGGTGTTTGAAACTGATGGCATAGAGGGGATGCAGCTGTAACACAACTAAGCAGCTGGTTGCCATGTACCAGGTTTAGATGTCCTGGGATAGTCAGCAGGGTTGCAGCACTTGCCCAGAAAGTCCCATGCATCCCACAACTCCATGACCTGCAGCACTGCAACACAAATGCTACCATTTCTGGAGAGAAGACAGAAGCATTATCAGCTCTCATTTGAGTTCCCCGAAAAACCTGGAAGAAAGGTGCTGACACCAGCCATGAGGCCTGGTCTAGGACATTCACAACAGGTCCAACACTCAGCAAAACCCTGCAAAGACAGGCATGGGAACAAGGCAGGGTGAGCTTTCATAAAAAGGCCTGCTGACTCCTACATGCTCAAAGATACATCCTTAATCACCTTAAAAGGTGAGGTGTAAGGCTCCCTGCAGGCTTGCAGTCGTGGCACTGTTCAAAAAGAAACCCAAGATGCACTAGGTCAAAAGGTCAAACGAGAAGCTGGCAGCTGTAGCTGACTGGTTAAATCATTCACCTGGGGAAGGGAAGCCTGCAGGCTCTCATCCCTGAAATGTTTATGCATTACGTGTGAAACAATAATGATTACTGGTTTCCATTTTGTATCACTCTCAGGAGAATTTGTAGGTTTTTAAATCTCCATAACTAGCCTGAGAAAGAAAATCGGCCGTGAGATTATGTGACAAAAGCTTCTCTCCAAAGCACACAAAGGAGTGCAGAGAGACAATGCCCCTTGGGTGGTTTGTAGCCCAACTAACCCCCTGCCCTGGCTCCTCCCACACCCATCACAATGGCCCATTTTCACAAGTCCAAAGAAGCACAGGGACACAATGGCAGACGGGAACCCTCAGATAGGGATTCAGAATAAAGGAAAACCATTCCAGACTCTTCCCATCGCTGTCCCAGTAAAGCCCCGGCCCCAGGGTGCAGACTGGAGTCTATCAAGATGAGTCAATACCACAGCAACTTTAGGACTGAGGGGGACTGAGTCCTACGGATTTAGGACTTAAGAGAAGAGCGTTTCAGGATTGCATAGACTCCTTGTGGGATGCTTAGGAAAAGAATCAAAGGCAAATAAAGGGAGAGACCTAGGTGATTTGGGAAGGAACAAGTAAGAGAAATAGATGGACAAGGACATAGAAAGAGCCAGTTGTGTGGGAAGAGTTTGCTGGGTGATGTGATTATCCATCATGCACGCTGCATTCCTTTCTTCTTATTAAATTCATTTATAACTTTTTTTTTCTGAGTGAACAACTCTCTGTTTTGGGCGTGTCCACGTGCAAGGGGGTCTGGTGCCAGCCTCTAGTCATGCCATGGGTGCCAGGAGGGAGTGAGTGTGACAATGTTAGTTACAATCCAGCTGGGCTCCTTTGTGGAAAGGTGGTGTGCCCTGAAAGCCAGGGAGGGGGAGAGGATGGCTCATCTCCAATGGGAAAACCACAGCAGGAGCTGGGTTAGGCTGGGAATACATACTTGACCTCCCTTCACTTGGACCTGGGAGTGTGGAGTTGCAGCAGCCCCGCCTCTCTTGGGCTGATGGATCTGGCCTGATTCCTCCAACACAAACACAAAAATATTTCCCTTTGTGGGAGGGTGCTGGAGCCCCAGACCAGCAGGTAAGTGGGGAACAGCACATGTAGTCACTATCATGCTTTCTAGAATAACTTTGCTCATTCTTTATGACCAAAAAAGGAAAGATTATAGCCTTGAATCCTGAATGAATGAAAATACATTACTGGCAGAAAAGTTCCAGATGGTTCTTCTGTCCGTATAGGACAGGGTACACAGACTCTATTTTGAGATACTGGCAAACTCCATGCATTGATGGAAAAGCACAGGCTGGCAGAGGAGTTCTCTGGACCATTTATACTGATTTTGTAAATTCTCGAGCTGTGTTTCCTAAGCCAGGTACAGAGGACTTAAAATGTTAGCATATCAATTAACTAAATTAAGTGCTTAAAGAAAAAACAAAACAAAACAAGTAATATATAAATACTGGCACAACACTTGTTGTTATCTGCTGGAAGGGCTCCAGTGGTACAAATGTTATTTTCAAAGCAGTGTAAATGGTCCAGAAAAGTCCTTTGCCTACTAAGTTAAACAGCAGAAAAATGAAGATTTAAAACATGAGTTTCTTCAGAGGCACTGGGCTCTCCTCAGGGCCCTGGGGAAGAATACTGATAGTATGATGCTCTAAAGATGATCTATTCCCTGTTTTTTTAATCTGACCCCCACCCCACAGAGGAAAATCCTTTCTCTCTACTGCTTATGAATTTTATTTTTCCAACCACACCTCTAGTCCTAGGAGAACTATCACTGGAGCCTTGTGTTTTTCAAACAGTTGATGCACACATTATCTGAATTTCTTTAAAAGGAAGGGCTGCTGAAGGGTGGGTACCAAAGCCACCCATGAGAGAAAAGAATATGATGTGGAGAAAAATAAAACACAAGTGCACAGATGCACTCCTAGCAACTCTCACAGTAATAGAACAGTAAACACTTGCCTTTCTGCCTGAAAGAACTAGGCTCTGTGCAGATGTTTATATTTACAAGTCATTTCTTGCAGTCTTTCCTCAGAGACTTAGCATTAATGTATCTGGAACTAGACTGGAATATAAATTATTTGCCACAGCAGTAAAAGTGACTTTAAAAACGCTTACCTGTTCTCACTGAGGTTACATCATGATTTTCTACATTTTCAACAATGTGATTGACTCCTCCTGTATGTTTAACAGCAAATTTCCTAAGTGGAACACAAACCAAACTGTTTCACAAGATTTGAGCAAGACAGAACTGCCTCCAGAATGAGCCAGCATTTTTTAACCCTCAGAGAAACCAGGGAGATGCTAGAGCAGCCTGGTTTGACCTTACCTCACAACACTGACACACGTAAACAGCTAAGTCAAAGATTTAAGCCTGAACAACAGCTAATAGCCACCTCCTTTGGAGCTGAGCAGACTTACCCAAAGATGAAAAAAAGTGGCTAGACTGAGGAAACGAGGCAGATTTTTCCAGTGATTTGGAAATGCATGGATGTGTTTCATCGCTGTTTTTACCCTCATGTCTAAGTTTACAAAAAATTCAAGAGAATTCTGGGATGGAGAATTGCAAAGAATCTTCCGTGTCAGTGCTGCACCATTTATTTTCATGGAGACTGACTGGATAACTCCACTGAAGATGGCTGCATGAGAAGCAGACAGATACTGAAGGAGATTCCACAAAATACAGGGAATAGTGAGGAATGTGGGAGATATCACGTGCGCTGGCCAAGGAAAACCGGGCCAGAAGTTAATCAGGGTCTATACCAATATTGCCACTTCAGTAACCCTGTCTCATGTCAAATGTAGGGTCCTCTGTTCCAGGCAACCAGATTCCTGCAGACTGATTGAACTTTGTTTTAAAGCCAATTGTGATTATTGACCTGCTGTGATTTTTGCTAGCTTCTGGTTTTTTATTTATTTTTTTTTACTGTGGCCAGTGAAGATAATTTGACTTTTGAGAGAGATCAATAGAAAGCTTAAGGCAGGAAGCAACTCTGTGCCACTTATCAAGATGATGCAGATCAGATTATTTCCAGCTTTTATTTCATCTGAACTGTGGTTCCCTATGCACTTTCAGTGAAAGAAGAGTCAGTTATGTCAATGAGACAGATGAAAGGAACAAACCCCAGCAACCACAAAAAGCAACCCAAAACCACAAGAGAGTCTGAACTGCAGCCTCAGTTTTGTGTAACGTGAGCTCCCAAATAATTTTTAATAAACAAGTTTGCCCTTCCGAGCGCACAAACACCCACTCACCTCCTCCACTTTCCTGCCACATATCTCAAAACTAAACCAAAGGTTCTTACCTGAAGTTGCTCTCTGCTTTTTCCCCTCCTCCTTCCTGAACCTGGTGCAAGCTTCTGCCCCCATGGGGTATTTCTTGATCCTTCAGCACCCAAAGAACATAAAGAAAATAATAATTTAAGAAAAGCAGCCACGTCACACTCTCATCAGGACCTGCTGTGAGGTTGTTATTCCCAAAATTCAGATTCACCTATGCGGTGTGGAATCACACACTTGAGAGAGACATTGATTATTTACTTATTTTGGAGTTGTACAAGCCTGAGTGCTTAGTGGTATTTCACAAATCAAGCACAGCCTACTGAGCTTTCCATGCCATTACATACATACAAAAATGTTGTGTGGGTAACCTCCCAAGCACAATTGGTAATAATTACCACACAATTACATAATCCCATCTGACTCCTATGCACGCTTAGGGGAAGGATCTTCACTGAGACAGGGATCTTTTTGACCTGGAGGTGTGATTTTTAATATCACAGTGAAGGTAGTTCACCTATATCCAGATATGTTCAAGAGGCATCTGGATCTGACACCGGATACTGTGGTTTTGTGGCTTAGGGGTGACAGTGACAGTGCTGGGTTGATGGCTAGACTGGATCATCTCAAAGGTCTCTTCCAACCCTGATGATTTTAGGATTCTACAGAATGCATGGGCTTTAAGCCTTTTGCCAGTGTTATAAATACGTATTATAACACTGGCTTTTCGCAAATATTGAAATAGATGCTATATATATATAATGTTCAAGTAACTTGGCTATAAAGATAAAATTTTTATTTCTGCTATTAACTAAACTTATAGTAGTGAAATAGTTGATATGGTTATAATTGTAGTAATTGAACTGCCTGCTAACTTAAGATAGCATCCAATGAATGTGTAATAAAGATCCCTGCTACTGACATGGCAACTATCAGCACTTAATGTCTGAAAAATATAGACCAAAACCCAAACTGGAGGTAACAATAAGAACAGACTAAAACCACAGCTAAGAAATGCACATGCTCTAAAAAAGCAAACTTGCAGAGGAACCGTGCTGAACAGTTCTTAGAGCATGTCAAGTAGTTAGGGAAAGGTTTAAATATGCATAATTGTTTATAAACATACAATAAGCTGCTGAAATAGAATGCGTATGTAAAGGGTGTCTCTGAAACAGCAGGTGTGCTCTTGGCTGAATGCCAAGCACTCGGTCACTAAATTTTATTATCTTTGTTGCCTATTATCTTTTATTAGACTTTTAAATTGTACCAGAGGAGCAATCCTCGTTTTTCACACCAAGCTGGCAATATATTCATCAGCACCTTGATTTACTTCATCCTCAGAGCTTGTTTGCTATAGGATGTCCTTGACTAAGGGGTGCTAACCACTTACCTGGTTCTATTGACATACGACATCTTGTTTTATTTTATGAAAGACAAGAAACCTCGGTTGGATATTAGAAAGAAATTCCCTACTGTGAGGATGGTGATAGACACCAGGTTGCCCAGGGAGCTTACCCAGGAAAGCGTTCAAAGCCAGGCTGCACAGAGCTCTGAGCAACCCGGTCTGGTGGAAGGCGTCACTGGAACTACATCACCTTTAAGCTCCATTCCCTAACATTCGATGGTTCTGTGATCCTTGGAGCTCGTTGGCCGCTACCTATCCCACTGCTAAGCCTGCTTTATCCCTGGTAAGAAGCACGCAAAGCTCAAACAGGCAGCACAGCCCAAGCCCGCTGCGGCACCCGCGGCGGGGCCCCAAGGCCCCGTCATGGCGGCCCCGTCATGGCGGCGCCCTCATGGCCGCCGGAAGGCGCGGGCGCCGCCCCGCCCGCTCCTCATGTGGGGCCGCGCCGCTGCCGCGTGTGGGCAGCGCCTTTCGGCGAAGCCATGGATCGGCCCCGCGGCTGCCGCAGCGCCTTTTCGTGGTTCGTGCACGACCAGCTGCCCGAGCTGGGGCGGCGCGGGCTGTCCGTGGCCCGTGTGTCGGATGCCGTCCCCTACTGCTCCCAGGCGTGGGAGGTGAGGGCGGAATGTCGGCTGGACCTTTCCCGGAGGGCGGGCCGGCAGGCGGCTCGGCGCCATTTCAGATGTGGCCTCAGGTGGCTGTGCCCTCAGCGCGGGGCAGCGCCGGTTCGTGTGCCGTGGGTGGGGCGGCGGCAAGCCCTGGCTGGCTGGAGTAATTCCTGGAGGTCTCTTGCTTGTGGCTTGCCCTCACTCGGAGGTCCTTCGCCTTCGCCTTGCTGGGTGTTTGTAGTCAGTTTACGGCGTTGTTAGGAGAAAAGCGACTGGGAGTGTTTCAGTCAGTCTTGGCAGCCATCTATAATGTCCTTCGGAAGTGCAGGGGTAATTTTTTACACGTGGAGTTTGTTGGTTTGTGGGACTACTAGAAGGGACTGGTAGGAACCTTTTTGTAACAGCTAATTTTCCTTCAAGTCCCTGACAGAGGAGGAGAAGACAGCGTACGCAGAGAAGGCTCGTAAATGGAATAGCAAGAAACGCTTTCCGAGGACAGTAAAGCAGGTAAATGCCGAGAGTGGAACGCCTTCCGAAAGGAGCAGCAAACGGTGTTGGGCTCTGTGCGGTCACTTCCATGGGATCCTGTGGAAGTTCCCCTTGCTCTCCACATCCTCCAGCCTCTGGAGGTTGTGGCCGCATAGCAATAGGTACCATTATTGTGCGTGTTGTGCAGATAATCGTTCTGGTTTGAATTGAAGGTGAAAATACTTGATACCTCTTTAAACCATCGCGGCTTGTTCCTTTGGGCTCTTTCACCAAGTAAAACGTAGTTCACTAACACCTCAGCTTTAACGGTGTTCTGCAGTGCCTGACTTATTTTTTTTTTTTTTTTTTTTTAATTTTTTTTTTTAAATTGGTTTTACTTCCTGTCATAGGTTCATGTTGCTTTTGGTTTAGGCAGCTCTTGTCTGATGGCCTAAAAGCTAATCTTTGAAGCAGCTGATTTGTTGTTCTGGAGGAACAACCAATTGTTCTGTGTGGTGAACCAGGTCAATGTAATGGCCTATGCACAAATAGAATAATTACACCCTGCCATTATTTTAAGGTTGGTTGGATGATGGGAGAGAGTAGTAAGGCTGTTGTGGAGAACAATAGAGAAGGAGGCAGTGGGGTTGAATGTGTATGGTTATGGTCGGAAATGGTGCTAAACAGATAATTTCTGCTATTTACTGCCTTGAAAAGGTGTTTGTCCTGTTTGTTTGTTTCTCTTTTCCTCTCCCAGCACTTCCCTGAAGGAGAGTTGCTTAAGAGTTTGAATTATGTGAGGTGTCAGCTTGTTTTATTTCAGTCTGTGTTGGTGGTGTATAAACTTATGTGTCCAAGGAAAGAAAGTCACACTTACTGACTGAGTAAATGGATAATACTACAGTTACTTCTTAATGGTCTATTACGAGATAATGGTTATGAACTGTGAATTTATGGTGAGGATAAATTCCAGGACTTCAAAACGTTTATATGATGATAGAGGAAATGACAGGATGATCGTAGTTTGGAGTAACTAGTAAAAATGGATTAATTAAACTAGTCAGTCTAGACTAGAAGGGAGGTGTTAGGCAATGTTTTCTGGTTTTGGGGGCCTGCCTGTCTGGGAAAAAGCTGTTTTAAATGTGATCATTGTGTCGTTTAGCAGGCTGGGCATGTGTAATTAATGCAACTCCATTTTTTATATGTCCAAGAGAACTATGTGAAATGGCAGAAATAACTCACAAACAGAGGCTTCTGTGTTTCCTTCCACAAGTTGTAGCATTTTAGAAGATTGTAATCAGGGAGAAGAATAAGTGCTTTACCAGAATAAAGATCACCATCCTTACTGTGTCAGTGGAAATGGGCAAATATGGATATATGAGATTATGTACTCTGATTTTATTAATCCCAGCCCTGTACACAGACGACCATGGTCACTCTGTGTATGAAAACTCATGTTCCTCTTTTGGAGGCAGCCAAAGCTCACTTAGATGGGAATAATTCCTCACTTAGTTTTAAATTGTTCAAACTGATAACCAATTAACTTTGGCTGAGATGGTTATCTGCAACCAGTGTGCCTGGGTGTGGATGTTATTCCCAATCTGGGTTTGAAGTGATCAGATTCTGTAAGGCTGCCAGGTTTCTTTTCCCATCCTATTAAAAGCTTATTGTTCATGAATGGATTTTCAGAGCAATCAAATTACTTCCTCAAGGCTTTATCAGCTTTTCATGAACCTGTTTCCTAGTCAAAGACAACTAACACACGTGCCAAGTGGTTGAACCTAAGAAAACACTTCTCTTTTTTTTTTTTTTTTTTTTTTTTGTTTTTGTTTTTAATTACATTTTGTAAATTTAGCTGTAGTTCTTTAAAGCTGTAATGGGTTGACAAAGGTACTGAAGAGAAATCTTGCCTTCCTGGCCTGCAAGTATACAGGCACCTTTATCTATAAATTTTTCCACCTAACCACAGCTATTAGTGGATATTGTGTTTTTCTCTGATATAAGAAGCTGAAGGATTTTATCTGGGGCAAGAACACTTTTGGGGTTTGGGGTTTTTGTGGGTTTTTTTTTTTGTTTTGTTTTGTTTTGGGTTTTTTTTAACTTGCTCATCTTTTCCAGAATTCTTATGTGCCTGATCCAGTTCCTGCTCCTCTGACCACAAAGATGCCCAGTGTTACTCCTTTGCCAGATGCCTGTGCTCTGTCTTGGAAGAATGATCAGGGTATGGTGATTTTAAAGCAGTTGATCCTGGTAGATCAGAGCTTGCCCTTTGAAGATATTCTCAATTACAAGCACTGTTTACATTTTGTTAAAAGCCATCTGTGTCAGATATTTCACACTACCGGGCTACTGCTGTAAGAAGGTAGAGGGATATCAAGGAAAATACTGTCCCCCTTCCCCAAGCTCCAAGAATTCTGTCCTCTGGTTTTTAGCTCAATGGGAGTATAGCCACTAACAGTTTTTTAACAGTTATTTCAAGGTTTTTAAGGAAAAGATAATTTTTCAGGTCCTACATTTATGATTTGACAAGGCCTAATCAAAGTTCAGCATAAAAGAATACTTGTACTGATTTCAAAGGGTTAAAAATTATTAGATATCAAAGTTCAAAATTTGTGTGATAGAGGTATTAAATAAAACAAGGGCCTGGCCTCATTGGGAGATTAAAAGAGAGAATATACACTCTGTCAGTGCATTTCTAACATCCTGACTTGCTTCCTTATTGAAAGAACTCTCAAAAACTAAATATTTCTAACCTGTATCTTGTCTTCAAATGGTTGTTCTAATTAGAGTTGGGTAGTGAACACATTTGTATTCCCCTACCCAATGGATATTATGTTATTCTGAACAATGATAAAAGGTAGTGCTTACAAGGTGAGTCAAGAAGCCAGCTGATCTAAGCTGTATCTGCTGTGTGGGTTGAGTCTCAGCTCCAGCTTTTTTACCTCAGTCTCTTGAACTGTTTTCATGTTGTCATGGTTATGGGGGAGCAAGAAACAGTAGCTCCATAAAAAGGGAAATGCTTATTAGTGCCCTCTGTGCCAGGGGTCATGCTCCCCTGTCATTGTGATGCAGATTTGATTGGGCTGATCATGCTGGCTTGAGTTGACACGATTGATCTTTCAGCTGAACGAGAGGAATAATGATAAAGGATAATTGAGATACATTTCATGATGCTGCTCTTAATATTTCTCAGTTAAAAGTTCTGTATGGTTCCCTGGAGCTATATCATTTTTTTTTCATAAGGTAGGAGAGGTGTCTTTCCTGTGACCCCTCTGCTTGTACAGCTTAAGACCCACATAAGGGAGCATCACCATTCAGGCTTAGGGCAACTGGTGTTAAATATCCTAAAGTCTGGCACACAAAATTATTGATGTGTAAAGACAGTTGCACATCCCTAGAAGAGAAAGTAGGATATTTTTTGATGAGGGGCAGAAGTTTAGAGTAAGGATTAAATAGCTATGTTAAATTTCACTGAGGACATTGTGACAGTCATGAAGAGAAGGTGTATTGTAAAATATTTGTCATAGTTGGACACTGTTGGACATTTTTTAATTAGTAAATGATAAATCTGTTTCTTAACACTTATGTTGGGTATTCTTACTGCTTTCTTTGGGAGCTCATTTGGTGGAGGAGAAGCAATCCTTTTAATTAGCAGACTTCTCATCTTCTTGCCCCACAGGATTGCTACCTTTACTACACTTGACTGGTGTAAGCTGCCAAATTTAGCTTGTGAGGCTGTTTTGCAGGTACTGATTTGGTTTTTCCCTAACCTTATTTTCTGAGAGGTCAAAGAGACCTATCCGTAAAAAGAAGAATAATTTCTTTTGGATTGCAGGCCTCTTAACATCTTGTGGGTTTGGAGGTTGGCTTTTTTTTTTTTTTTTTAAGTTGCTTGTATTTGTTGGCTTTTTTGCCCCATCTGTACACACAGTAGAATCTCTGGAAGTCTGGAAGGTGTATCAGCACTACCAATGTGCCTGAATTCTGCATAAATGTTGTTACTTGTCATCTTGGATACTGAGGGAGAGATGTGTGTTCTGCTTGGTTGTTACCCTTCTTCACCCAGTCATAGCAGAAAGTTCACCAAAGCTTTCCCTTTGATGAGGTGAGACCAGCATGACTTCTGTAACCTCTGGTGGCTTGTCTGAAGATGTTTTGTTTGGTTTTTTTCTTTCAGATATGGTTGCAGACATCTTCTACTTCCTGGACATTTACAGCTATGGGAAGCTGCCACCCCACTGTGAGCAGCGCTTCCTTCCCTGTGAGATTGGGTGTGTCAGATACTCCCTGCAAGATGGCATCGTGGCTGATTTCCACCACTTCATAGATCCAGGTAAGTTCCAAGAAAGTCAGAGAAGTACTGGGGTGAGAGAGAGGCTTTCTAGGGTCACTGCTGCCCAGGTTACACTTCTGGTATTAAGGCAAGTTTATTTCTCTGATTACAAATGGTCAGACTTCTTAAAATACCAGAGCAGTGCTGAGCTTGTTTCTGAAGAGAATTAGTCCCAGACCTTCATGTAACTCCAAAGAGGGTAGGCTAAATGCAGGAGGACCTGCACATGTTTGTGCTTTACATTTCAGGTTGATGTTTCTCTTGGCTGGACCTAAACACACTCTACAATGCACTTTGTTTTTTAAAATGCATATAACTGTAAACAACTTTTCCAAATGGAGCTGTGGCACTTTTACAAAGGCCACAAGGGAAGATGTTTTTTGCATTCACCGTTTTTGCAGTTCCTTTCTGCATATGGAACTGTGGTGTGTAGTTGAAAGGTAAGGATCTGCTGGTGGTGGTGTTAGATGATGACTGTGCTTTTTTCTCCTTTTTTGCAGAAGTGCCACCACGTGGTTTTCGGTACCACTGCCAGGCTGCTGGTGAGTATTAATGGAGAAAAAGAAAGGTGTGCCAAGTTGTGCAGTTTCAGACTCAGCTTCTCTGTCCCAATGTTTTGTAAGTCTTGCTGATAGTCCTTGTGTGTATCTTCAGCATGCAGTGCTAAAGAACAACAGGGTAACTCAAAGGTACTGCTTTATATTTAAAAGTTATGTTTAGCAACTTGGCATATATTAACAAAATTAAAATATCTACACCATTGTTGTGTCTGGCTTGGCCTGCCTGTTTCCTTTGTGACTCTCAGTAATGTTTGTAGACTTGGTTTGTTTCTGTTAGGATATTTCCTCTCCTTGTGTACAGAGGGAACAAACTTGGCCAGTATTTTCCTACATGTAATACTTGGATAATGGCCTTTAAAAAGGAGCAGGAGTGTGAGTGTTTGCTCACAGCCCAGAGCTGCTGACAGAAATAAAGTTTTGGTAGCTTAAACACAGACCCTGTCTGTGGAGAGGAGGGGTGTGTTTGTGTATCTCTTAAGGAAAATGGACTTCTCACACTTCTGTGGTGTTTTTGTTGTTTTTGGGTTTTTTTCCTCTGTCCCCTTTTCCCCCTCCATCAGGTGATGAAACCCATAAGATCCCTATATCTGGATTTCACCTTCCTCGTTCGTGTTACGCCGTTGTCCTTCGGGAGCTTCTGGAGTTTGCCCAGCCAGCCAGAGGTGCTCAGCCTCGCTTCTTCTGCAGGGTAGGGTCAAGGTCAAAACTCTAAATATCAGCATCTGCTTGCACTCCTGTAGGATGACTAAGGAGACACTTCACTCTAAAACCTAATCAGTGTGCGTGTAAGTGGGGAAAGACACTTTTTCCAAAGTGTCCCAGTTCCATGCAGGTAGAAATGGCCTCTAGAAGCCAACCTTTTTTATAAAGCAGAGACCTAATTTTCTGTCTTCTTATTTTCAGCCTGCACTTCTGGCTCTAATCTACTGATGAACAGGGTCTATTGTTCTCTGACATTGTTATGACTTTGGTTAAGGGCTCCTAAGATTTGACTTAAATTGGATGTGTTCAATAATAGTCGTAAATCCTGCTTTTTTGAAAGGATATTTTTACGTTTTTGTGACTCTTTTCCCCATGAGAATAACACGTCTTAAGTTTTTGTTCAAGTTTCATTTTCCAGGGAACTGAACAAAATGTTAGGATTCAGAGGTGTTTAAGTTTCATAACAGGTATATTATGTTTCATTTCAATTCAAACCTAATCTTAATCCTTAAAAGGTTGGGAGGGACAAGATCTTAGGCTCCATCCATAAATACAGGGCTCTGAAGAAGTATGCATGAAACGTGGTTCTTCTTCAAGATAGTTGTCAAGGACATTGCATTAAGTGCCACAAATAATTTTGGTTTGGAGGGGACTTTTCTAGACCTAGGCAGAAGTCATGGAAATGTCAGAATTTTATACTGGACCCCTTTGAGATGACAGAAGTCTTTTTTTTCCTCCAGTTTAATGACAGATTCCGAATTAATTGGTGTCTCGGTCGAATGGCCAGCACAACAGGTAGGAAATGGATCATTTTTGTGCATCCTTTCCCCCTCCTACCCCCAGAAATAAGGGCTGTGTAATCATGGACAGCTGTATTTGCCTGAAAAACGTGTCTCAAAGTTTTCATAGAAGCTGGTGCTGAGAGCTAGAACTGATTTGCATGCTCGTTCCTCTTGCTTTCTCCCACCACTTTCTAGGAAGCTAGGTTTTATTAAAACCACTGGTGGAATATCTTTGAGCTTTGATGTTATAATAAGAGGCTGGGCAGGGAACAGGGACTGACTGAGAAATGAGCTGTGCAGGATACTGAGTGACTCCTGCTCTCCTGGCTTGAATTTTCACTGAACTGTAGGCATTGAGAGCCACTGGGAGCTTTTTGCTGTAGAAGACCTGATAATGAAACTGTACCAGAAGAAATACCAAAAGGAGCCATCCAAGATCTGGGTGTATAGAAAACTGGATGTCTGCCTGTGGGATTTCTCCAGTAATACCAGGTGTGTTGGGTGGTTCTTTTTGTAAATGTGCCTGCTTTCAGATTATTCTTGTTGGTACAAAAAGTGATATTGGCTTGCAGTGTTGCAGGAGCATATTGGGTGATTATGCAGTCAATTTAGAAATAGACTCTAGTGCTTCCTCTGCTACTAATTTAAGAAAAGAACCAATAATTTGGTCTTAAAGTTTCAGTAGATTTTTAAAAAACGTACAAGTTATTCTTGGAAGTCTGCTTGGAATATGGATTTTAAGATCCATTGGGTTCATTGTTATCACTTTGTCTTTTTATAGTCAGGCAGTTTTGTTTCCATGAGTGTCTTTACCCTAGAGGGAGACCTTCAGGAGACTGGAAAAATGTACTCTAAAAGACATGTTTGGAGAGGGAAGTGAGGATGTTTATGCTATGAGGAGCTATTCCACATTAATGGGAAACTTGAAATGGTTCAAATGGTTTAAATGCCATTTGTCTCTTAGGGTTCTCTTTTCTCCCTGCCCCCCCATCTCAGCATGAAGCAGGTCACTTGATAAGCAGACCTTTAAACTCTGCATAAACTGCTTTGGGCAAAGCTGTTGAACTCTGTGAAACTTCAAAGGTACTGCATGGTCGCTTCAACAAAAAGATAGCATTTTTGATATTTGTTCCTGTTCATCTGGCCATACCAACTGTTCTTGTTGATTAACAGTGTAGGTGCTTCTGTAATAAGCCTGAACTTCATTTCATGTAGGTGCAAGTGGCATGAAGAGAACGATATCATCTTCTGTGCTCTGGCATCCTGTAAGAAAATGGGGTGAGTATTGCTGAGGAGTTGTCTCCAGCATGATGGCTTTTATTTTGTTAGCATTGCAATGGTGAGAAAAGTGTTAATTAGAATTCACTGTTTGACTTCAGAGGTATTCTCAGCATGCTCTGGCATATCTCTACTGTGTAAACTTCTGTCCTGTCTGGCATATAATGTAGATACATAAGGTCCTGTAATCTTTTTGGTGGGGAGAAAGGAAAAGTAAATAGTTGGGAAATGAAGAAATGCCATTTATGATCTCTCTTGACAGCAGTAGTAGCACTTAGAGACAATAATAAAGAGTCTCTCATTCAAAAAACTCATTAGGGACTGCTATCCCCCCCAAAAAAAGTTGCTTTTCACACTTCTAAGTGCTGCATTTGATGTGGGGAAGCAGTTTGTTTTTATTTCATGTGTTGTTGTACAACAGACTGGTGGTCTTGGAAGGATGCAGGGATGCTGCCATAAAGTCCTTCTGCCCTCTGGTACCTGTTATGTGTATCCCAGGCTTTGGCTGCTTTTGTTTGCCAGTTGAACATAAAATGTTTTCACACATCAGCATTCCAGCCCTCTTAGCCAAACTTTTCTTCTTCTTTTTTTTTTTTTTTTGGTCAAGTTACTGCATCAGTAAATCCTTTGCTAGTGTTTGTGGAGTCCCACTAACAGCAGCTCACCTCCCTCTGCAAGACTCTGATTGTGATCAAAGCACAAATACCAGGATTGTGACAGTGGATGCTGGACATATCCAGGTCAGATTCTTTCAATTGACACCCTGATCTACTTCCAGTTGCCAATTCCATTTGAGCTGTTTTGTCTTTGGATGCTGTCCTTTGTGACATATGTTGAACTTGAAACCATCATTATAGGTTTGATGGATAGTGATGTATATGTCATGTTAGCAGATACATGTACCTTACGTTGTATATTTATTTTTTCATACAGAAGATGGAAGCTGAGAGTTCTGGATGTGACAAACCTTTGGGTTCTCCAAGACAGGATCAAGAGTTTGTCCCTTGTAATAGTGAGTTTGAAACTTCCACATTTCTTACGTAGAAAGAGATCTTAACTTAATCCAGTTGTTTCTTTTTCAAATTTCCGAGCTTAGATCTTGCTTGTAAATGGCTCACAGCTCTGTGTGAGCTGTGTTTATTCTTGTGTGTGGATTTTACTGAGTTTCTGAAGACTCAAGCATGAAGAGCTGTCCTTTTCTTACTGGACAGAATCTTAGGGTCAAAAATGTGTCTCAAAATTCAGATTTTCTTAGAAATGTTGCTCTCTGATTTATGCTTTTCTGTTACATGAAGCCATTCCCATGCCCAGGTGTTTTGAGGCAGGGCCATGTTTAAAATACTCTCCATGCTCTTAAATCATTCTATGTACAGGCTGAGCTGGTCCTTGTTGCAAGTGTTAGTTAAAAGACTTCTCTTTAAAAGTCTCTTTTTGCAGAAAGGATTTGTTTATAGAAGGCCTCTGAGCTCAGTTCATCTGGCCATTTTATGGCTAACTTCAGACGAACAGGATAAGGTTTGCAAAATAAATAACTGTAAGAACTCTGAGTGTGCAGCTTGATTTCCTGTGTGTAAGATTCATGTTGAATTAAACTCTGTTCCACCTGGAAATCGTGATTTTACGGTCTTGGTGTTTGTGGGAGACATGACCTGCCTGACTTCTTGTATCAGAGCTGTTGAATAGGTTCAGCTCCACAGCATATGAAGAACAATTCCAGTAATTTATGTAAGCTTTAAGGCTGATTTGATGTGCAAACTGTATTTAATTTAATAGGTAATTCTCCGTGTGGTGTGAAGACCTCCCCTTGTGGATCAAGTGTTGTACAAGGAAGAGGAGTTATTCGATTGCTGAGGAGTGCATCTGATCTATCCAAGTCTTTCAGTAACTGAAAATCTCTTTCACATCCAGGACAGCTGTAAATTCTAATTTTGTTTCCCTAAGATAACTAGTAGTTTCTCCAGACTGCAGTTTTTCATCTTCTGTGCAAACCTTGACAGTTGAAGTTCTTGTTAGAATGGTAAAACTATTGAGTGGATTTAAAGAAGATAAAAAATCTTGTTCATTATCTACAGGAAGACTTATTTTGAAGGGACCTGACAGTCACATCTTTAAAACTGCATGCTCTACTAGTTGTATTTCTTAATGAATGGAGTGCAAATTCAAGATGGATTAATCAATACATTGAATTAGAAGAATTCTTTAGTGACCAGTGTGACTTTAAACAATTATGCTTTTTTCTTTATTTCTTCTTTTAATAAGCTTACCATCTTCTGCACGTGGAAGATGGAATTTCAGTGTGTGCTTCAAAAACTGATGCAAGGGGGAAAGCATTGAAGGTGTGAAGGGCTGCCCTAGGGGAATTAAAGTCAGTAGTCCCAAAAGTTTGCTGTAATATATCAGTTTAAGTCATGAAAAATCTGAGTGGTCTTTCAAGGCAAAAAAGCCTATTTTATATAAAATGTCTTGAAAGAAATTCTGTGGCAAATTTATCTGTTAATGTTTTTAGAGGCACAGGCTGTCTTATATACATCAGGATCAAGTACAGCATAGAATTGTTTGTTTTTTCATCAGGTATCTTTTTAAGGAAAGGCATGTCCCTCAAACTTGAGAGACTGAAGAGAAGTGTAGGTGTTACAGGAGTGGTTTTGTTGGCTTTTGGGGTTTTTTTGGAACGAGTATTGAATTCAAACAGATATATTTCGCAAGAGTTTATTCAGGCTGAGTAAATACCAGTCATAATTACTTGGGGGGACATGAAAGAAGTGAGACACTGTCTGACATTTTCTAGGGAAGTTAAATGTTCCTTTTTATGGAGGTAGTGCTTGGACTAATCCCCAAAAATTTGTCTGTCTGAGCCTTGTGTTTAAGTCCGTGTGCCTCCTAAGCAAGTGATTCTGAGAAATAAGAGTTTATTTTCTTAAGTTGTTCCTAGATTTTGTACCAACAGATGTCCAGTTTTGAAATGCTATTTCCATAGCAACTAAGAGTGTGAAGATTTCATTCCTTGTAGGTACTGAAACTCGAGATGAGGTTGTTCATTCCTTTGAATAAGGCGAAAACCCAACAACACAAATGCAAGCAAAACCCAAAATGCAGCCAAAATAGGAGGTTTAGTTGAGCATGCTGATCAGTGTGTCAGAAAAGGCCAAGTGCTGGTTTAGTTGGAAGCCTGCTACAGTTGATGTAAGGCCAGGTGAACCCTTTCTTCCAGTGTTTTAGGATCACTGAAGCATTTCTGTTCTTACCTAACTGTTCACCTTTATCACTGGATTTCCTCGATTGATTGTCTGTTTCCTTCCTTGGAGGCTGCTGTCCTACCTGCTGATTTTCACCAGATAAGGGACAATAAAGCTCTAAGGCTGGAATTTACCAATGAAGCACCCAGGAATGCTGTAACAGACTGAGTGTCAAGTGCTAAAGGCTTTTTTCTGCATTTGTATATGGTGATTCGAGTTCCCTAACTGACAGCCATTGCTGCATTGATATTTCATAAGGTACAGAACTATTGTTTTTGAAGTATTTTCAGAGTTCACTGTTGCAATAAAAGTTTGTTTCAGTTCTTACGTAGGAGAGGATTCATTAAAAATTATTATTAAAATACTTACTCTGTGTTAAGTACACAAACCTAAGAACGTTTTTTACTAAGCTTAATGTATTACATCTCAAGACAGATAAAGAATGTGAGCAGAAGTGTGGAAATGCTGTTAGGATTCCATGGCATATCTGTACCTTACCACCTGTAAAATAAATAGCACATAAGGTGTAGAAGATCTAACTATATGCTGTACGCAGTAGGCTGTTAACTGGGGCTTACTCTCTTACTGTAATAACCAACAACTCTAGAGGGTTTTTTTTGTAGTGAAAATCATAAGATCTGTGCCATTAGAATGAGTACACTAACTTAAAGTAGCCCATTTCATACTGTTATTCTGCATTTATTGAGGGGGAGCCCTAACAGCTGTTGAAGGATGATAGAAAGTTCTTTCATTTCGGAGCTGTGCTTCCCTGGCTGTTCTGCAGTTTGTAACTCTGGTTGGTTTCTGGAAAAATAAATTCTGAAAAACAAGCACAATAAAGTAATGCTTTGGTCCTTTAAGTAAAGGAAAGTAAAGATGAGGGATTGCAACCTTAGACCTCTTCCTAAGTGCAAGGAGTAGTACTGGCAAGGCAGAAACTCTGTCAAAATCAGGACAAAGTTTTCAAGGGGGCACAAAACCAAGACAGGGCAGAATTACTCTTGAGCAGAGTTTGAGTGGTGCAGCCTCGGAGCTTTAAACAAGAACCTTCCACAGGATGCAAAGTAGTGGTGACAACACCTGGACATGGGTGTTTGGTAGCACATCTGTTGGACTGGCTAAAGAGCTGTTCTTGTGAAGGAGACACCTGATAGATTTTCTCAGACCTGACTTTCTGTCCTCCTGTTAGAGCAGCTGGCTAGCTCCTGTGACAGGAATAGGTTAAAGTGTATCCTGGTTTAGCACACACATTGTAAAGTTACGAGGTATTTTTGCTCTTGTTCTAATAGTAGCAGACAAGTGGTTGAATTGTGCATTGCTACTCAAAAGGTTTTGGCCAGAAACCTCAGTTCTCTGAGGATCATTAAAACAATGACTGTAGTGACAGCTCTGCTGTTCTAATCTGCATCATTGCATTGACCTATAATCATACTCTTTTACTTTATATTTAGAGCATGTAACTGATACTGAAAAATAAAGTGTTGTTAACATAGAGTAAGCAGCAGTTGCTGCTGCTTTTAATTTAACTCTTACTTACACATTGCTGGCTTGTCCACCTTCTTCCAAAAAACTGCAGGAGCCAGGGACATGGCAGAAGTTGCAGCATTCTCTCAAATGCACACACATATACTGTAGATACAGCAAAACCTGGTTTTGATATCTTTAATTTGAATTTTGCTTTGGAAGGCTGATCTTATCGTTAAAGCTCAAGGTGAAGGTGGCCTTAGCCTGGTCCTCCATGACCAGCTGCCCATTCCCACTCAGCTGCACCCACAGCAATCCTTTTTACCCTCCATGTGCTTCGCAGATGCAGCTTTGGGTGTGCTTTGGCTTTCCTATCCCCATACCTGCACACACACAGCACCTCTGTGTTTCTCCCCAGTCACTTGTTCCTGCTGCTGCATCCTCTTTCCTTTTCAGGAGTTCTGTCAGGAGCTCTTTGGTCAACCTCTGCTTCTTTTGCTATTTGTCTTGAAGGAGGTGATACTTGAGAAATCACCAGGCTTGCCTGGACCCCTATCCAGCACCGTGTGCCACAAGAGTCTTCCAAGCAGATCTCGGAACAAGGCCAAGGGCTGCTCTCCTGAGCTCCAGGGCTGTGATGCTGCCTTTTGCTGTTTTCCTCCCTCTTTGGATCCTGGACTCCACTGTCTTGTGGTTACTGAAGCTAAATTTGCCCTCTGGCCTTCACGTCCCTGTGACCAGTTATTTCTTGTCCTTAAGGATTCCATCCAGCAGGGACCACCTTGGCTCCTTGGTCACTTCTCTCAGGAGTGGCAGGCTCCTCACAGGTGTCTGAAGAAGGCCTGGAGAGCTTCCCTCTGGCAGGGCTGTTTGCAGCAGACATCCCCTGGAATGTAACCCATGTTGGCCTGTCCTCTGTGTCCAACCCAAGAGCTTCGACTGGCTCATTGTCTGTTCCAGCTGCTCTCACAGGGAGAGCAGCTCTCCCTCATCACCTCCCAAGTGTGAGAAAAGAAGCTGGACAGATGTGTGGGAAGGGAAGCCATGCTATCTCTTGACTCTTGATGACTGTGCCAGTTCTGGGATCTGCATTATAACTCTTGTGTTATCAGAGAGTGTTTGCTGTGTCTAAGGTAAGATAAATCTTTATTCCATCCTTAGCAATGTGTCACTCATCCAAATCCTAAAAGACAGAAACAAGGCAGTAAGGTGATGAGGATTTTCTGTGTGGAGGATCTCTCAGGTGCCAGGCTGAAGGCAGCAGTGCTCTGATCCTGGATCAGCAACAGCTGGTACTCATTCCATGGGCTGTGTCCTGTGCCAGCTGCCTAGAGTGAGGTCCATGCTGAGTCATTCCCCCACTAGGAAACTTGCTGCCTTTCCAGGGATTCTGGGTCTTGTGCTGTCATAGTCAAGTGATGGTGTGCTGAAGGTCAGATTCTTCTGAATAAATACTTGATCTGGGTGAATGGAAACCGCTGTTCTAGGAAATCTTGTTGTGATTTTGTTGTAAAATAGTTGGGTTTTTTTCTTTTCCCGGTAAATTTTTTAGAAACCTGCATAATTATCATAGAGGGGCTCTGCTTTTGGACCTGTTAGCTCAATTAGAAAGTGCTAGCCCTTTCTGCTAGCAAGGATTTCAAACTTTGCCCAAAAGTGAAGTGACTCGAGTATATGTGTGAAACTGGGTTTATTTTGTGGCTGATAGATAGGAGTAGCTGCAGCTGACTGCAAAGGCTTTAACAACATCATTCCTTTTGGCAAAGTAAATGTACTGTGGTGGAGGAGGAGAAAAACAAGTTTGTTATCTAGTTTCTGCCCTCCTGATGACTTCTGTAGAATTATCATCCCTCACTGTCACCCTAGAGTGGCCAGCCAGTAAATTTTATTGCAGTGATTTAGTAAAATGAAGAAATTGGCAAACACTTCTATTAATCCAACCCTGTATTATCTCTGTTCCCTCACTTTTCCATGGTTCTGTCTTAGAGGCTCCCATAAACTTCTCTAACTGCCATTTTCAGATAATTCCCTTCAATCCCTAGTGAACAGGTGAAGTGCAGCAGAAGTTACAAATTCCCTTATGGTGGGCTGTAATAAATTTAGTGGTAGCTCCAACACATCCAGAATTAATCTTGGAGGTTTGATCATTGTGCTGTGAACTTCATCAGCCAGAACTCTGCCATGGTTCTTTCCTGGAACAGTTGATACAAATAAACAGAAAAGGAGTGCAGTTGCTCTAGCAACAAGGATGGTGAGGTAATTGACTCTTGTCTTTCTGACAAGTTGTGAATTGTGCACTGTTCTGAACCTTGAAGTGGGCTGTGACAGCACCAGCTTTTGTGTCTGTAATAGTGGAAATACTTCCCAAGATCCTGAGAAGAGTGGGGAAGGCAGTGAGAGCAGATCCTGGTGGTTGTATGGGAAACAAGGAGGGGTGGGATCCTTGGGGCCAGCTCTGTGGGGTAAAGGAGCATTAAGGTTGGCAGTTCATTAAGGATAGTGTCTCCCAAACGAATGAGAAATCCAGGAACGAAGGGAGATTGATTGGGAAGGCTCCCTTGTCTTCACAGGGATCTTGTGGCTGCATTCTAGTCTTGGTGCAGTGTAAGGGAGGGAGAAGCAGGTGTGGGCTACGAAGGAAGGATCCATAAACAGTGGCCAGGGCTGTAGGGCTGTTGTGTGGAAAGCAAATCTGTACTCGGGCAGGGTTCAGGGAGGAGGACAGCAGCAGTGGGAGTTCCAGATCCATGCAGTCCCTTGGGCTGGATGTGCTGCATCCCAGGATGCTGGGGAAGCTCAGGGACACCTTTTCAAAGCTGTTCTCTCACCTTTGGAAGGTCACAGAGAGCACAGCAACAGGAGGCAAATGCTGCACCCCTCTGTCAAAGGGGTGGTCTGGGAAAGCCTGGGCTGCTCAGTTCCACTGCACTCCTTGGAAAAATCATGGAGAAAGCCCTCCTGGAATGTGTTTTTGGGTACATGAAGGAAAAGTGGGGGACTGGAAAGAGCCAGCATGGAGTAGCAAGTGCTAAATCATGCCTGTCCAGCCTGCTTGCTTTCTGTGCTAAGTTTGTGAATAAAGAAGGTTGAACATAACAAACAGTAGTTTACTGTTTGCTGTGTAAATTATGAAGTAGGAATTTACTTTTCTACCTAGTCATACATTTTCTCCCTTCTTTCTGCCTTTTGAGGGAAGTGGCTGTTGAAGTTGGGTATACATACATTACCTCTGGAATTAGTTAAGTATCACTAGCTTGATTTATCTTCCCCCCCCCCCCCCCCAAGTTCATTATTGCTGGTTTAATTTTGCATAAGGTTGTGGCTATACTACAGGTAACTCTCAGAGTTCCTGCTTCAAAAGACATCCAAGACAAGGAGGAAATTAATTCAGTCACAGGAAAATCCTGGAATAAGGCATGAGTTTGAATATGTGTGGTTTTGTATTTCTGGCTGATGGAGTAGAACAAATTGCTTGAGGAAAAACACATAAAGCATTCTGATAAATGCACTATTTCCAAGGTATTTTTAAAAAGGTAAAAAATGATAAGCAGCACTGAATTATCTCAGCCATATCTCCAGGTGCTATCACTTGGTTTATTTCTCAGTGCAGAACTGAGCTTAGCATCGCAGAACTTGAAGCAGTTCTGTTTTAAATGGTGTCAAGTTGGTCTCTCTTGCTTTTCCTCTGCTAGTGCTTATGGAATCTGCATGTAGAGAATTAAATTCATGGGTTTGGGGGTCATTTTATGAACTCTGTATTTTGTGGCTGGTTTCTTTAGACAACTTAGTGCAGTTGCTTACTGCTAATCTGTATTTTCCTTTAAGCCTAAAATGACCACTGTACAAGTGTTACTTAAAGACTTCAGCTGACAAAGAGCAATTAAGCTTCACCTATCCTAAAAGTGAAGAGCATGGGACAGGTAGCAGAGTGTTACAATGGTTTTGTGGCCACAGCTAGTTTCTGGCTAAATTCTGGCATTATTCAGCTGATAATTTTCAAGTCCTTTTGCTGGACTTTCCAGTTAAGATCTTTGAGAATCCACAGTGTTATCCCTCAGCAGAAGCCCTCTTCAGCCACAGGAAACAGGTTATGCTAACTAGTGTATGTAACATTTATAAAATAAATAGCTTTTGTTTCACAGTAGAAATGTGTTACAATTGTGATTAGATAATTCACAGTATACTTGCTTGTTACATCTCTGCTTCTGAGCTCTGCACTTTGTTTTTTATCTGCCTTCAGCTTATCTGAGCAATGTTCTTCTTTAGCCATCCATTTTTGAAATGTTTTGTCATGCATCATGAGAAAAGGTGCTCAGAATGTCTTGCATTTCATTTCAGGTTGTCCAGTGCTAGAGAGATTTGGATTTGTGTGTTCTTTGTAAAGAACTCCTACCGTTGGCCTTTGCAGTTGTTATTACTACAAATGAGTAGCTGTATTTTAAGTATTATATAAAACAAAGGCAGCCAGAAAGCAAGCCAGAATTACAGTTCTGGTAGGGTGATTTTTCATAGTTTGAAATCTAGAAAATGCTGGTCATGTGTAGGAGGATGGCTGGTTCTTCTTTGAAGTTAAATTTTAGATTTTTATTACGGTAACTGGGGGTAAAGAGTATGTGGGAGGCATTGCTGTAAGTTTCTGAAACTCCCAGAGTTGAAGATGCAGTGAGTTTTGCAAGGATAAATATTTTACTGCAAATGTATCTTTCAAAAAAAAAAAAAGCAACCAACACCAAAAAGCTGTTAATTAGCTTTAGTACCCATTGATAGTCCTTGGGGATGGACAGTCCATTCTCTTCCAAAGATACCAGTGGTAGCAGTTCCCTCCACATTTGCACACAGCCTGCACATAAAATGCAGTGCTTCTGATTAAATTTTTACAGTTTTGAATAAAAAGTTATTTTTCCTTCTTCCTTCCCCTTCTCCCCACCGCCCTTTTTTTTTTAAATTAAGGATGTACTTGTCATGTCCATGCTCTCACATTGTCACTTTTTCAGAAGCAGCAGGAGTGATGAACTATTTCTGACTTGCCCATGCAACAATCAGCAGGAAAGAATAATGTAATGAAAATTAGGAACTCTGGGAGCTAGAACTCAGAAATTCAGGAGTCTGACAGTAAATAGCCTACTTGAGTGTTTGTAGTTCTTATAGCTGCCTGTCTGAGTTCTTACCTTATTTGTGATGTTATTATGCACTGTTGTCCCAAACAGGAGACTCATTGGTTATCAGTGATTTTTTTCCAGCTCTTTATTTATATGTGCATGTATAATATATACAAAGAACACATTTAATAAAATGTCTTTAAAAATCATCTTGCTTCAACCTCCATAAAAAAAGTTGGTGTTGGACAATGGTGAAAGCTGTGACATTTGCATGACTCAGTAAACAAGACCACCCTTCCTTGATGAAGTGCAGTTGGTGACCTTGAAACTTTTGTGGATCTGGGGATACATCAGCAGCTCTGTTCCTCTGTTCTCCAAATAGACCTGACTGGTTTCTTTTTTCAGAAAGTTGGAAGTCTGGAAGACTGGTTATTTTTGGATGACTGGGTGCAGCAGTGCTCCACATGCATTTTTCTGCTTTGAGAAGTGTGTGTTAGTGCTCACTGAACATCAAGCACTTCTTTTCAGGGAAGCAAGAATGTTCTCTCCCAGAACTTGAAGGCAGAGCCTTTGGCTTTCATTTCATAATTCAACTTCTTGCAGGAAGAAAGAGGGATTGATTTCTTTTCTACAGTGCTGTCTGTGCCTCAGCAGATCCTGGAGATGGCAGGGACTTCTTCATTCATGCATTCTCCACATCCTCCCCTATGCTCTCATGACTTGCTGGCATCTGCCTGGAGGGTTCATTTCTGTCTTCTTGCACCCTGAAACATTCAGGAGTAGAGACATTAATCAAAACCAGCCAAAGACCTCACTGAAGATATTTTGTGTTAGGATAGTTTTAAACTGCTTTAGGCTCATCTAGAACTGTACCCAACTGAAGTCCACAGATTCAGTCTTGCTGGTGATGCAAGAGGGGTGGGAGCTTGGTTTTTTTCATAGTATGTGTGCTAATTCACATCAAAGGTTTGAATAATTTGGTTCTTCCCGGAGGCACAAAAGTGTCTGGGACTCCTGGGCATGTCCCATGAGGAGAGATGGCAGCCACTGGGGTGGACACTGAAAGGAGTAAGCAGTGCATACTTTCTCAGATTACTTTTCTCCCTTGTTGTCCACTCCATCTGTTGACGCTGGAGGGAAAATGAGAGCCCTTCATCTGTTCTGTAGGGAGGGGTACTCACGTCATCTCATAGTCAACATCCTTGCTTGCCCGGCAGCAGCAGCAGTAGGCAATGATCCCAATCACCACAATGGCAGCAACAACTCCCCCAATGATGCCAGCATACAGAGCTATGTTCATGGATGCTGCATGGGAAGGGAGGAGTTAGCAGGGGAACCATGGCAAAGGGGGATCAGCACAATCACAGCACTTCAAACCTCCCCCCACCAGCTCCAGACTGAGTGGAAGCCACATTTGTTAGACAACAGCAACTGGAAATAATTCTGTACTGGGTAGTTAGTAGTCAGCTGCTGACAGCGAGAACCCCCTGGATCTAACAACTGCTCTTTGTCTATAAAGTTTAGTTTCAGACGTGACAAATTCAGTGCTGTCTGGCTCTGTAGAGCTTTTTGGTCATTTTTGAACTAACCCAGTCAGCTGGTGAGTGCTCTACCAGCACGTAAACCAGTGGTGAGGGTCTCTCTTACAGGTGTGCAGAAAGTAGATGATAACATTGCCCTCCTTTAATGCTTTTGACTCTGAGCTAAGACATTCTCTCTGGCACTTCTCTTTCTTCCCTGAGGCAGCCCCCCATCTCTTACGTGGCACAACGCTGACTGTCATGTTGCAAAATTCCGTTCCCACAACATTTGTTGAAGTGCAGATGTAAAAGCCAGAGGTGTCTGCTGAGATGTTCTTCAGAGTTATTTGTTGCCCTGTTGTGAAACACAAGTCAGTCCAAAAAAGAAAAGAATTAGAGCAGGGAAGGAAGTGGCAACAGCAGCCCTCCAGTTCCAGCCCAGGGTGGTTGGAGTGATGAGAGGTTATTAAAGCTGATGGATTGCTCTGTCTTGCTTGGGAGCTGCCGTGCTCATCCCTAGGTTTTAGAGTGATTTGTGGGAGGATAAACATAAGTGTGCTGGTTTGATTACAGGGAACGTGTGGTATTTGAACATTCCTGTTAGAAAGAAAATTGTAGGTAGAGGGTGGAGAAGAAGCGTCTGTGCTTAAAGAAAGCGCTTTCTTTTTTCTTTTTTTTTTTTTTTTTTGGCACTGGATTTTGAGAAATATCAGATACCCAGATCAGGACCTGGCTCTGAGAACTGGCCATCTTGAAGAACTAACCTGTTAAACAAGAGATAGCTCTTCAGTCCTGCAGTTCTTAGGGTTTCAGATATGAATTATTTAGCACTGGGAGGAAAAGTTTTCTAGTCTGAGAGAAGCCACACAGGCTGTGTAAATAAACAGAGAAGAACTCTAGTGACACGATTGCAGTGATGGTGATGCTTTCTGTCCAACCTCACACCATTCAGAACCACAGGCTGAAGCTTAGCTCTGTCTGCTCAGGCAGTCAGTTTGTTACATCTCCAGCTGATATGGGTATGTATAGTCCATGCTTTTTCCTAGAGAGAGGGGTCTAGATCCCTGCTCTGAAAGGAAAAGACTGAATACTTTTAAATTACTTTCCTGTTTCCTTGGGATCTTGCCTTTTTATGTTTAGGATTTGCTGGCACCTAGTGCCAGACAGAAGAGCATGCAAACTAAGAAATGACAGACCATATGCATGCTTCATTTTTAATTTTTATTTTCTTTTAGTCTCTACATACTCTGCATACTTCTTGTATTTGTCTTCCTCCTTTTTTTTTTTTTTTTTTTTTTTTTTGGGGGGGGGGGGGGCAGGTTGTGATGTTTGTAGCTCTCAAAGTCTGGTTTTAGAAGTGAAATTTTAATCCTCCTAATAAATCAAAAGTAATTGAGTGAAATGGGGAAAAATGTGAGTCAGATGCTGCCAGCTCTGGAGTGTCTCCTGAGAGGGTTCTGCACATTTTTCACCAGTGGGAACTGCTTAGCACAGAAGGCAATTGCCGGTAGCGGCAGTAGGGCACCCAGCCGGCCTGGGGCACCAGGGGACAGCTGGCACATTGCTTGGCTCTGGGTGCTCCGATGAAAGCAGGAATGAGGTGGGAATGGGCCAGTAGAGACTCCTGTCCCGGGGAAGGACAGGGTCACAACAGCAGGAGCTGCTGCTGTGACAAGTCCCGCTGTGCTCAGGACTGTGTGCGATGCGCTGGCACCACTTAGTGGCCAGTGAAATGAATAAAGTTCCTGCCCCGGGTGATAACTTCCTCCTTTGTGTATTTGATGCAAGAATCAGTTCGTGAGTGTGGAATATCCTGTGGAGTCTCATCATCTGTAGTTTACTTCCCTTAAACCAGGAAGGGTAGGTACAGACACAGTCTTCCTGAAGCTGGATAGGCCAGGAAAACACAGAGTTGTTTAGTGAAAGACATCTGAGTCCTTTGTCACTGATTTACTTAAAAGAGTATTGGACCCTCATTTCTGTATAAATAGTTCTGTCAAGGTGCTGTCGTGGAAATTCAGCTCCTTTATCCTTTCAGGTTCTGACATAAAATGAAAGCAAATGAAATATCAAATGAAATGAAATATGAAATGAAAAACTGTCTTTGTATCAGTCCTAAAGAACCAGAAGCTCTTTTCAAGCTCAAAGCAGGAATGGTGTAACTTTCTCATACCCCCTTCTTCTAGGTGAGGGGTCATCCCTGGAAGAAAGCTTGCAGAGCCAGCTTTTGTTTCCTTCAGTTTAGAAAGAGATCTGCTCGTTGTCAAGCAAGCTGGGATGTAAAGACAGTTAGAAAGCTCAATGTTGTTCCTTGTGTTATGCCTTACTCCCAGCAATTGGGAAATAATTATTTCTGTCTGCTTCCAGAACCATCCAGCTTTCTCACTAGGGGAGAGCTGAAGTTAACATCTTTCTGGCCATTCTTACTTCAGGTAAGAGTCCTATTCCGCCTGCTAAGCTACTCATGAGCATGTCTTGTATCAAAAGGACAGCTTTTCAAAATTCTGTTCAGAGAACAGCCTAGAATAAGCCTTAAGAGTGTTTTTGTATTTACATTTTAAAATCTTTAGAGCCCTCGTCTGCAGAGCCCTCAACACCTTGATGTCTTTGGATTTCCCATACCTTCTGTGTGTGGTAGCACACGGGGCTCATTTTGCACATTGAAGCTCTGCCAGGTGTATTTGGGTGTTGGGGAGCCCTCATGAGAAGCACACGTTAGGTTGATTGTCTGTCCATATTCTGGTGTCCCCAGAATCTTGCATTCAGGCTTGGATGGTGCAACTGAAGGAAGAATAAAGGAATTGTATTAATCACAAGTAGTTTCCTATTTCAGCCCATCTGCATCTGTGGTTTTTATTCTTGCAAGCAGAGGCTGATCTTGCACCTGCCACCTTCTTCTTAAAGAACTGAAAATGAATGTGGATCTAATTTATTTCTCCCTTTTTGGCACTGGAAAGCCAAGGAGGAGTTGCAAGTTGCTTTTTGGGCTAGGTCCAATTGTGTTAGGTAACCCATCCTTTGATAACTGCAGTGTGACAGGTCACAGGGGGGATTAGGAAAGCCCTGTAACAACAATGCCTGGATTATTAGGATAGTGAGCTGTACGACTCTAAAGGCTGTTTCTACAGCCTGTGTCTGAGGGAGTTGCGTGCTCTATGCGTCCCAGCGTCTTTCCACAGGAGTAGGAAAAGACCAAAGGTGGAATTGGGGATGACAACTATTTTTTTTTTGCTACTAGAAAATCTGTTGTTTAAACCAATGTGGACATCAGAGGAGGGGCAGCGTGTCTAAGAGGTCCTGTGTCACCTCACCGAGGACGAAGAGATCCAGGAGCGCAGACTGCGGGGGGTAGTCGTTGCGGAGGCGGACGTTGCAGGCGTAGGTCCCGTTGTCCTCCATGGTCACAGCCCTGATGGTGATGCTGATGTCCCCATTGTCCACATCACCGCTGAACTCAGTGCGATGCTCGTAGCCCTCCCCATACTTCACGAGCCCGTCGAAGTACCGTGTCACAACGTCAGCCTGGCAAAGAGGCAGGGGACAGCATCAGCCCCGGTCTCTTCTGTGTGAGTCTGCCATGTGACGCGATGAATTGGCCCACTCTTAAAGAGCAGCTTGGAAAAGAGGACCTTAAACTGCACCAGTTTGAGAGAAAGCCAAGGAAAAGCTAGAAATTCAAAAGGATCTCTGTTTCCATCTGGAATCCCCTTCTTACACCTTATCTGAAATCAGAGACAACTGATTACTTCTGCTGGGGCTTATTCACCTTTCCTAATCATGAGGAGAGGACAACATGAGACTTGTCTGAGACCCATGTCAGTCAAATTGCCCTATGGTTACACAAACTCTCCCAGCAAGGATCTCCAGAGAAGAAACCCTTGGCAGTTCCTGCAGGGACATCTCCGAAGTCTGTTTCCCCTCTCATTAATTCCCAAGAAGTCAAGGAGAACTTTAAAAGTTTCTTTTTAAACCTTCAAATGCTTCAAATTGGTGTAGGAGACCTCAAGAATCTCTCCATGTGCTGTTACCATCAACTAAAAACCTTTTATATAGTATCAAAGATACGTGTATTAGATCTATACATTTATATATATGCACATATTTTTAGAAATTATCTGGGTGTTCCACATGTTTTAATAGATGTAAACCCCACAGTGATGTATCCTCTGTAAACAGTTGTAAGACCAGTACAGAGAAGGAAGAGGGTGGGGGCTTGCCTAGCATTGTCCAATAGATTTGGGATAAATTGCATCTAGCCCCAGCATTTTTGTTTGCACAGTTCTGGGATTAAAAAAAGTCTGGAAGAAATCTTTTTCTTCCAACATCCATTCCCACCCACAGCTTCTACCTCCTGCCCCTTCCTGGATGCCCTCTCATCTGTTTCTTTACACAGCTCAGTTTACCCTTTTACTGATTTTCCTCCAGACAACCAGGTCTCCTCTGTCAATTTCTGTGTTAGTTCTAAAATTGCAGCGCAGGGTGGCGTTGCTTCCTCTTGCCACTTGGATTTGCTTCGCGGTTACTTCCACAGTGAGGGCGTGAGCAGACGCCAGGACTAGGAAGAGAAGAAATGCTGCACTCAGCAAAAATAACAACATCTAGATTCCACGGTAGTCTCTTTGGCTTCCCTTCCTTACGTGCCACAATAACCCCTCGTTCCCTGTCATCCAGGACATTCCCCACTGAGCAAGAGGTGATGTGTGCTGGGGCTGATTGGCTCCGGGAAGCTGCTGCACAGGATGGCTTAGAGCTAAACTCTGCTCTCTGTTCCTTGCTTCCCTCTTCTGCACCTACTTATATATTGCCATGAAGTTTACAAAGATGCTTTATTTTTTTCCTGAGCCCTCCTTCACTGTGACTGACACCCCTTGACAGTTCAGAATGTACAGAGGGAGACAGATAAACGGATACTACAAGTGCATCGGCAGTCTTAAGGATTCAGGCTAAACTAACAAAGTGATATTGTCAAATTTCAAGGATCAGGAAAACTGTCAAATAACTTGCCTCGATCCAAATCCATAGAAAAGTGACATTTTGTGCTAGGGAATCAAAACCTGTTCATGTTTTTCATCCCTGAAAGCAGAAAAACCTAGAAAAGCAAAGAGTGGTTGAAAGAAACAAGGAAAGAATAGCTCTTAGTTTTTTTTTTTTTAAATGAGTAAGGTAGTAGTCACCTTTCTCCAAGAACTCCAGCTCCTGCCTGTGGAACACAGGAATAGCTGAGAGTTGAATAAAACAGAAATCCCTCTGTGCTGTGGGGAAGCACGCAAGGGCACAGGGCAGGTGTTTCTTTTACATTGAATTCCCTCTGACTTGCTCTTAATTCATCATGTTTGAGCATTGCCTGGTGGGCAGCTCAGAATTGAGCTGGACATTTATGTCCGCCCTGCCATAGGTGACCTTCATGCCTGCAGGAATCCATAGTTAAAAACACCTGCTTTCTCCTAACAGTTTGTATGGGTTCTGTGTTCGGGTTTGTTGGTTTCAGGTTTTGGTTTTGTTCCATTTTTTTTTTGTTTTTTTTTTTTAAATGGCACCGTCATTTGTGGAAATCATTTGGGAAAACTGTAAATGGCAAGGAAGGAAGTGCCGCTCAAAGGTGCTCCCATGGCAAAGAGGAATGTGGTGCAGTAAGAAGGGAAGAGGAGGAGAGCTTCCCCCATGAGGGGCATGCTACATGTGGTGGTGAAGGTTTGCTTCTGAAAGCTGAGTCACTGTTCCCTGGAGAGGATTTGTCTGAAAAGTTGCCATCTAGCAAACTTGGGGTCCTCGTTCTGCCACATCTTTGTCCAGGTTAGATCTGTAAGGAAGTGTAATTTATAAGGGAGAGAGCAAAGGATTTCTAGGTTCCACCTTGAGCTGCAAGCTGGTTGTGTACACCCACATTTTTAGAGATCAGTGAGTGAACACCATTGGCAAGCTGAGCACTGCCAGATCCTCGAGTAGCAGTGAACAATTGTACCTCAGAAAATAACAGCTCCGGGGCCCAAAAGGTTGTGTTGTCACCTCAGGTTCTTAGTGCAGTGACAATTCAGGTAATTCCACAGGGTGCCATGGGACAGTTGGCACGGAGATCTGCTTTTAGCCTAAATTCCCAACTTTCTGCCCTGCCCCACAACTGAGTTGTTCTGTGGGCTCCCACAGTACATTAGCGAGGTGTGTTTTCACCTCTTCCTCTGTGGCATGGCAGGGGTGGCTCCTGTTCTCTTGGGGATTATTTCATTTACAACTGCTGACAGTTATGAGAAGGAAACCAGGGCAAAGTATTTCTAACCTGCTTTTATTGCAGCCACTCCCAGATCTTTTCCTGCTCTGGAACACCCAGGGCAAGGCCCATGTTTGCCTGGGGCTCTTTCTGACTGCTGTTCTCATATGCCCTTCATGTGAGAGACACCTGTGAAAGCTTTCTCCTTGCTTGTTGTGACTGGATAGAGACGCTTTCCTGCATGTAGGTGAAAAGCACCATGTCTGTACTAGGAGATGGTGCAAAACCCATTTCCTGATCTTTTTGTCACTCAGAAACTGGTTCCACTGGGCTGGGGTTCACTGACAGGCCATAAATGCGGCCCTGAGGCAGAGAAGAAACCACCCAACCCTAAGACTTCTTATCCTTCTTCCAATTGTATGAGTCTAATCCTACAATAACTGAGATCTTTCTTTTCTTCCAGACATGTTTGGTGTAGAGTTGGGGAGCAGCTGAACACAGCATTGCATGTGAGGCATAGCCTGTAACACACTTGTTCATCTGTTGCTGTCACCCTCACGTCCCACTGCTCCTGGTGTTCCTCATTTGTCACCCACATCTCTTTCTGCATCCCAGAAAGAGCTTCCCTCTCTCAGGGAAGCAACACAGTAGTTTCTTTCTAGGATGTCAGACTGATTTCCTCCTTCCCACTTCTTACCATGTTTCACTTCATAGTCAGCATGTTTAAAAATTGTGGTTTATTCTTCAGAGGTTGGATTTTTTTCTAAGGGAAAACAGAATCTATTCAAAATATGGCTGAAGGGAAGGGAAACAAATTCTGAAAGAACGTCAAAAAAGGAGAGAGGACAAATAACCTACATACTACTAGAGAGGTAGAGAGACAATGTCACCTAGATTTAAGCACTGGAATTACATTTTTGTGTGTTACCACTTCGTATGTTTATAACATTTTAAGAAATTGAGAAAGGTTTTATCTCCCTCTGCTTAACTTAAGAGGATTGTACTTGTACAAAGGAAGAAGAAAATCAAAGTGACGTTTCTATTTTCACTTTTGTTACTGAGTAGTTTTAACAGACTGAAGAGCAATTAATACAATTACAGGGATATTTTGTTTGCTGAAATAAATTGAGATTCTGACCAAGCAAAAATAAAGAGCTTCATTTTACATAATTATTTCTCTCTGAAAAGTTCCCCGTACTTAATTTGCATAGCATGAAAGGTTAGAATAATTAAAAAGGAAAGTGAATACCAATGACATTGCACAAGTTGCATAATGATCATCAAACCATGACCCAAGTAACATTTGTTGCATATGGAGCCCATCTACCTTTTTCTGATTACTTTAAGCTTTGTGAATTTCCTTTTTGTTGAAGTGAGGTTTTCAGGATTTTCAGTTAAAAAACCCCAAGCAATTCCCATGTTCACAGCTTGGTCTGAAGCCTGGAATAAGGCATAGGAACATTGATATGAACAATATCAATATAACAAGATGAGACAGGATAAAAAGCAGTGGAACTGAGTCTTCCAGAGGAAGAAGTTCTTTCTTCAGAGCTAGATGTTGTGTTAACAGAAACCAATAAAACTGTTTATAAAAAATACTTTTCATAAGTAGAACAGATTTTTTTCCCGCTCATAACAGTTTTGGGAGATGCGTGTGTGTCTGGACGTTCAGCACAAAGACAGTACACACTTGTCTAGCCATTAACACAAAGGAACCTTCACTAAATGAAAAAGAGACATACAAAGTGTAATGGAGTCCTTGTACTTTGTAGTGCTGTTTCCTTCCACCCAACCCTTGAGGACATAACCAAATTAGTACTCACTTGTGCTGAAAATGAACAGCCCAAGTCCTTTCATTGCCATCCCCCTCATCTCTCTTTTGTTTCACCTCAAGGTGCTCTTCCTTGTAATCTCCAGGAGGCTGGGTTGATAATTGGCTTTCCCTGAAGGGCTGCTTTGCAGTGGTATCACAGGTTCGCTTCCTCAGTCTCTTTTAAACTGCTTCTACCCCAGCCTGCCCCTCCCCTCCCAGCCAGAATGACGAGCCACATCACCACTAGGCTTTGACATCTGATGCTGGTGCTCTCTGTAAACTTGTGAACTCCTTCCCCACTTGTGAACTTTCTCCTACAATTAAATGGCCTTTTCCCATTTCTCCCAATGCGCAGGTGCGTGAAGCAAGGGAAGGGTGTGGTGGGACTGGAGCTGAGTGTGCAGTGCACCTGAAGTCAGGTGCATGTGATGCCAGGCAACTAGGGGAGGATAAATCTAATTTTTCTCAAATATTTATGAAGGACAGAATTAAAAAGGTATTGAAGGGTTTCACAGTGCAGGCAGCAGCCCACATCGAGGCTTTAAGGACCTGAGGGGCCTAACTCCATTTACTTTGAATACTCATACGAATATGTAGTTTATGGGAATTGGATGACTAATGAGTTATCTTTGCAGGCAGGTCCTTACTCTCTTGTGCCCACTGTTCCACTGCCCAGTATGTGGCTTACACAGCAGCCATAGGTTCCAAAGGTGCTTCTCCCTGTCTGCTGCAATAGGCTGGTTGGATCAGCCAGCCCACGGCTTGCAGCACTCTGGTGATGGGTCTGTTGAGGCAGGGGCACTGCACAACCAGCACTGCTCGCATGCTCTGCTTGGGCACTTGGAACTCACAAATAACTGCTGCTATAATTGACTGGAGAGTTAAAGGGGGTCTGATGGCAGCTGAGGCAAACATCTGACATTACGTTTAACTGAGGGCAGTGTGTCTTCTGAACACTTCACTGCCACTAGGCAGCAAGGGATGTTTCCATGTGGGATAGTCATCCATGCTCTATTTCTAGTCATGTGAGGGACAAAGTCACTTTTAGGATGTGAGTGATCATTTCAGTATCTTAGATGGGGACGTCATGTTGTTAGACATCATTTTGAGATGAAATTAGTAATATAATGCAGTATATTAATGTTGAACTTTGTTGAGGATTTTGAGGGAGACTCGCTTCAAAGCAGTTTTCTACACTGGATACCTCTGTTTAGTGCAGTAAAGCACATCTGTATCTTGCTCTTGTGCTGACCTCAGACTTGTGTGGTAAATCTGCCAAAAGCCACGCTGAAGATTTGCCTTTTGGTCTATATGGTGGTTTTCAAAATCCCTCCAAGACAATGGAACTTAGGAGTGACTGGAAATCCCATCCCTCTGATAGAAAGGACCATCTATCTATAGTTCTGTGCTTGATGTATAACCTCAGTTCTGTTGACTGTTAGCATAGAGCAAAATAAAGCACAGAAAAGCACAGAAACTTTATTCTTCAGGAATCTTCCAAATGAGGACAGCGAGTACAAAAATTGATCCTGTTGTGACTCATCTTTGACAGGCTGCAGGAGATGGCAAGGACCCTGCAAAATGAAGAGGAGACATTTTCCAAAAAATAGCTTGTTAACTAACCTCAAAATGTTAACTGTAAATTAAGATGTAAACAAAGCTGGAGCAAGGTCAGTAGTCTCCTTGCCTGTCTTTGGAGCCCATAAGGATGAGGTTCCTCACAAGGATGAGTTTCTTAAATGTTTAACTTCCCTTAAAGATCTTTGTGACTTGATCCCACATCCTCCAGAAAGAGACTGCAGGATCTTTACTCCAGCTTCCACTTTTTGATTTTGCTCCCATTTAATATTTTAAGTCTGATGAACAGAGGTAGTGACAGAAATGCTATCACTGTACACTGTCTGCCCACACTTCCAGTGTTAATTCTCAGTTCTTCACGTAACAGCTTCACATAACCAAAGGAAGTTAGTGAAGTGCAGAGACTATAACCAACTTGGTCAGCTTGCTTTTATCCTCTTCACAGGATCATTTATACAACCTCTCTTTCCTCTCTTCTTCCCAGTAACTTCAAAACCCACTTGACTGATTTCAGTTGAATTTGATGGACATATTGCAATCTGAAAGATTGGAATTTCTTTCAGTCATAAAAATCCGTAATCCAAATCTGGGATAAACTGGGATAAGACAGAAATCTAAATGGTACCTCTTAGGCATTACTACTTGTCTTCAATTCCAAGAATCTGTGGTTTCACAACATGATGGGACTCACCTTTTGTGCAGCCAGGGAGACAGGGAAATATGGTAGAGTGAGTAGTCACAGACACTGCCTCATCTCGTGTTGGTGTGGAAGTGATTAACTGGT
Source organism: Certhia americana (assembly GCA_018697195.1). Classification (NCBI taxonomy): domain Eukaryota; kingdom Metazoa; phylum Chordata; class Aves; order Passeriformes; family Certhiidae; genus Certhia; species Certhia americana. The sequence continues at coordinate 4,892,083 of CM031857.1, read as the reverse complement.
GGGGAGATTTTTACCCTGTCTCTTATCAGCCACTCTGATGCATCACAAGTAAATAAGCTGGCACTGAGATGGATTATATTTTGTTTTGGAGACTTGGCTAAGTCTGGTTTCCTAGGTATCATGGAGAGTATATGCTTCAGCATCTGATACTTATATAAATCTGATATTAAAATGCTTGGTTTAGATACTCCATAGCTTTTTTTAGTTATTTAAGCCTAGATTGGAAAAGGTATTTAGGGCACTTTTATCCTGTCACTTTTCCCTAACAGCTCTCATTGGGGGTCTCAGGAGCAGACTGCTTTAATGTGGGCAATTTTAAGAGATTTTGTATTTGTTGCTGGGTTGATTTTCTTTCCCTGTCTAGCACGAGCTGCCAAAGCTCACAAGCATTGGCAGCACAGCTAAAATTGCTACCATAGGTACCAGCAACACTGCCAAAGCTTTGCATATCAGCTTCTTCACCCCTCAGCTGTGGGCAATGCAAACTCTTGAAGTATTTTTTTTTTTGCTGATGGCTGCAGTTCTGGGGAATCTTTTTGCTGACATATGGGATTTTTAGGGGATATTATTATGTTATTTAAATAAAACTGCCATTGACTTGAGAAGCTTTAGGTACAAAACCAGGGTGACTTCACTGTGTTGCCAAAAATACACGCTCTGTTAAGGCCTGTCTGTGAAAGCCAATGAGGGATATGCATAGGTAGCAGCATGCTAACAAACTCCTGCCAGTAAAGAGAAGGAGGAACATCAAGATCCCACCTTTCCCTCCTAAGAGGACAGCACCTCTTCGTGTTCAGCTTCATCTATGATTGAATACATTAATCACCAATGACAGAGATGCCCAAGCACTTACAGCTGTGTTTGCACATGCAAAATCATTAGCAAATAATTAACAAAGATTTATGTCATCCTTGCCTTTGCTCTGTATGGTCACCTTGATCCCAACACCCAACAATCTGTGGCCAACAGTGAGGAGGAGCTGCTAGGCTGCCTGCTCTTAGTGTTCTCCACACTACAGGTCCTCTCACCATCTGTGCATCTAAAGGGTTGCAGTGGGCATGGCAGGGCCTTCATCATCCTTGGCTGCACTTGTATCCTAAAGATTCACAAATAGGATTTTCAGAAGCAGCTCAGCAATTTAAAAGCATCTGGTTTTATTTGATGCCAATGGTACATGTGCTCCCACAATGCTTAGGTCCTTTGAAAGCTCTGTTCTCCAATACAAGGCAGTATATAAGCAAACATCTTTAGACCACTTCTTGCCACAATTAGCAGTAATTAACAAGAATTAACATGGTCACTGCATTGGAGAAGCAGCTAGAAAAAATTGCATTGCCCAGAGCAGGCATTCTGCAGGATCAACACAATTCATCCTCTTTTTGTGCATGAAACTGTTAGCATCTCTTCAAGCCCGTAATCAGCCATCCCTTCCCCCCCTGGATGTGGCACCCAAGATTCAATACACCGCCTTCTCTTTGCCCTACTTGCTCAACCCTGTACTTGCATGAACACGAGTATGGGCTGTGAGCACACCAAAACTTGAGTGGCTGTGGCACAGCTCTTCCTTGCCTTGATATGGCATCCCTACATACACAGCTTCCATCCCCATGTGGGGATGCAGCACTCAAGCAAGAAGGAAGGGGGTGTGCAGGCACTGCCCAGCATGATACAGCACCAAAGGTAGCTGTGGTAAGAGGTAGGTGAGTTTCCTTTTGTTCTTCCTTTCTAGTTTGCTTGTTTGTTTGCAGAGGGAATCAACAGTGGGATGTTTTGGCATGACTCACAACTGGAGCCCCCAGTATGGATAAACAGCACTCAGACTTTCATGTGGTTCTGTCCTGGGCCAGCCTGGCCTATGAGCTTTCCTGGAGGGGTCAAGAAATTGGAGCTAGAGGCTCCTTTTTTGCAAAGATGTCAGAGGAGACACAGTGTGGCCCAGTCCTAGCTCTTCCAAGAAAAAAAAATAGCTGATATAACCATAGAACCACAGAATCATTTCGGTCTGAAGGGACCTTTAAAGATCATCCAGTTGAACCTCCCTGCCACAAACAGGACCATTTTTCACCAGACCAGATTTCTCAAAACCCCACCCAACTTGGCTTTGGACTCTTGAGCGATGGGGCATCCACAACTTCTCTGAGCAATCTGTTCCAGTGCCTCACCATCCTCATAAAGAATTTCTTCCTTTTATTTAATCTAAATCTATCTTTTTAGTTTAAATTCATTGCCCTTTGTTCCATCACTACCGGCCCTAATAAAATGTCTTTTTCCTTTCTTATAAAATCTCCTTTAAGTATAGAAAGGCTGCAATAGGGTCTCCCTAGAACTTCTCCAGGATGAACAGACCTGACTCTCAGCTTTTCTCCATAAAAGTGTTCCAGCCTTCTGATCACCTTTTGGCCCTCCCGTGGACCCTCTCCAAGAGGTCTGTGTTTTGTGCTAGGAGCTCCAGAGCTGAATGTTGTACTGCAACATCCAGGTGAGATTTCATGAGAGCAGAGTGGCACAATTCCCTCCCCTGACCAGCTGGTCACACTTCTGATGCAGCCCAGCATATGTTTGGCTTTATGGGCTGCAGGTGCAGCTGGGTGACATCCAATTGTTCAGTACTCCCAAGTCCCTATCCTTCAGGCTGCTCTGGATCCATTCATCCCCAGCCTGTACTGACATTGAGGACTGCCCCAACCCAGATGTAGGATCTTGCACTTGGCCCAGTTGAATGGACCCACTCCTCCTCTGTATGGCATCCCTGGCCCTACTGAATCCAGGGCACCACTCAGCCTGGTGTCCTCTGCAGAATTCCTGAGTGTGACTCAGTCTCACTGTCTGTGTCATTATTGAAGATATTGAGCAATATTGCTTCCAGGATCCTGAGGGACACCACTTGTTGAGGATCCCTATTTGGATGCTGAGCCATTGACTGTAATTGGATCCCATCCAGCCACTTCTCTATCCATCAAATAGTCCATCAATCAAATCCACCTCTATCCAAATTAGAGGTAAGAATGTTGGGGAGGACCATGCCAACATTAATACAGAAGTCCAGGGGTTACAGGTAGCTTACTTTCCATTAGGTTGGAGTGGTTCATCCTGCACTGTATTTCCCAAGGATATCAGAGGTCATACCTGCATTTCAGTTGTGCCTGGTGGGATCCTGCTTGCCTGGAGGCTCTCTGCAGGCAGAGGTCCAGCCTCACTGGCTCTGGACTCTTTCCTGCAACTGAGAAACAAGGATCCAGCCCACAGCAGGGAAGGAGTTAAGTGCTTGACCAGCTGCTGTCTGTGAGGCACTGAATTCCTTCCCCATGCAATCCAGCAGCCAGTGTCAGGACAGCTATATTTAGAAAGCTGATAAAGGTTTGGTGCCAACAGTTGTCCTGCCCCTCGATGAAGAAGCTGTAGAGAGAGTGAGAGGGGGGCAGCTGATCGCTTTCCCCCCCAGTACCACTCCTTGCTGTCTTCAGTGGACTCGTTTGCCGTGCCTCCAGCAGGGACCCCCAGTGGAGCCATCAGGCACAGGGGGTAAGTTCCCTTTCCTTGCTCTCCCTTCTTCCTGCTGACTGCCCCGTGAGTGACCACGCGGCCGCCATCCTCCAGCCTGAGCCTTGCTGCCGGGCCCTCAGGACCTGCCGCTGGCTCTTGGGGCACTGAGGCAAGAGTCCCTCTGCCTGGGCCAAGTGTTGGCTGCTGTGTTTCCACATTCCTAACTGAGCTGTGGTGCCCTCGCTCTCCCACACCTGGGGTGAGAACAGCAGCCTCCACACAAAGGATTACAAGGACAAAGTCCCAAGCCTTCAAGCTCCTTTGGCCTTAAGATTTAGGAACATTTCATTTTGGGGACACGACGTCTCATGTTTCTTGCCCCTGACCCTTCTTCCAGCCCGACTCTGGCTGTGTATGGCTCCTTCCAGCCACCACGCGCTGTCAGGGGAGTATAGAGTTTCTGCCCTGCCACCCCTTCCTTCCTGGCCTCCCAGCACCCTTACTCACAGGCAAAAGAGCATTGGCGCTCGCTGGGCAGCAGCCAGGGAGCTGCATGAGGCCCTGGGAATGGCAGGTGCCCTGCCCTGGTAGAAGAGCCATGTGGAAAGGGCTCCTCACAGGAGCAAAGTGTGGGAGGCCCTTCTGCCATACCCTCCTGCCACTTATGCCCCAGAGGCAGGGAATGGCCTCCTGTGCAGCCCTGTGTAATGGCTCTCCCTCCTGCCCTGCTCCTCGTAGCAGATCCCCAGTGGCTGCCATGGCCAGCGGCAGAGATTCGGACAGCGAGCCAGCGGTGCCTCAGGAGGAGGAGGAGGAGGAGGAGGAGGAGGGCCCAGACGTGAAGGCCGTGCAGGCCCATTACCTGCGCAGCCCCTCGCCCAGCCGGTGAGTCCACAGGCACTGCCACGGCCTCCTGGCAGCACTGGCAGTGCTTTCCCTTCCTTCCTCTGCTCCACACTGGCACTTGGGCCAAGCTGAGCCTGGGGATTCCCTGCCCTCCCTGAGGTGGGGTCAGTGGGCCAGCTCAGACAGAGCCTGCAGAGACAGGACTCCTGCACAAATTAATCCACCCCGCTGGGAGAATGCACTGCAGGGACAAACTGCAGGAAGGATTACTATGGGCTGGTGTTCTCCCTCTTCCCTGTCTCACCCTCTCGTACCCCTATGCTGAAACTTCTGATCCAATTCCAGCTCTTCACAAATTCAGCTTCATTTTTATGTCCATTATAAGGTCTTGTGGATTTAGTGAATGTTGATATTAGGCTTTTCCAGTTCAGAACCCAAAAAGACCGAGGGTCTTGGGATTTGGGTTTGATTCAGAACCAACTTTAGCTACAGGCTTCAGGCAGTGAACAGGAGGCTGTCACAGCACAAGCAGAAATTGAGTTACCTCAAGCAAAACAGGCATGATTAGATGTGTTTTCTCCTAATACAAGGGAAAATACACCCCTTTGTTCTCTTTTCCTAAAGCAAAATGCTCTGCAGGGCTTTCTGTACCCTTTGAGATGCTTTGGCTGAAAGCAAGGAGTAGGGATAGTGTTTGAAAAGAACCTTCCCCAGTGTCCTTTAATAAATAGGAGGTTATGAAATGTTTCCTGCTAACTGTGGGACACTGCAGAAAAAATGAGTACTTATTTCATTTAACCACATGTATTTCCAAATTGTTTAGGAAGATCACTGAGCTCACATAAAGTAAAATTATGTATTGTAAAATTATGTATTGAGCTCTCTCCCACTGCTCATCAGTCACTCAAAATGAACAGAAACATCCCTCCAGTTTATTCCCTTCCCTTCCCTTCCCTTCCCTTCCCTTCCCTTCCCTTCCCTTCCCTTCCCTTCCCTTCCCTTCCCTTCCCTTCCCTTCCCTTCCCTTCCCTTCCCTTCCCTTCCCTTCCCTTCC
>CM031857.1:4852208-4886600 GCA_018697195.1 Certhia americana | reverse complement strand
ACAGTGATGAAAATGGCAAGATCCTTCCTAGCCATAAGGGGGACCTTGAAAGACCCAGTTCTGGGCAGTTTCTGCATTTCACAGATGCTCAGGGCAGCTACAGGTAAAATGTGTTGAAGCTGTGGTGGCAGATTATTACCAGTTGTTACCTTTTTATTGAGCTTGGAGGCAACCTTTACAGCAAAAGGAATTGAAGGCAGGGCATAGCTGCAAATTTGTGTCAGCTCCTGTGAATGAGACTGAGACTCCCCTTGCTCATCTCGTAAACTCCTTTGAAGAACTAGGAAAGGATTACTTTCAGTCACGGTTGACAAGTGCTGGAACTCAACTAAATGACCTGGATGAGCCTGTTAAGTGGTTTCCGATGGCTGTGCCCTCTGTTTTGATTCTGGAGCCTGAAAGCAGTTCAGCTCTCCAGACACTGCTGCACCCCGACTGCATATTAATCACGCTCCCTCTCCTGCTTTAATTGAACAAAAACAAACAGTGTATTGCAAGTCTGCAAGCCTTGCATTGCCAGAGAGTTTCTGTGATGGCAGCAAACTTGTCCTAGTGATTTGTACCATCTATTTGGAAGGAAGTGTAGAGGGTGTAGATCAGGCGATAAGCTCTGTAAAATATTTTGTTAAGATGGTCTAACTGAGACACTGAGTTTTCTTGGACTGTATAGGTGGACCCAGAGGGAAATACACTTGATTTTAAGGATGTGGCCTTTTTCTGCTTAACAAAAACTTATTACACTACGTCAAATAACTCATTTCAAAGGTGTTTGTGGGTGTCATAGTGGTTTCTGACCCGCAGTTACACAACACGGAGTGGAGAGACTGACCACAGGTTCATGCTCTGAAGTGCCCAAGGTACAAAGTACTGAGGGAGAGATTCACAGGCTTCAATCTCAATGCTTGCATTGCAGCCTGTGGTAACTCGAAGGATGCTTGCAGGCAATTAACTGCCAGAAAGAAAACCCAATAGTTTGCCAGCGCAATCTGTTTTGAATTACTCAATAAATTCTAGTTAGGACCATGTTTATATCTGTCTGTCTAAGTGAGAGTTACTTATGTGATTATTTCTTGTGGTCTATCCCCTCCCAGTCTCAAACCAGACACTGATCTTCTCTACCCATAAACTCCTCCACCAGGCAGTTTGATTGCACTCCCAGCCCACTGCAGCTTCTTCCCACGGGATCTGTCTACATCCTGCAAACACTGGATGCCAAGGCATCTTTGAAGCCTGTAGTACTGAAGACCGGGGTGGGAATGAGATGTGGGAGAAGAGCTGGGACTTCCCTTCCACAATGAAAAAATCCTCCCTGTTCCAGTTCCCTGCTGTTCCCCTCTGGAATGGGTGAAGAGGGCTAATGTCCTGGGGATGGGATCCCAGTGGAGGGCATTTGCCTAACAGGCAGTGTGGTTGGTTGGCAGGTATTCAGTGATATCAGACACGGATACAGAGAGCATCTTCATGGAGCCAATCCATCTGTCATCTGCTGTGGCTGCCAAACAAATCATCAGTGAAGGTAAGAGAACTATGTAAGTTACAGAGAACTGAAGTTGCACTTGTTTTGCCTTTCTCATCTACAGATCCTAAATGATAAAAAAGCCCTTATGAGAAAACTCCATCTGAAGTAAAGAAATAACAACTTACGGAAAGGTTTGGTGACTTCCTTTGAAGTTGTGCAATGAATCTGTGGCAGAATTGTGTACTGCAGGGGTAAAAGTTTGAGTGATGGTTGCTTGCTGCAACGAACTAAATTAGAGTAGAATGGAATAGAACAGAACAAAATGGAGTATTTCAGATTAAAGGACATACGTGATCATCTAAGTTCAACTATCTGACCAGAAGTTAAATCATATCATTAAGGCACTGTCCAACACCTCTTGAATGCTGTCAGGAATGGGGCATTAACTACCTCCCTAGGAAGCCTGTTCCAGTGTTTGACCACCTTGTCAGAAAAATTGCTTCTTAATGTCCAGTCTGAATCTCCCTAGCTCAGCTTTGAACCATTCCCACATGTCTGGTCACTGGATACCAGGGAGAAGAGCTCAGCAGCTCCCTCTCCACTTCACCTTTTCAGGAAGGCATAGGCAGCAGCTGCATTCTTCTGGGCCTGGAATAAGGGTGCCCTTAACTCCCAGGCCTTTGAGCAGTGTGGGACTGAGAGGACAGCGCAATGTGCCCTTCTCATTGCTAATTACCCTGAGGCAGTTCCTAGGTGAGAGTGTACCTGCCCACATTGCAGTCAGAACAGGCTGATGTTTCTGGGGGAAAAAATCCACAATGCTTGTCCCAGGCACAAGTGAGGATAGCTCATACATTTGCATTGCTTTTAGGTGCTTTTAGCTACAATGTCAGTTTATTCCAGAGCTGAAGACAGAGGACGTCAGGGTGGACTCGGTGTGTCCCAGGATGTTGGAGTCTGCGCAGCAGCTGATGGTGGAAGACCTGTACAACCGAGTTAAGGAAAAGATTGATGACACCAGCTTGTTTAACACGCCGTGTGTGATGGACTTGCAGAGGGCACTTGTGAAGGACAGGCTGGAGACCCCCAGGGACGCTGTGGATGAAGTCTGGCCTAATGTCTTCATAGCAGAAAAGTGAGTGTCGGCTTCTGTCATCAAGTTGCACAAGATTCCCAGTAAAGGGTCAAATGGAACCATGGAAGGCATAACATGTATTACATGCATCTAATACCTTTCATCCCTAGAGAGCCCTAAAGTGTTTTTCAGACTGTGCTCACAGAAATCTCTATGCACTGGAAAGTAAATACTTCTGGAATAGAATCAGCTGCTTTCCTATGCTGTTTAGATGCTTCAACAGTTTAAGAGAGGAAAAGGCAAATAAGCCCAAATTCCAGTGTTCTGATTGGACTTTGGCCTTAAAATTGGGACTAAAGTTTTTGTTATGTAAAAGGGAGTTTAAAAGGTAATGCCAAAGCAAATGTCGAGTAAAGACGTTTAGGTCTCGTCTCCTGTGCCAGGGTTCAGCTGTCTGTGTAAGTGACCAGACAGAATTAGAAGGGGATTTAGAGTAAAACATTGATATGGACTGATAAAAATTGATAAATAAGTACATGGCCTGAACTTAGAATGGTAGTATGAGTTTCAAATCAAACTGGAGTGGAAACAGAGCATAGGGCTCTACAGGTGAATGCAGGCTTCTTTTCTTTTCCCAGTGACTATTGGAAAGAAATACCTGTAGAACTCTCGAAGGGCTTTAAGGTCTGAGTGGTGCCTCCTGCTGAATGAGTAACATGGACTGGGAGTTATGTAGACCTTGTAGCATGCAGCTTTTGTCCCACCTAAAATAAGAGCACTGATATCTAACGTTTTTTCTTTTTCTGCAGAAGCGTTGCAGTGAACAAAAGCCGTTTGAAGAGGCTGGGGATCACCCATGTCCTGAATGCAGCTCATGGCACAGGTGTTTACACAGGACCAAGTTTCTACAATGGTCTCAATATCCAGTACATGGGCATTGAAGTGGATGATTTTCCAGATATAGATATCTCCAAACACTTCCGCCCAGCTGCAGAGTTCCTTGACGAAGCCCTGCTGACTTACAGAGGTAAGAGGAGAAGATTGCAGTGGTTCAGATTGCTTGGGAATTAACAGGGAGAGCTCTTGCTCTGATAAACAGCTGATCTGCCACATTTATAATGGGGTAGAAGACAGAGCCTTTGCCTTCTGTGTGCAGTTCCAGTGAACACCTCCTGCCCCTTTCTGCCTGGTCTCATTCAGAACAGGAGGGAGCACACGGGTAAGGGGAGGCAGCCCAGCAGCCCCATGGCTTCAGGTTCAAAGTGGCTGCAAGTCAGCTCCTGCAGCTGCTTTGAAAGAACCTGACTATAGCAAAGAGTAGAATCCCTGCTCTAATATGTATTTTTTTAAAATATTGATACACTATAATACTATCTATATATAGAGATAGATATATTCCTGAACCCTGCATGTTTCAGTTTCACCATGATGTAAAAAAGACCAGGCTGATTTACTAGAACAATCCAAGTGGCTGAATTGAACCTCTGGGTGTCTACACCCAGGCTGCTGTCAGATTTGCTAGACTTCAATTCCATGGCAGCTGTGTTCTGTGGACCTCCAGTGCACACTGGTCATTTTGTTCCAAATTCAGTGGACAGTTAGAAATATCTTTTTGCAGTTCAGGATTGAAAGCACCGGGATCTGTGATATCACTGATACTCTTCATATAAATTGTCAATTAATCTAATTTCTGTAAAGAGGCAACAGATTGCCTCCTAGCAGTAGTGAGAGTGAGAAAAGTGTAAAGTTTTGTTCATATACAAGGAAGGCTGAGCCAGTTTTATTAGCTCAGCAACACGAGGAGGATGCACCAAGGCAGAGAAGCCTTGAAAGAAATGGAAGGAATGAGATCTCCCCCTCTTGGTGAGCTGTTAAATTGGCTTTGCTCGCTGGTAAAACACTTGGAAGGCAACCAAGATTTTTGATGCTAAGAAAGGTATAAAAGAGATTTCAGGATTGTAGGAAGAGGTTCATTAGGTAAACCTCTTGTGCTAACATAGCAGCAGTCAGAAAGGTGGTGCTTAAATTGGCTTCATTAAATTTCAGTGCAAACAGATTGATTAAACTGGAGTTTATCACACCTTTAGAAACAGTAATTTCAGTTGTTTGCAATCTAGCAAAGCCTCATTTACACTCTCTTCATATTTACAAGCTTTTCTTTATCTGTAATTTTCCATACAAGTAACTTAAACCCCAAACAATTTGTCTGTGCCAAAGAGGTAGGAAATAAAATAAAGCAGATTCTCAGTTTTGATTCTTGCTCATACAGTTACTGGTGCAGGACAGTGGGTCCCAGCAGTTTGAAGCAGCTGGATCAGTTTGTCAGAGTCAAAATCAGCTCTTTTCTGATAGTTGCTTGGTTCTGCTTTTGTAAGATATAGTAGGACTTTGGCCTTCAGCCAGTTTTCAGTAATTGTTTGAGGGCACCTTGCAAAACTGATCTAGATTCTGGCAAAAATACAATTAAATTAATACAAAATTGTTATTTAAGTACTATAATGTCCCTTATAGAAAAAATAATTTACTTGCTTATCCTCCCAATACCTTTTGGAGGCTGATACTAATATCTCACTTTTTACATATTGAGAAAAAAACAAGGAAAGCTTAAGTGCCTGACCCTATGTCAGCCAGCAAGTAAAGAATGTTTCACTTGCCTTTCTAATACCATTATAAGCTTTTGACTAAGTGAAGTGTGTAGGCAAAAATAAAAATACCGTTTAGATTGTTCAGAAATGTGCCTGCCCACAGTCTTTGAAACTAATGTGCTTTCTATTCATATGTATCCAGATTTTTATTAAGGTAAAGGTAGCAAATATTTAGTTTTGGTTTCAGCCACTGAAACATATAATCTGTGTAGTTTTAAACTCTACTCAGAGAATGCTTTTGTGCTACATACCAGAGCATCCTGTCTGTTATTGGAAATAGCTGATTCCTTTCATATTCCCTGTCTGTAGGCAGAATCCTTGTCAGCAGTGAGATGGGGATCAGCCGCTCAGCTGTGCTGGTGGCTGCCTACCTGATGATCTACCACCACATGACCGTTCTGGAGGCTCTGATGACCCTGAGGAAGAAGCGTGCCATCTACCCCAACGACGGCTTCCTGAAGCAGCTGAGGGAGCTCAATGAGCAGCTGTTGGAGGAGCGAGAGCTGGAGCGTTCTGGAGACGAGGACGTGACCCCGAGCCAAAGTCCTCTTGCCTATGCAGGGACTTCTTCATGGCTGTCTGGAGCTGGGGACTCAGGGAGCATCAAGGGAGCCAAAGCCCACTCCATCACAGTAGAAGAAGAGGACACCAGCAGCGTTCTGGGTAGTTTTATGAGCTCTTCATCAGTGGAAAAAACTAGCTGGGTTTCCAAACACTCCACTCTGATCACTGAGGAGGAAGAGGAACAATTGTATGAGGAATGGAGGAGGAAACAAGGCCTATCTACAAAGGAAGCAGGAGCTCACTATGAAAGAAGAACACCTCCAAAGCATCTGGACCAGGAAGAGGAACAATCTGATGAGGATGTGGAACGGAGGATCCGTGACTGGCAGCGCAGAAATGAGAAATACCAGATGGCAGGTACAGCCAGGAAGGAGAATGGTGAATGCAGCATGGGAGGAAGGCCTTACCCATCAGGTGAATTCAGTGATGTTGAGAGCGTGAGCAGTTTTGAGATCCGAACCCTAAAAAAACAGCTGGAAGCCAGTAGCTTTAGCAGGATGAGAAGGAGCCGCACAGGCTCCGTGTCTTCTGAGAGCACTTGGGACATGTGGAATCAGAGGCTTCTGGAGATTGAGAAAGAAGCTGCTCAGAGGTATCATTCTAGAAATAAAACCTGTGGGGAGAGACAATCCCCAGAAACAGGAAGAAAGGAGAGGGATGTGGATGAGGAGAGTGTGTTTTCAGACTCTTCCTGTAGCTCCTTCTACAATTTCTGCCAAAAGAACAAGGAAAAGTTGACTCCTCTAGAAAGGTGGAAGGTCAAGAGGATCCAGTTTGGCTTTCACAAGAAGGATTTAGAGCCATCATCTGCACCATCTCCAGCAGAAGATGGCAGCCAGGCAGGTCAGGAGGAAACAGAAGGGAAGAGTTTGTCAGATATTGATCTGACTGCTTACCAGGCTTGGAAAATGAAGCAGCAGAAGAAGATGGGCAGTGAAAGCAGCAAGGAGGAATTTGTGGAATTTGCCAAAACTGAAGACTCTGCTTCAGCTAAAAAGAAGCAGAGGCGTGTAGAGCTCCTTGAGCGTTCAAAGAAAATTTTAGAAGAAAGCCAGTCCATGTGCAGCTGGGAGACAGAGAGTACAATGAGTGGGAGTATTCCCCTGTCAGCTTTCTGGCCTTCAGCACCTTCTGCAAGCGGTGCCGACGATGCAGCTTCTGCCCTGAGCATGCAGACAAATCATTCATCTCTGTCACAGGCCAGGAGTTGTACAGGAGCAATGCAGATGCCAAATATACCCCTTCCCAATCTCCCAGTTGGCCCAGGTGACACAATATCCATGGCAAGCATTCAGAACTGGATCGCTAACGTCGTCAGCGAAACCATTGCTCAAAAGCAAAATGAGATCCTGATGCTGTCCCGTCCATCGTCCGCCATGGCCTCGCTGTCAGGAGACCTTGGCAGGCGTGCAGATGATGACAAGGTTTCTCTTCTCAGTGCTCAGAGTGGCTCATCCCTCACTGCCTCTCAGCTCCACCAGCAGGACCTGCGCAGGGCTGAGTCTCAGTCTGTGCTGTCTTGCAACACCTCCGTGAGCACAAGGACAGAAGGGATGACTTCAAACACGAAGATGACCCAGACAAGCAAACCACTGTACAGCCTTTTTGCTGATGATGTTGACCTAAAGAAACTCAGGAGGAAGGAGAAGGAGATGCAAATGGAAATGAGAGAAAAAATGTCAGATTATCAAATTGAAAAGGTGATCAGAGACAATAAACGCAGCACTTTATTTAAAAAAAAGGTGACCAAAGCAGAGGAAAATGAAACAGAAAATGACAGGGAGAGTACAACAAACAGCCACAGGCATCCCTTGCAGGCAGATTTTGACAGAAGTGATGCGGTCTTCGATCTGTCCAGTCAACCTGCCACCTCAGGTGCACCCAAGTCAGAGATAGATACTGATGTTACCAAGTGGCTCAATGGCCTGAAAGCAGAAAGAGAACCACCATCATATTATGATCAGACTGAGAAAGCTAGAGAGAAATATAGCAGATCATCCAAAGTTAGGCAGATGGATTCTGAGACATCCAGTTACAGATTCTGCAGATCCCAAAGAAAAGAGCTAGATAGCTGTTCTTCCTACGAGTCAACAGGAGATTCACTTAGAACCATGTCAAGATTTTCCTCTGCTTCTGCAAAAGAGGACAAAAAGATGTACAAGTTCACAAGGTCCAGGGTCAGTGAGACAAGTTCCAGAGGAAACAGTCCAGAGCTACATGTTTTCAGCCAGTCACCTGAACCACCCTTTGACTCTGAGTCCCCTGAACCATCTACGCAGAGCCGAGTTAGAGCTCATCATGTGGAGGCATGTGAAGAGGAGACCAGGTCAGATGTGTCAGAATGTGGAGCAAAGAGAAAGTTCACTCAGAGCTTTTCGAAGTCTGAAGAGGATGGAAAGAAGGAGGCAAAAGTGGAGCAAAGTGAAGAAAGGTTTGCATCTAGGCAGGTCTCTCAGTACAGAAGAAGCACGCGTAAAGAAGAGGAAGAAGAGATGGATGATGATGCCATTATTGCTGCCTGGAGAAGCCGACTAGAAGAAACTACAGCAAAGCTGCAGCGGAGAAGGGAAGAGTGACCAAGATCAGACTACAGGAACACAAGCAGAGCCACAGAGTCCCTGAATCACTCACTCATTATATTTTTGATAGTCCTTTGTGGTTTGTAGGGCATTTCCTGCAGATAGTTCTCTTCTTAATCAAAAGCGATGAAGGGAAGAGGTCAAGTTCTGCAAGTGTTTGTGGTTTGTCAGAAAGAAGATGCTGGTATTAAATGATCAATGTAGGTAGGAACACAATGTTAGAAGCCATTAGGAGCCAGACGATGTTTCAGCAGCAAAAGCAGGTAACGGTGACACCTCAAGTCAAAAGACCAATCACATCCCATTTTGGTTATTTCAATTTCCTAGTGTCGTTAAAGACTGGACATGTTTTTTCTAGGATCTTTTTGATCATAAATGGAAGAAGCCAACAGCCTTTTCTAGGAACTTAAAGAATGTTTTTCTCTTAATCAGTTTTACTTTATATGACTCAGAAGATATTACCAGGTAGGCTCCATTTTCTGCACCGGCCTTACGAATGTCTACAGAAATAAGACAATTCAGGGGAATACATGTTCTGTTTTACTTTACTAAGTAGCAGAAGCAAAGTGGAATACTAGAAAAAAGAAGAGGCCTCCTGTTTAGAAGTGCAGTGCAATAATGAATGTATTCATTGTTTTCTGTTAGAGAGAGTCATCTCTGCTCCAGTATGGTTGGTTCCTGCTAATAATTTCAGGTCAACAAAGGAAAAATGCAGTAATAATAACAGCCATCCATTTTTTGATGTAGTTAAAGAGATAGAGTTAGGATTAGTGTTAGTTAGGAAGGGTTTCTGAGTATTGACTTCACTTAGGTTTATGTATGCAGCTCAGCTAAGTCAGTGCTTTTGTGTTTATAGTCAGATTCATTTTCAACATGATTGCCTTGAAAGAAAAGCGCAATACACAAACTGACCTCATAATAAAATGGTTTAATTAGACCATGGGTGTAAGGCACTGTGCACCGAAGGAGGAATTTTTGTGTCTGTGAAGGTGGTACCTGGAATCTTGTTTTTAGGAGGCAGTGGTGGGTTCAAATGGCATCTTACAGTGCTCTTTGTATCATGAGCTACACAGGAAGAAGCCCAGCCTCCATGGTAACTGAGTGCTCCAGGTTGAGCTTCGAGTCTTTCCATGCCCTGCAGAGCCTTGTGAGCTTGTGTGAAACAACCCACCAGCTTGCCACAGCATCACTTGTGTGTCTTTCCACACCACAGCACCCAACCCTCACCAGTCAACATCCTCCACCTCTCTCTTATAAGCACATACGCCAGTTTCTACTGACTTTGACTCTGGAATTATCAGTTCCCTCTTCTGTACAGACTGTATTTTGAACCAACAAAGCCCTCTGGCAGAGCTGAATCTAAAATGACAATGGAGGGATGATGCAGTAGCGCTCTCGCACAGGAAGTTTGTCTTTTTCTTGTAATCTCTTCTCCCTCCCACTGTGATGCTTAGAGCTCACCATTACCATTATGCTAGTACCTCTCCCTATTTTAATTGTGTAACACAGACAGCAAGCTCCACAGGGCAAGGGCCTGCTCTTTGTCCCTGTCTGTATGGCGCTACACACATCAGCAATGCTATCTAAATAATGGTTACTGATAACAAAATGCAGCTGGCAATTTTCCTAAACTTAGAATCATTTCTCTCAACTATAACTCACTGATCAGACATTATCCCTGCTTCTGTGAAGATAAAGATGATTCTTTCTGACAGCCAGGACTGGGGTAAATGATAGCTACTTATTGTCAGGTGAATGGAGTCTCACAATCAGGTGATTAACCAATAACAAAGGTAGAAAAAATAAGAGAAATAACTTACTTGTGTGGGTTGTTTCGGGGTTTTGGGATTTTTTTAGTAAACGGAGATTACATTTCTGAAATACATAAGGAACATGGTCATGTTAATGTTTCAGGCATGCAGAGATGCTCTAAGTTTTATAATGCTCTTCTATTATAAAATAATATATAATACAATGCATCCTTTATTTCTGCATATTTCTGTGAGTTGTCATTTTTAAAGTAGTGAAATTCCAGGTCTTGAGCCACATTCTGAGAATTTATATTGAATTTCTGCAGTGTGTGTTAGGATAGACATTTCATCTTTCCTTCATCCCTGGTAAAGTTGCTCCGCAGAAAACAGCACTGCATAGACATGTTTGGAGCTTGCTTTAATTTCATCCTAGAAAAGGTCTTAAGTTTTGATGGATCAAAGTGGAAGTGTGCAATACCTTCTGGCACTGAATTTACTTTTTTATCAAAGGCTGATTCCCTCTGAAAAATCCCTCTCCTGCTTCCTGTGCCTGGATGTTCCCAGCAGACAGGCCTGTCCTCTGCAGTACTGTAGGGGGCATCTCGCGCTGTAAAAGACGAGCAGTAGATGATGTAGTAATTGGTTTCATTTTGCACCGTACAGCACAGCCTTTGTTTGGGCAGCATTTTGATTTAAACACTAATCTAGGTCTGCTGCACAGATAAATTATTCAAGACCGAGGGGCAGAATGTGGTTCTGTAACAAGTCTGAGCCAGACCGTCCTGATAGCGAGTTTTGACCCTTGTGAGAAAGGGTTAAGTGGGTTCTGCTGACTCATTGAGGTAGGTGGCTTATTAGTTCACTTGTGTAAAAGGGAGATAAAAATGGTTTGCTGGGGAGAGGCCATCTAAGATGCTGGCTGAGCAGCCATGAGGGAGAAGCCTTAGAAATAGCTGAACTTAATTTTCTTATTGCTTATATCCTTGTTAATAAAGCCAAACCCCCAAAGCAATAAGGGGGTGGGGATCATTTTGGACTCCATGCAGTATATGGTCAGTGCTTGAAAGCAAGATGGGAAAGGCTCCAGCTCACAGGTATAAATTACATGAAACAGTGACATAAAGACCTTGCATGGTGAAAATATTAAAGCATTCAGTCATAAGACCAATAACCAGGAGAGACAGAAATGGAGGGGTTGAAGGCAGGCTAGAAAGTCAGGTTTTAAGATGAGAATTTAGAAGGAGATAAGGAATTGCTGAAAGGGGAGAGGTCTGCACAGATTGTTTCAGGTGACCAGAGCTGCAGAGTGAATGGTTTTTCAGCAATGACACCAGTCTGACAGTAGATTAAAAGAGTAAATAAGTACCCAAATTTATCTGGGAAGGATTTTTCAGCAAAGACGCGCTAGGACTGATATTTTTTCCCCCTCTCAGTTTGCTGCTGTAGGCAGGAGGGGGTTTTTGGCATTGTATAGTGGAAGGTGAAAGTGCAAGGAGCATCCATACGGTCAGTTAAGAATATAAACACAAGAACATAAGAAAGGCTGTATGGGGTCAGACCAAAGGTCCATCTGGCTCAATATCCTGTCTCTGATAGAGAACAACAGCGAATACCTAGGGAAGAATATATACAGTGATAAAAGTGTTATTTCCCCAGCATGATCTTCCAGCTTCTAATCATTTGCAACTCAAGGACTTCCTAAGCCAGGTGTGATATTTTTGTATTTAATAGCCCTTAATAGATTTTCCTTCTATGGCAGTGCCTAGTAATTTTTGAGTTATAACCACTATAGCCTCATACCCACCAGCCTCTGTGACCTCTTATAGCAAGAAGTCCCACAAGTTACTGTAGACAAAATGCTAAGCCATCTTCTTTCTGCCTGTTCTGAACCCTCTGCCCACTAGCATTCAATGCCAATGTAGTATCTGTTTAGTATCTACGTGTCCCATGAGATTTTAGCCCCTCTTCTGTCATTCTGTCCCATCCTTAGCTCTCTGAGTAAGTAATAAGTAACTCTGCCTGAGTTACTTATTCCTCATATAGGGACTGCCCCGTGTCTCTTCATTATCCTGGTCATTCTTCTCTGAACATTTTCTCCTTCTGCTTTGTCATGTTTGAGATGAGGGACCAAATCCTCATGCAGTATCCACGGTGCAGGTGTGGCAGGGATTTATCCTATGGCATACTGACATTTTTTTTCTCTTTTCTGTTCCTTCCTATTGACTCCTAGCAGTCTGCATGTTTCTTTGGCTGTTGCTGAGCACCAGAGTGATGTTTTCATAGAACTATTTATTATATACAGAAAATATTGTTGGGTGGCAATGGTCAGCTCTGAGATCATCATTTTATATGCTGTTTTCGTATTTGTAACGTTTTGCATTTATTAGCATTGAATTTCATCTGCCATCTTAGTTCTCAGTCTCTGTGTCACATTAAGTCCTGCATTTTTCCACAGCCATCCTCTCATTTCTACTACTCTGTTTCCTTAATGTCCTTTGAACAAGGTAGAAACTCAGAGGATGTGAGAAGCAAAGAAGTTAAGGAGGGATAGATGAGAGAGAAACCCATTTGATGTCGGTCTGCTTGAAGTAAGAAATAAGAAAGTGATGAAAGTCAGAGAGCTAGGAGATAAATGTTCAAAAAGAGATCTGAAGACAATAGGCAAATTAAGAAGGGGACCTACAGTGGTCAGAGACAGGAAGATATGAATAGCCAAATAACCAAAGAGGCTAATGCAAAATAGTAATTTGTTTAGTTGTATCAAAGTCTGGGAAATGGTTGGGAGCCATCATCTGTGGGAATAAAGGAGACTTAAAGAAGTTACAGGTCTGTGAGAAATGTGAAGGACACCGGGAGAAATGGAACGAGTGAGAGACATTAGTGAGACACCAATGATAAAATGACATCAGTGCTGGGTTGGGAATTCCATGTGGTACAAACAGGTTTGAAAAAAAGCAGAAATGTGGCAAAAATATGTTATTCCTTCTGTAAGAGCTGCATTTTGCATCGTAATACTGATAGCTGTGGGGCCATGGCCCATTTCCCCCATCTAGGAATTTCAGGACAATGTGATTTATCGCATGCAGCACTAGTTTAGACTGGATAATTTTAAAAGGAGTTTAGCATCATTTCCTTCCTTTACAGCTCCTTGAGAAATGCTTACACATTAGCTGTGGTGGAGAGCTAGGTGAATTATGAGACAAAAAGTTTTGTTTGGGGAGGTTATGTTGCATTGCCTGGCTTTCCTTAGAGGGTGTATCTGGAATACATTCAATATAGACATTATAATGTAAAAACACAATGTCCATGACCTTCCTAAATTTATAGACAATCCAACAAAGATACTGATAGCATGTGATTAATATAGTCTAGGGCTTGGAAACAGACACTGCATACTCACATAATCCAGCAAAATCTCTTTGAGAGCTACCTGCCTGTTCTCTGGAATTTCACTTGTCATGTAGAAAAATGAAAGTGGGTCAAATCTCTGGCTGTTCTAATTATGAAGAAAACTTCCAGAATGGGAAGTATGTGTAACAAATAAACTGTTCTCTAGAGAGGTGAGAGCACAGGTCTAAATGTATGTGAATTGCCCCAGTCATTTCAGCAAGGTTCTAACTTATTTGCTCAGAAGTAATAATTTAAATGCCAATAATATTTGTCACCCTGTACTTCATGTAATAAATTGAGAGAGGTTGAAAGTGCATGTATTTAGGTTGTGTATTGCCAATACCAGCATAATCTGCTTGAATGAACACCCTGTCATTGTGATTGGTTTTGTTGTTTTCTGGGGGGTTTCTGGTTGTTTGTTGTTTGATTTTGTTGGGGTTTTTTGTTTGTTTGGTATTTTTTTTGCTTAGACTGCCTTTTGTTCTTCAGTATATTTCAATGTATTCAGGAGCTGATTTCATGTTGTTTCTAACTATCCTCCTGTTACGACCACTCATTAGCTTCTGAGCTTGGTGTTTTCCTGTGACTGCTGTTCCTCTGCCACAGGGTGCACACACACAAAAAAACACACAGAGATATAAAGAGAAGACATTATTTGTGACTTATAAAAGCAGGCAACAATATGAATTGAGTTTTTCCCAGGACTGTCCAAGTGTGGTGATGTGAAAACTGTCTTAGCAGGAGAAGGGACATCCTGTTTGTGCTTTGAACCTTCCCCTCTGAATTTAATTTCATTTTTATTTGCATCTATCTTTAAAACAGACAATTTTAATCCTTACATAAGTGCATAACTGCTTCCACATCTGATTCATATCTGCAGGTAGACTGGTTTACTTTTAGGTAAGGTATGTGTGCCCAGGAAGACGTAAATGTGTGTAATAGAAAACTAGCTTCATTGTTAACTATGAAAAGAACAACGTCTCTACATAATCAATCAATCAATCAATCAATCAATCAATCACTTATTTTTTTCCAGAGCACCCTTCATGCCAACATGCCTGAATGCTTTATGGTCATTAAATTAAATCAAAGAACACACCACAGAATGGACAAGGCCAGATCAATAAATCTTAAAACCTGATTCAAACTTACCAAGGACTCTGCACAAGTAACCATGACAGGAAGGATGACTCCAGTCACGAGGGCATGTGTGTGGGCATAAAACTGAAACAAGACTTAGGTGATACTAATTAGAAGACAGAAACATTTAAAGGAACTGTAATTTTTATAGCATCACCCAGCTGCCAACAGCATTAACCTGCAGCTTAATGTCTTAAGAGTATTTTTGGATTTATGCATCATATAAGAACATAACTATGGTGGCAAGAACTTTTTACAACTTTATACAGCTGGGCACTTCAAGGCACCTCTTGTCTAATTTTAAAGATTTGCCTATTTGTGATCTCTCCATTTGATTGTTGCAGGGCACCATATTAAAGAGAGATGCAGTAAACACCAGCTGGCAATAACCACAGTATGACTGCTCTGTCTTCATGGACCATCCCAGCAATTTGATCTTTGCAATGACTCTGTGCTGAACTCAGATCCAGTCAGAAGTCATCCATTAGTTGGGCAGAACATTTCTCCCTCCTTGCTTGAGAGGAGAGCTTTATGAAACTGCAATACCTTTTATGAAACTGCCAATTAATGGGGAGCTTTGTACATTTTGCTCATAGAAATATCCCAGTAGCTGTCATAACCTATGGAGGTTCATTCCCAAAGCACATAAAATGACCACAGGCTGACTACATTCAAAACTAAAAGCAAACCCCAGTTCTTCAACTGAAACTTCCTTCCCTCAATAATTTCGAGGCATGTGCTCCTCGGTCTGTGAATTGGATCAAAAGTATTGCCTAGAGGCAAAGGGTCAGAGGAGATTCCACTTATGAAAAACAGGAGGCCCTCAAAAGGGTGCAACCTCAGTTGCTGAACAGACACCACAAATAGGATGGATAAAAGCCCACATGAGACTGGTATGTGAGCAAGCAGAAGCTGACAGTTGCCCCTCAGGAATACAGTATAAAGCTTTCAGTTCTGCAGGAGATGTGATCTGAAAGTGTGCTTCCTGGAAGCAATCACACCTGAACTGTTGCATGGTGCTGCAGTTGCATAATTTAATAGTTGTCATGTTTCATTCCAAGGTGAGTGTTCTTGGTGGTAGTGTACATAAAAAATTTGTATGTCATTAGGGATAAAAGGGTCTATGCCAGACAAGGTCAGGTATTATCCTCATGACTGGCAGAAGAGGTCCATATTAAAACAAAGAAGGTGTTTGATTTCCTTTTTAATGTGGGCAGATGATTCAGACCCACGTGCCCTTCATATGCTCTGTCTCTCCCCTTCCTATCTCCTTTCTTTTGAAACAGATTTAAGTCCATCTACTTTTATATTTTCAAACAAAACCCATAAAAGGGCCATAAATATCATGACTCGCTAAAATGAAAGCTGTTTTCTTCTTCTCCCAGGAGACTCCTGCCTGAGAGAGAGACAGAAAGAGTTCACCTCTTTGAAAATTTCCTCCTCTGTCGAAGTAAAGCTGGTATCTAAAAGCAGCCTTCAAGGCTTTGTTCTTATCATCTTGACCTGGCTTTGTACTGGCTTCTCTCTGTATTGCTTGTGGAAGTGTGAAGGACGGGGCTAGGGGAAGGAGTTTTGGCTATCACTGGCAGAGCAAGGGTCATGCTTGGAAAGGGATTTCATTGTGGTTTCAGAAAACATTATAAACTCAGCGCACTGGCAGAAAGAATGAAGAAACTCATTCCCCTCCTGGATCAGACCAGTGATCCACCCCTTGTGTCTCTGATGTTGGCCAGAACCAGATTCACCTCAGAAGGTATAAAGAAAGTTTAAGTGGGTAATTATGGAATAACCTGCCCTGAGTAAAATTTTCTCCCCTTCTGGCCCAAAGCCCTCCTTCATCTCTTCTCCTTGGTTAGAGTTCAACTCTATGCCCTGAAGCATGACGGCTTCTCTCCCTTCCAAACTGCTTTTCATCCTGGCCTGTCTCATGTAACTGCCTATGACAGTGATGGGATGTATAGGTCTTGTCCATTGAGAGTCTGTGACAGATCATAGCCTTATTGGAAAGAGAGGCAGAGAGGCTGAAGAGAAGGCGAGGGAGGAGAGCATAAACTCAGATGAAATATCCATCAGGAAGATGGAAAGAAGAGTAAGTGCCTG
Organism: Certhia americana; assembly: GCA_018697195.1. Lineage (NCBI taxonomy): Eukaryota > Metazoa > Chordata > Aves > Passeriformes > Certhiidae > Certhia > Certhia americana. The sequence continues at coordinate 4,869,897 of CM031857.1, read as the reverse complement.
GGAAACTAATTGCTGCCTGCTGATCTGGGCTGTGGAGATAGCTTGCAAGTGAGCATTTTTGCTTTTCAGAGATTTCAGCCTGGAGCACACTAGGAAAGTCAACTCTTGGTTGAAACTACTGTTCATCAATATTTCCCCTTACATATATATATATATATTATATATATATATATATATATTTTTTTTTTTTTTTTAAGCTTTAGAAGTATGACCGTAGTCCTAAGAAAACAATTACATTATACTATAAGGGAGCTTTTTCTTCCACTGAAGTTCACTACTCATTTTTGTAAAGGTATTGGCATAATTTGGGGCTGTTAAGACACTGAACATGGATGAAAATCAGATTATTTTTCTACTGCCCAAAAACTATGTAAGAATCCAAAGTAAGATATTCCTGCCTAAGTCCTTATCCCTATCATACAGGGATGGATGCTCATAATCCTGAGTCGAACAAAGCTCAGCATCTGTGGATTTGTTTGGCCATCACATAGGGCATCAACACTTATGTGACACAATGCCAGACACCCCAAGGTGAAGATTAGAATTGTCCACCACATCAACACTTGACTTTTTAGACATTGTCAACATTATCGCAGGTGATAGCACTACACCACAAAAAGCATTAGCAAAATTCCAGGGAATGCTTAAATGTACTGTCTAGATGGACACTTTCCAGTTGTATGCAGGTTGAATGACAGCTTTCACTTATTTGTCCAGAAGTTCAACAATTCCTTGGGAGAGGGAAAGAAGAGCTATGTTTTGGATCATATCCAAGTCTCAGTAATGATTAATTTCACTTCCACAGTTTTCCATATTCCTTTCCCTCAAAAATGTGGCAAAGGGATCTGAAGCTTTCCAAGTGACGGGTGTTGAAATCACACCTGATCTCCTGGATACCACGCTGAGGTGTTCAAAGCATCCTGCTGGTGTTGGCTGAGCACAGGAGATTGTTCATTAAGAAAAATGACTGTATCATTCATACTGGGAACAGCTGCAGTGAGCAGCTCAGTGGCAGTGTTCAAGGCTCTGTAATCTCCTGTTAGTTGCCACTTGCCATTAGATTTTTCTACTGGCCATAAAGGAGGATTGTAGGGGAAATGAGACGTGACAATAATTCCCTGTTCTTCCAGCTCCTTTATCAATTCAGTAACAGGACAAATAGCACCAGAAGGTAATGTGTATTGTGGAATATTAACTGCTTTACTATGGGGTAAAGGAGCAGCTGTTTGCAACAGATTAGCAGTCAGAGATGCATTTGTAGGAGATGAACTTGGGGCAGAAAGGGTTATGTCCCTATTTCCCATTTTCCCCACGACTGACCCTTCAATGCCCAGTATATTAAGGGCACCCAAAAGAAAGGTCAGGTGGATTGTCTCTCCCTTAGACAGAATCAGCTTTGCCCTGACCAGAGAGAGGGTGGTTGGTGGGTTTCCCATTATGGCCTGCAATAGAAACTTGACAGCTTGCAAAGCAGAGGCTGCCTTTTATTAGTGTCCTTGCCTACCATGGATATCCAGATTCCTGTGTCAGTGAGGAATGTTGTATGGTAGGGATGGATCATTAAAGGCAGCCATCATCTTGGGACTGAGATCCTCAGCAGTGGGAGTAGCACCCCCCTTAGTTCCCTAACTATCTAGCCTAGGTTTAGTGCTGATAGGTTTGGATATATCCCTGAGCTCACAGCACTTGCATGCTCTATCCCTTTGAATCATATGGTGTCACCCCATCTCCAAACACAGATCCCAGAGGGTTATGGGAAGTCAATGAGGAAAACTTGTCCATTGCCACAAAAGGAAAGTTGGCATCTCAGCTCCTTTAAACATATTTTCCATCATCTTTCACACTCAGTGGTAACTGACCATGTTTCTCAATTTCTCCTTTTGTCTTTCACATGGAGACAGGCTGGTTCTTTTACATTTTCTCTAGCTGAAGATCTGCCTTGGGTTTTACCCTCTGGGATGTATAGTGGTAAATCTACCAGCCTATACTGGAGGACCTCTTGGAGAGTAATATCATTTAAGCTTATCTTAATGGCCAATGCTAAAGATTCCCTCACCCCCTCAGCTTCTATTACACACACATCAGAAGTGTGCAGGCTTCCAAATCACCTCCTAAGGATGCAGTTCTGCTGGGAGGGGTTGTCAAGTGTCCACAACTTGGTCTGATGATGCTTACACACTGCAAAATAATCCGTTATTTCTGTGGCAAATATCTCTTCTGTCGACAATTAAATACCCTTTGTAATTCCATTTTTTGGCTATGTGTACAACAATATAGCTATTGCAAGTGTATAGAGAATGTAAATAACTTGCCTAGTATTTTTCCTAACCACCCCTCTTCCTTGTCTCTCCTTCAGTTATGAATGCCTTGGAGAAGAGACCATTCTTGCTTAGTGCCTGAGAATGCCTTAGCTTCTAGGGGGAGCTACAGTAAATAAAAAAATTATGCTGGATTCTATTTTCACTAAAAGAAAAAAAAGAAAGGCATGTTATAACCCTGATTTGGTGTGATTATACTGTAAATAGGCCATAAACAGTCAAAGGGAAAATAACCCACAATATTCACACCTTTGAGAGACTGTGAGGTGGTAATCGCTATTCTTCCCTGCTGTTCAAAATATTTTCCAAGTGACCTCAAAACTGCGTTGGCAGCAGAACGTGGCCCAATTCAAGGGCTTTAATGCTACTGCTAAGTAGAAATTATTTTAGTCCTCGAAATTTTCAGTGAAATAGTCTGTATTTTGCAAAAAAAATGTGTAGCTATTCATTGCAAAAACACTAAGAAAAAAGGCAGAGACCATCAGAAATCTTTCTGACAAGACAATTCCATGCTTTTTTTGGTTTTTTTAAATTGTACAATTAAGGAAAAAGTACAAATATTGAATTTCAAAAATAGGCATGTTCCATCTGAAGATGCCAGAGAATTTCAGTGCTGCATGCTGAACTTAGTAGGGAGCATAATGTCCACTTTATTCATGGGGAAACAGGAACAGAGATTTGTCTTCAGCTCATTTTTTCACCAAGAAAAAATGGTTTACCCAAGAACTGTTTCACTTCCCTTGTCACACACAGAATTGGAATTTTAAACTGGTAGTATAGCTTACCTTTAAGACCACAACCCTTCTTTACAAGCAGCATGGCTACCTCTGCCTGTCACACTGCTACAGAAGAGCTCTGCCAGAGAATCATTCCACAACCTTGCAGGAAGATGCTGTGCTTTTCCTGCCTTTTGTGGTGAGAATATTTTTCATCTTATAACCATGCCCATGCTCAACACTTTAAAATATTTTGCCTTTATGACCTATTATTTCTCAGCATCCTTTTGGCTGATAAATAGCTAAGGATATAGATATTTACTGTCACTACATTAATATCCAGAGGTCTTAACTAGAACCAGGACCCCACTGCAGCATGTAGAGCATACAGCACAATTTTAGACGTTCATGCTCTAAAAGACTTGCAAGTTAAATGAATGAAACAGACACAGGATAGCAGAAAGAAATTGCATCTGTCAGTGTGTTTGAGACCCAGGAACTGCGCCCAGTGTTGTACATGGATACTGCAGCAGCAGAAGTCAGCAGGAAATTTCAAAAGATAGGGCTAAATTCATCTTGCTAACAAACATTCTCCATGAGCAATCACTCACCTCTCTGTGGCACAATTAAACCCTCACTGGTCTCCAGAGAGCACAAGCACAACTTTCTAAACTGGTGATTAAGGCCTTTGCCTGTGAGGGGCAGACATATGTTTCAGGTCTTTTTCCAGAGTGTGTGATGTGCAAGAGTACAGCATTCATCAGTGCGGGCTTTTCCCCTCCTAATTCATGGCTCCTGGCTGCTACCTTGCAAAGCAGCAGTGCTGTGCCTTTTTGGCCCAAAGAATACTTAAATAACCATTTCAAAAGGCAATAGTTGATTTGGGACTCTTTAACAGAATAATCCAACAGCACAGAGAAAGAGCCTGACACTTCCTTGGACCCAGATTCAGGTTCTCTGAGTGAATTAAAATGCTGTCTTCTGAGATGCCTGCACAGTGAGCTAATGAGTTGAAAAAGGCCCCTCTCTGCCTTTTGTCACCTGCTGCTTATGGGCTATGTCTGGTCTGTGGATAAGGTGGGCGATGGGCGTTAGAACCGAAGGTAACTTCAGGTCTGTGAGCACAGGCCAGGGAAAAATTCCTTATTGCAGTTTTATATTTACCTGTCATAACCCAGTGTAATTGCAGACTATCCCTAAAATATGCTGCACTGAATTTTACAGTGCTTCAATCATCTTTGGGATCTGGGTCACACTGATAGTACAGGTGGTTTCAAGTATACAGGCCATCACACGGATGGGACATACATTCCTGGCAGAAGCAGCAGTTTTACCTGTGTTTTTCTGTTTGAGTAGTGATTCAGAAACAATCAGATTGGTTCTGGCTCTGTGTGGCAGATTGCACTTGAGCATGCAGCAGCCTCCTAGCCAGCAGAAAGCTGGGCTAAATCACCCACTGGAAGTACAAGCCTGCTTTGGCATTTAACATTTCCTTAGCATATAACAGTGAAACTCAGCAAAACGACTGCTTTTATTTTTGCTTTGTCCTAGTCTCAAAGGCTCCTAAGGCTCAAAAGATTGCAATGCCTCTGGAGTATCAAAGCTTCAAATCCAATGTAGCCTGGCTATTATTCCCTTCAGCCGTGAGCATGGGCAGTTACAGAGATGGGATGAATCTAGATCATTTAAAACCTGTGTTTAGCATTAATTCTGTCAGTTTGGAAAGCAGGCAGCTGACAACACAGGGCGATGCAATGCCCTGAGCTCCTGCAGGACTTGCACATGGTAAGAGACTATCATGTGTGCCTGCTGGAATGGGAGGGGTTTAGGTGAGATTAGCAAATGGGCAGAAGAACCTGCTCTGAGGGAAAGGTCTTGCCAAGATTTATGCAGGCAGTGACATAATCAGAAAGATACTGCATGTGGCACATTACAATGGACATACTAAAAGTCTTCCTATTCCCTTATTCTACCATATGGACTGAGTTACACACTGTGAAAATCATGTTCCTTGCACAAAGGAGCAGAATAAAATACTGTTTGGCTTAAACCTATTCCTGCTTGTAAATGTAAATGAAATCTGTTCTCCTTCAGATTTCTTTTGTTCTGCTGCTTTTATCTTGGTGGAAATTTTCTTTGGTGACTCCTCTATTGTTGTCAGCCTGGCCCTTACAGGTGAAAATCATGAACCCTTCTGAAGTTACAAGCTCTAGGAACATGTTCTTGGCTGGAGGCAACATGGAGTTACAGAACCCCAACCAGAGTGCTCTGGTACACTAGCTTTTCCTGCACTCCTCTGTGCAATTATTTGTGAAAAAGTTCTCTAGGCCAGAAAACTATATTCATAACATCACTATTTAAGCCTCTCACTTGGATTCTTTCCTTGCAGTGAGAACTGACGTACTGTCAAAGTTGACAGCACTGTACCAGTTTATTGCACCGGAAGACCTGGCTTTTCTTTTCCTCTCATCTGCAGAGCTTGGCTGCTCCCATTCTATGAACCCTTTCTCACTCCTGCCCCTAATAAAATCTCCATGCTTCACATGCTCCTTCAGCTTCCCTTTGATTCATGCTCCCAGAGTCTTCCTCGCTGCTGACGTCGGGAGCATGCACAGCTCTGCAATTTCCCGACAGCCCTTTTCAAACACTGCCTTTTAATCAGGTGCTGTGTTTTACCAGCACTTCCTTCTCTCACTGAATGCCTTTGAAGCGAGGCTGCCAACACTGGTGGGGTTCCTTCTCCACTGCCCTTTTTTGTTGTTTCCATACAGAATTCTAGGAAACAATTTTGTAGCTTTTTCGATGCTCTGATTTTTTTTTTTTTTTTAAATTTTTTTTCTGTGTTTTGATCCTAATTTCCTTCAGGATTTCTTCTTCCTCTCCTGGGAAATTTGTCTCTATTTCTGGCATCTGTCCTTCCTAACCCTTCCCACGTTTCTTCCCTTCTAAAGACAGGGGAAAAGAATCCATTTAATATTTTTCTGTAGTAACGTCTATCTCATCTGTCAATAAATTACCCTTTGCCATCTCTGGGAGACCCCTTTGTCTCCCTTCACTGACCTTATTCTGTACCTTGCCTGTTTTTTTTTTAAGGGAGGATGCAATATCCCTGGGCTGTCATTCCATGAAGAACAGCTGTCATTCCTCCCATAGTGTATGCGTATGTGTTTGAGAAGGGAGGGGAAAGGGAGGGGGGAATTAGGGGAGGATGGGGTTCTGTTGTTGGGTAATATGATGGTCCTATTCAGAGTGGTAGATGTTTTTTCATTCATGATATTCTGCTGCAGTTCTGGTTTTTTCTTCAGTGGTTTTAGACATTAATTTTCTTATTAATCTAACACTTAACCTATCTAACATATAACTACAAGAATATTTTTTAAACATCTTTTTTAAACTCACTATGTATGCATTTTATAAATGTCTAATTTCTGCACTGTCTCTGCAACTGTGAATGCTATCTCACCGTCAGAGCTGCAGTCTAATCCTACAGAGGTGGATTCAGAAAGCATTATCCGTGGCTAAAAAACATGACTTTTTCATATATTTTCAAACTGAAATGTTTGCTGAGAGGGTTAAAGAGCATGGTATAGTCCTGCATGTAACTAGCTAGCTGTGCAGACCTGCAGAAGGAAGAGACAGAGCCATGAATCCAGCAATTCCTGTCCTATCCTTACTCCTCCTTATGTTTTTTGAAGCACTGCAGACTCCCAGATAACTCATCATGGAGCTTTCCCTGCATTTCTCGTGGTCCAAAGGCTTTATGCATAGCATAAAGGTACAAACAGGTAGAAGTTCCTTTCTTCATGCTCCTGCTCCCACACACAATCTAACCATAAATTAATACAGTTTGAAAAAGAAAATATTAGTTTCGATCAAATTCTACCAAATGTATTTTAAGAAACAAAGGAAGTAAATCCACAAAAGATGCTCTCACTCTGTACCTTCTGGCAATTACACTTCTTAATGCATTTATTGTCACAATATGGGCGTGAAATAAGGAAATGCAGTTGTTATCTATGGTGTGCATAGAAACACATCAAAGCAACCTCAAGGCACAAGACACTGCACAAGTGCTGGGGACCTTATTCTCTGAGTACCTGAACCAAAAACCTGGTGAAACACACTTATGAGTCATGTTTGATCCAGCCTTGGGGTTTCCTTTGTTTGGAAACCAGCAACAGGCACCATGTTTGTGTCACAGGCCAGGTCTGGGCATGGCCTCTCAACCTGTGAGCTCAGAAGTGTTCCAAAGGTCCATGAGAGGCTGAAGAACTTAAGACAAAAAAAAAAAAAAGTCTAGATACAACATACATACATACCAAGCTCCTCACTTCCTTGTCCTGTGCTAGCAGGACATTAGCAGAACATCTTTACTCTTAAAAGCACTATAGTATTTGTTTTACAACTGGTTTGTGATTGATGTCCACTCTGGCCCTTTCTCCCTCATCTGATGGCTCTGGCAGTCCCTGGTTGATTTAGCCATCCCAGATGAAAAGGTAACCCATCTCCACAGCTAGAAGTAATAAATTCTTTAGCCACCACAGCAAAATACATTGATAGGATCTTGAAGTAAATCACTCAAGTCTGCAGTTCTCAGTCCAGGATATCACAGTAAATTGGTATCAGCTGAAATCAGATTTACATTAGTAAATGTATCAGGCTATGAGTTGAACAGTTTGCACTGTCCACACCACTTCTTTGGGATAACTCTGGCCCCTTTGTAATACAGCCAGCTGAACATCTTAAACTTCTCCAGGGGGAATCACTGGGGCTTGGGAACCAGAGCCTTTACGTCCCTAGAAACAATCTGTGCCTTCAAGGATTAAGGCTCTGTCTGCATATGGAAATCGGGTTTTCAAATGTATTCAAATGTTGGCAATTGAGCAACCCCGCTCCAGCACCAGGAAGAAGATGTGGAGTCTACTGAAAAATGGCTCTTGGCTACTGCCATCTTCAGGACTAACCCACGTTAATTATTCAGGTCTCTTGTAAAAAGACACCTGTGGCAATTGGCAGAGTATCTGCACAAACATTGGCAGCCTTGAGGCTGAGAAACTGTTAAATAGCCTTAGTAATAGAATATTAAAACTTTGATGATAAGCAAGAATGGGTGGAGTAATTGTCTGCTCAGAAAGAGGCCCTTTTTCTCATTCTATTCCTGTTGTTGAATCCTTATCTCCTGGATAAATAAAAACAAACTCCCCAGTTATTGTTCTCGTTCACCTTTTGACTCTTGATTAGATTTACTGCAGATACATCCCTTTGGCAATGAAAATGGAACCAACACATTTCTGATGCACTCCGGTGGAATTCTCAGCCCCTGCTCCACCCTCAGACCACCAAGGTCCTCGTTTTCTGAATGGCCGTTAATTACCTGTCCTTCTAGCAAATGGATGAGCTATAACTTTCAGAGAGATCTCTTGCCCTGATTAACAGACTGTTCTGTTTCACTTTGAATCTTTATCTTATTTTTAATCCTCAGCACTTGGAGCCAAACCTGTACCTTTCTGAGGAGAGAAACTCACGGTGATACAAGCTGCCTTGCCCAGGCTGCTTCTCCTTTCTATATTTTTCAGTGTTTTCCCAGATGAGGCCCCAGGATTATTGCAAACGAGTCCCAGGAAGAAATGCTGCTCAATTAGGCGAAAAGAAACTCGAAGAAAAAAAAGGAGTAGAGCCAGCAAATTGCTTGAGATAACAATCTCCCCCCACCCGTGTGTCTCTGTAACTAAGAGGATTAGCTGAACTTTCTGTGTCACACCAAAACTGACAATAAGCAACAGTGACTTCCCCCCGCTGGCACTTGTACCTTCACATGTTTCATTTTCTTGCCCACACTACTGCCTTGCCCCTTGCTGATTGTATGACAAACTTGGGGATGAACATGATGGCTCTTTCCTTTCCTTTAAGATTTATGACTCAAAGCCAAATAAAACCCAACTCAAGTTATTACATGCTCTGTTTCCTCCTAACAACAACTCACTTTTAACAGTGTAAGCTAAGCAAGGAAACATGGAAATATGGTCTCCTTGATCTCACCTGATCTATCTGCTGCTAGACATGCAAACAGCAGCCTCGGGTCTGCCAACACAGGAGCAGCCATAAAGAAGTCCCTTGGGAGCAGGACCAAACGTCTGGAATATATAAAGTAGAAGTCCCATCAAAATTCAAAGTAACTGAGGTTCTGTGTAGATACAGCACTGCCAGCAAGGAGCTGGATGTTTATGTCAAGTTAAGATTTATCATTCGGTGGTAGGAGGACTACCTAGGGTAGTCTTGCAGTGAAAGGAAATGAACTTGGTTAAAGGACTCTGTCACCAGCCCCATGTTCCTCTGACAATGGTGTACACATGATGAAAAGAATGTGGCGTGTGGCTGAAGATGATCAAACATCAAATAATTCCAGTGTCTAAAGTAAACTAATTCCTTTTGCTGACCTGTGTAGAACATCACTCTAAACCTGGTGAACAGCTCCTTTCCCTGAGCTTACCAGAGAATTTGTACAGAGAGACGAAGGTCTGTGAGACAAGATAAAGAAGGAGCATTCTCCCACCGCACGTGTTCCCTCCCTTCTCTTCCCAGAGTTTCCACAGAAGCCCACAGCAGAAGGTGGTAAAAATCCAAAAGATGAATTGTTTCTGACACCTGAAGGGCTGCACACAGGCATGCTGACTAAGTAAGCACCGGTGCCACAGTGAAGAAGGAATTTGAAAGCAAGAAGGAGGCAGGAGAAGTAGAAATTATTTCACACTGATGTAAAGCAGATACCAACACACAAAAAGGGAATGTTGGGATAAAACAAGTTGGGATGTGGGACTCAGTTGGTCACCACCAGTGTAAGGATTGAGGGGAAATGCTGACACAGCAAAATCTGCAGAAAGTATTGAGTAAGTATTGAGAAAGTAAAGAGTTGGGTCATGAAATGCACGGGACTTGCCAGTTCTTGTAAAGCATTTTACTGAACTAGGCATCTGTGCTGTGTGCCCCTCTCATTGCTGCAAAACTCCCTGGACCTAAATTAAATCACTGTCGCACTTCTGCCATGTTAAACGGTGCGAGCAGGTACTCTCAGGCCACATAAATTCAGTGAAGTAGTGTTTTGGGTGTCCCTGTACAGCCTTATTTGTGATCAAAGGGTATGGTGTTGTGGGGGAGAAATACTTCCAGACAGATTTAGACTTTTACTCCAAAAATCTGTTCAGACTGAGGCATTGTAAAAACTGCCTGGTGTATTGCCATGGGGCAAGACTGCCTTGTCACTCTGTAGCAACCCCTGTCTCGCCTATATGGAGCAGCAGCTTGAGTTCAAAGGGATCCAGGTCCATTCTCTTTCCCCATTTACATGAAATGGGACTAGAGTGGAGCGTGGCAGCCTATTAACAGTGCCCCACAGCACTGCAAGAGTTCTGCCTAGAGAGTGAAGGACACCGTGTCCAATTGAAATTACAGAGGAATTTGGGGTAGGCAGAATGTAATTACACAATTGGAATTTAAACTGTGAAATTAAAAGGAAATATTCAAGGATGAAGGGGCAGAGAGAATCCCTAATCTCCAGCCAGGCTAGGCTGTGTGACAGAAAAGTCCCTTTCTGAAGAGGGAATAAGCAAAGAGCTGTCCTGGAAGAAAGGGAGGTAGAGAATAAAGACAATGTTTTCAAAAGCACCCCAACTCCAGCTGTGTGTTTGTTTCATAGGCTATGTCTATTCTACAGAAAACCTTGTGGTTGCTAAAAGGCATCAGATGTGTCCCTCTTGGCCCCCTCTTCACTGAGGTCAAAAACAATTTGGTTCCTCATGTAAGCAGCACCAAAGCATTCCCAAGGTCTACAGCAGAAAGCGTGCTGTACAACTGGTCAAAAAAAGGAGTTCAGCCCTGGTTTTCCTACAGGTACAAACCAGAATTTGCCCATCTACCCGAGTTTGTCACACTGCTGGAGCTCTTGCTTTAGTATCTGAGCTTTTTCCAAGTCTTAGTTAATAATCATACTAACAAAAAACAGGTATTTTTAAGGTTGTGCTGTAGTAAGGGAAGGAAGAGAAAACCACTGAAAGCAGATCTGTGTCAGTTTTGAGTGGCAACTTGAGTCAGGCAATTGCAAATCCCACTCCTTAGAGATCTGAATCAAGTTGTAGGACCCCATTGTTGTCCCTCTTAGAGCAGACAAACAGGTAAAGATGCAAGCCAGCCTTGTGGGTCTCTGTGGGAGAGGAACAATAACTGCTGAACAGTCCAATCAAGGCACAACAGAGAGAAGTGGGGCTCATCTTCCTGGGCCACCCAGCTACACATGCAATTGAAGACAAATTTCTTAATTTCTCTGCTTTAGTTTACCACTGCCAAAAAAGCACAGCAATAATTTCCTAAATCTTCAAAGCTGGTGATTTGTAAGATGTAACTGGTTAAAATCGGAAGGTTCAGAAGCTGTACTGATGACAACTATTGAAATGCATACAAAAAACTGAGCTAGAGCTAAAGTAAATGCAAGCAAAGCAGCAGAGAGTAAGAAATAGATTGAAAAACCCACCTGAAAAGATAAGTGTCCTTTCAGTAATTACCTCTCCCTTTCCTGAGGATGTGTGAAGGTTCTGAATTACAGGGGTTTTTTTAAATATGAAAATGAAAAACATGCTTCTTTTTGTCCGTGCTCCATTTCTTATCTCCAAAAAAGCACTTGGGAGGGGCAGAGTATTATGAGATGGTACAACTTCCCTGCTATAATTTTATTATCTTTAACATTCAGAGGAATGGCAACAACTCTCAGAAATAAGAGATTCAGGGTCATCCTTTCTCCAATCAAGAGACAACAGAATAGGGTCAGAACCGAAGGCAGAAAGCAATCTGGTCAAAGGCAGCCAGAGGAGTGTGCAAGGGGAGAAAAAACAGCCAATATATGCAGTGGACAGTCTCCATTTCTCTTCTGCTGTTCGTGCTCAGCACTCACAAGGTGCGTAGGAAGGAGATCTGAACAGGGGGAAAAGCATTATAATGGAAAGAGACAGTACTGGTGGGTCCCAAGCCTTGGGGATAAGGGTGGACTCTTTTCCACGCTTGGGAACAGGAGGAGGGTGGGGAACAACGCAGGAGAGAAAGGAATAACAGCTTTGTGGTTAAAGTACTGAACTGCACAGCGTCAGAGCACCTAGGTGCAAGTCTGTGTCCCGCTAATGTCGGCTGTGACACTGGAGGGACTATGGACAGTCTTTATGTTGCCTTTCTTCACTTCTCCTCCTCAATCCAGAAGGTACTAATCCTATTTTTCCCTCCTGCTTTCCCTGCCGGCTCTCTAAATTGCAAGCTTTTTGAGACACAGTGTTTTTTGCTATCGATAGCGTGTTCAAAAAATAACACTGTAGCAGGGAGGCTGCCGGTTGCTCTGTCAGGTTGTGTATGACGATGAGAAATAGGGAACAGAAACACACTGATAAGTTTAATTAAATGTGAGACAATCTGTGCAGTCCCCAAGTGAAAGGAATACAGAGGTTTTTAAGGATGTGTGTATGAAAACATTAGGGGCAAAGAGGCAAAGAATGACTTTTTTGAGGCAGAAGCCACTAATTATCTGGATGACTGAAGGGAAAGCAGAAGCAAACGTGATTCTAGTAACAGGCCCTCCTGTAGGAGAGAAATCTCATGTGAAGAAAACAGCATAGAGAGAAGGGGGACATCGTGTGAGAAAAGCAGCATCTGGGATTCACATCTGAGTGGCACGGTGGAATTGGAGCAGAGCAGATAAGTTTGCTCTTAATTTCCCTATACACTAGAGCTGTTTCGTGAAAAGGATAATTTCCTTCCCAGTGTGCTTTTTGCTTAAATACTGTGATTTGTGTTTTGCTCCCTGCCTTCCCACCTCATGTTTCTTTTGTCCTCTGCCTCCCTACCTTAGGAAAAAAATTGTCTGTGAAACACTACTGAATTAATTCTATCAGAAGATAGAAAATTCAGAAGGTCACATAGCAATCATAGAAAATTTGGGGTTATGGGCACAAGTCAAGCAGGCCAAGGAGGGCTGGGAATTAAGAGGTATCTGGTTCAACATCAAAACAATGGACGCAGATATGCTGCAGAGCTTTAAAAGATCCTCAGATCCCATTTCTTCCCTTTACATGTGGTGTTGATTTTGAACACCGTATTGTTTTTCACCACCAGAAAATCTTTTTAAAGCAAAATCCCTGTGAGAGGCGATTCTGTGTGGCTGACAAGTCCAGCCAGAGAACAGAATCACAGGGTCCTGCTTGCTGCTCTGGGCTCTGTTTCAGCACATACTTCACTACCAGTGTGAGCCCAGTCTCACTGACTGCAGCTGAACAACCAACTTTCTTACTTATGTCTTTTTGTGAAATGAATCCAGAGTGCTCAGCTCCTCGTAGGATTAAGCTTTGTATCATCTTTGTGTCCAATTATCTCAAATTTCAAGTATTTCCAGCAAGTTGCTCATGAGTAAGACACCAATCAGGCACTATGTGGCACTCACAATTGAAAGAGAGGTAAAATTTATCTGATAAATTATTCAACACTAATGATTTGGCCAGCTTTCCTGGATATATAGCCACAGGGATGTATGACACCTTGGGGAAGGCATCAGATAGAGATGCATTCAAAGAAAACTAGAGGAGAGGATGCAGACATAGATCCAGACTAATCTTTACAGAGAGAGGGAGAGCACCTATGTGGCTTGACTGAATTAAGTTCTCTTTATAGGTGGTCAATTAGAAAACACAGATTAATAACTACCAGAAAACAGAAAAAAGCAAAAACCAAACCGAAACAACAACAACAAAATCCTAAATAACAACAACAACAAAACCACAAAAAGACCCCAAACCACTAGCAACTACTTGTGTTCAGACATCTTTTCTGCGGCAGCTGTGGGTTCCAGCTAAGTGTGCAGAAGCTGAGTGAGAGCAAAGGCTAAATCAGGTGTGGTAATGGGAGCAAATTCTCCCCAGCAAGAAGCTGCTGGGATCAGGGAAGAGGTTACTGGGAAGTGCCATGCCGGACTGTGAAGAGTCTTTGGGTGAGATAGGGAGATACGGGAGAGAATATTCAGCGTAGGCAGGATTAGAGCTGTGCAGAGCCTTAATCTAGGCAGCCCTTTCTCTACACCTTTATCTGTCCTGGTGCAGCCCCTGCGTGCTGCAGTGCTGGTATAACCTGGCCATAAAACTGGATTAACTGGCCCGCGAGGATCATGGCTGAACTGAAGAGGAGCACGACAATATGCCTTTGTTTACATGTTCGCTCCTGTGAGTGCAACACCGATCTTCAGGAGACAAAGTGCTTAATTGCTGGTTTAGGGTGTCAACAAATGAATGTGCATGAGTAGAACTGGTCTTAGGGGAAGGTTTTTGCTCTTTCACAGAGCAGTCCATTTCTGCTAGTGTTTTCTGCAATAACAAGAGGTTATTTCTTAGGAGGGCAAGAAAAAAAATCCCATTACCAGGGGACCTTATTTTTAAATAAAAATGACAAAATTACCTTTCTGATTCACCCCTTGGAGATACACCCTGCTGTCTCCCTCGTTCAGCCTTTCCTTTTTGGCTCTCTCCTACCAAAGAAAAAAAATCTAGTGGCTGTCTCTGATACGACTCCTAATTTCTTCAGCAACAGCACGCAAGAACAGATCCCTGACAGTTCCTCTTACTCCACAATGTTTTGCATCCCAGAAGAAAATCCGGCTTGGACTCTGACCCATCTGAGTTAATGACTCTTGGAAAACGTTACGACCGAGTCCTTAATGAATGCTATTCTATACCAGCCTCCCTTTCTTCTTTTTCTGGAAGTACAGTAAAAAGCTCAGGAATAGCATGTATTTATGCAATATTAAGAATGTAAGTTTTGTTTTTACTCTGACAAATCTGTCAAGGATTAACGAAGTTTTGCCACTCTGGCTGATTGTTCGTCCTCATTTGGAAGCTTTGGATCTAAAGCTAATTTTATTTGTTGGTCCCTGTGGTCTCATATTTACTCCCCTTTAACGAGGGAGGCATGAAACCCGACTCCCCTTCCAGGACAATTTGACGCGGGAAGTGTAAGAGGATAAAGTATTTGAGAAAAGCACCCCAGGAGCATTAGGTTGCCCAGAACGAGGGAATGCTGGGGTGGGGTTTTTCCAACAGAGGAGAATCGCTTCCATGTAATCACTCATTTCTGGAGGAAAACCAGACCCTCGCTCAGGCACCCTCTTCCATGGGAACCACAGGTTCTGCGATTCTGTTTTCCTTGGATGCAATTCCTCTTCATTCCCAGGGGCTTAGTCCTGCCTAGGGTTTGGGCAGTACCTGGGTGCAGGTGCAGTCCAGACGGGTATTTCCACACCACTCCTCACAGAGGCAGCGCCTTTGGAGCTGCCGTTCACTGGGAGGCTCCTGAAAGGGACCTGTCTCCCACAGATTAGCTCAAAGCTTTACCTCGCAAAAATCTCCCTACCTGTCCATTACTTCAGTTTACCTCAAAATTCTTCATTCTCTCCCCGATAGATTACCTCAGATTTTACCCCCAGAATATGAATTTTGTCCCTGGTAATTACCTAGATTGTGCCAGCATGAAAATCCAGTGGCTACATTTACGTTATCCCCGAGTTGTTCATTCTGGCCCTAGAGATTCAATCAGTTTTTTCCTGCAAAATACTTCTTACAGATGACCTCAAGTTTCCCCCCCAAGATTTGTCTCCATGTCACTCGTGATTACACATTTTTACCTCAGTATGTCCATTCTCCCCCTAGAGATTATCCTCAAGTTTTAGACCCCCAATTTCCCTTCCCACTCCACTAACCGCTTTGGTTTTACTCTCATATGTCACTTCTATCCCTACAGATTAAATTCCAGATTTTACCCCAGAAATTTCCTTATTTGTCCACTCACAGTTAACCTCAATTGTACCACAAAAAATGCTATTTCTCCTATCAAACTTTACCCAACACTTTCCTTCGGCTCATTCCTGATAAACCTGGTTTACCCCAAACTTACATTTCTCCCTAAGATTACTTCAGATTTTACCCCCAAAACATTCCAATTGTTCATGGAAATTACCTAGGAATTTTACAACCACAAAAAAAAACCACAAAAAACCAAAGACTACGGGGAGTACCTTGGGGGGGTGGGGGGGGTCGGACGCCGTGACCTGAGGGGGCGCGAGGGGGCGCGCCTCAGTCGCGCACGTAGCTCCCTCAGTCGCCCGCCAGCCGGGGGGCGGGTGGTGGACGGGGAGAGAGGCACACGGCAGGCCGCGCTGCGCCATGCGCGGCGCCGCTCAGCGCCCTCGCCGGGGAAGCGGCCGAGGCGAAGGGAGGGGAGGGGGGGAGAGCAGAGCCCGGGGCGCATGCGCGGAGCTGCGGCGGCGGCGCGGGAGGGGGGAGGAGAGGAGGGAAGGGGAAGGGGAGGGGGGAGGGTTATCGCGGCGGCCGATTTTTGGTTAAAAGATTCAAAATGGCGGACGGAGGAGCGCGAGTCAAGATGAGGTTCGGCGGCGGCGGCGGCGGCTGCGGCATGTAACATTACTGGCGTTTAATATCATATTCATATCGCGCGCGCGGGGCGCCCCCCCACCCCCGCCCGCCCGACCGGCCCGATTAGCATAATTATCTAGTACTCAGGTATTATTATAATTAACTGCCAAGGAGGAGCGGTGGGGGGGAAAGCGAGGAGAAGCAGAGCAGCCTCCCCGCGCTGGGGAGACAAAGCACCCACAACACCGGTCCCTCCCGCACACGGAGCCCGGCACGCCGGGCACCGGCCATGGGGGCGATGGGCGGCGGGGCGCGGCGAGGCGGAGGGGTCGGCGAGGGACTTGGAGGGCAGGGGGACAACACGCGTTAGGGAGGGAGGCGTGGGGGAGGCAGACCCCGCACCCAAAAGCGTTAGGGGGGGGCTTGGCCGCCACCCGGCCCGCAAGCCCACAATAAACACCCGCTTACATATTATGTGAGGGGAGGGGTGGAAGGGAGGATGCTGGAGGAGCGACCGGCGGGTCGCCCGAGTGGGGCAGGGTCCCAACGGCGGGGGGTCGGAGGGGGCAGGGGGTGCCGGCCCATGGCTGGGGCAAACGGTAATCCGGTGGCAGATAGGGGAGACTCGCGTTTCTTATCGCCCACTCGTTGCCCCCCTTCCCCGCAGACAGCCCCACTCACCTACACTTCGAACCCCCAGCCGGGTTTATTTCCCAGAGACAGGGCTTGCCAGCGGTGGGGTGGGTGGGTGCGGGGAGGGGCAGGAGAGAGCGTGGTTTGCTTTTTCATTTAAAGCTTCCCCCCCCTCTCCCCTCGCAAGGGGCGGGTCGGTTGGGGGGGATGACTGCGGGGTGCACGGGCAGGCCCGCCCGTGCTTTCTACGGAGGGAGAGGGACCCCCCGAGGTGGGCTTGTCCCCAGCCCCGAGGGCCCCCACCCCCCCCCCCGGTCGCAACCAATCGAGGGTGGATCTGCCCGGCGCGTGTTTTGCAACGCTCCCCCTTTGCCCAGGGGCACGGCCGTTAGCCGGTCCCGTCCCTCCCCACGCGCTCTCACTCTCGTCCCTCTCTTCTCCGTCTCATTGAATAATGTCAATTCGGGGAGCGTTTATATTATTTGAGAATGGCCGCCGGGCTTTCCCCGCCTCTCATGTTTAGAATTCAGACCTTTAATAACAGCCACTCGAGCCAATGCCGTGTTTAATTTTTACA
>CM031857.1:4666917-4843964 GCA_018697195.1 Certhia americana | reverse complement strand
GGCGGCGGCGGCGCGGGCAGGGAGGGAGGAGAGAGGGAGGGGAAGGGGAGGGGGGAGGGTTTATCGCGCGGCCGATTTTTGGTTAAAATATTCAAAATGGCGGACGGAGGAGCAGCGAGTCAAGATGAGAGTTCGGCGGCGGCGGTGGCGGCGGCGGCAGGTAATCATTACTGCGTTTTACATATTCATATTCATACTCGCGCGCGCGGGGCGCACCCCCCCCCCCCGCCCGCCCGCCCGGCCCCGCTTAGCATAATTTATTAGTACTCAGGATTATTATAATTAACGGCACAGGAGGGAGCGGGGGGGGGGGAAAGAGAAGGAGAAGCAGAGCAGCCTCCCCGCGCTGGGGAGACACACGCACACACACACACCGTCCCTCCCGCACACGGAGCCCGCACGCCGGGGCACCGGCCATGGGGGCGATGGGCGGCGGCGGCGCGGCGAGGCGGAGGGGTCGGCGAGGGAGGGAGGGGGGACACACGCGTCGGGAGGGAGGTGGGGGAGGCAGCCCCGCACCCAAAAGCGTTCGGGGGTGGCTTGGCCGCCACCCGGCCCGCACGCCCACAATAAACCCGCTTTACATATTCATGGAGGGGGGGGGGGGGGGGGGGGGTGGTGGAGGGGGGACCCCGGCGGGGCGCCGGGGGGGGGCGGGGTCCCCCCGGCGGCGGGGCGGAGGGGGCCGGGGGTGCTGGCCCCTGGCTGGGGCCCGGGGTGGCAGATAGACTCGGTTTCCTTATCGCTCCCCTCGTTGCCCCCCTTCCCCGCAGCACAGCCCCCCTCCCCTCCCTTCGCCCCCCCAGCCGGGGTTTATTTCCCCAGAGCCTGGGCCTTGCAGCGTGGGGTGGGTGGGTGCGGGGAGGGGGGCAGGAGGAGAGCGTGGTTTGGCTTTTTCATTTAAAGCTTCCCCCCCCCTCTCCCCTCGCAAGGGGCGGGTTCGGTGGGGGGGTGACTGCGGGGTGCACGGGCAGAGCCCCCCCGTGCCTTTCTCCGGCGGGAGAGGGACCCCCCGAGGGCCGGGTCCGCACCCCCCGAGGGTCGGATCTGCCCCGGCGGTGTTTGCCCCGCTCCCCCTTTGCCCCAGGGCACGGCCGTGCCGGTCCCGTCCCTCTCCCCCGCGCTCTCCCTCTCTTCCCTCTCTCTCCTTCTCATTTGAATAATGTCTAATTCGGGGAGGTTTATATTATTGAAATGGCCGCCCGGCTTTCCCCGCCTCTCATGTTTAGTAATTCAGACCTTTAATAACAGCCACTCAGAGCCCAACGCCGTGTTTATATTTTACATTCGCCCCATGTGCTTTTGTGGTTCAATATGATTCTTCTTTCTCGCTCTCTCGCTTTTTTTTTTAAATTTTCTTGGCAAACCCACAGGGCCCCGAGATCAAACCCAGGCTGTGTGAGGAGAGGAGGGGGAGAGCCAGGCCCCGGCTCCTCTGGCAAGCGCCTAGGCCTCACTCTGCTGCTTGATTTATTTACTAATAACCAAAATGACCCCCCCATCTCCACTCCACCCCTGCCAGCAAAAACAAAACCCTCCTGGGGCTTGAGCAGCATCAGATCTGCTCATAGATTCTCAAACACTCATGTCTTTTAAATAAGGAGCTTATTTTTAATTTATAGCAACTCAAGACTGTAAAGCTGTTCCTTTCATATCTGCTTTTCAGAGGCTTGGGCATTTTTGGTCCCTTTGTCCTTGATTCTTTTCCTTAAAGGAGAGTTGCTTCTAATTTACGTTTCCTGGCACTGAGAGAGCTATAGAAGACACACTCAAAAATCTAAACAGCTTTCCTCCTCCCTCTGAACACAAACAGAATTGAATACATTGAAGATAATCTTATTCACCTTCTTTTTGCTTAATGTGGATGAGGTTTAACAGTGCAGTGTGTCAGATGCTTTTGTCACTGCTTGTATCTTTGACTGTTCTGGGTTGAGGGTTTTTTTTTTTTTTTTTTCCCTCTCTTTCATTTATATTTGGCTTTCAAGACAGAAGATACCACAAGGCAGCACAGGGTCTATAAAGGAAGATAAGTTTTCTGTGATTGTGTCATAAGAACGCCAAGTGAAAATTGAAATTAATCCTCTTAAATTGTCTGGAGTAATTCAGTTTTAAACCAGATATTAGTCTACTTAGAAATAAAACAAATGGGCTACTTGATTAGGGGGAGGCAGTAATTTAAAATAGAAAATATTTATGCAGCGATGGGTTTCAAATAAAACTGTGTAGGTTTTCATTAGGAACCATTGTTTTCACCCTGTAGAGAAAGAGGACCAAACAGCAGGGTACTTCAGAGTAGCAGTGCCAGATTAGCATGTAAACATCTTTGAAACACTACTAGGAAGAGCGTTCACGTGCAAGTGCAGATGGCGTATTTCGTAGTTTGGTTCTAAATTTAATTTGTCACAAAATACTGCACTGCAGCTAATGAAAAGCATTTTGATTTAAAAAATAATGACTCAGATTATTTATCCTTTTTTCTTCACTCTCGGCAAAGACAGCCCTTGAATACAAGAAGGGAAAAAAGAAAAAAACCAAAACTGTAGAAGCTGTAATGAGACTGTTCAGGTGACTGACTGTTTCACAGACCAACAGCACAAGGCTGGCTGGACAAAAAGCAGTAATATGATTTCATGCCTTAAATAGCATATGTTTTTGCACTCGCTTCACAAGATGTGGTCAAGCCGATGATGTCATTGGCCAGAGGACAAGGTGCAGTTAATTTGATTTATTGACCTGGGGTGAGGTGTAGCACTGAAACCTTCTCATAGGGAAACCATTTATCTGAGGACAATTTCCTTTATAGCAGCAATTTAACCACTGCTGAGACTGTAGATATTTTATCCAGCATGATAAAAATGTACATTGTATCTCGCAAACAAAATTTCTTTCACTGGCATTTTTAGTAATTTTTATAGAGTGGAATACTGGACGGTGGCCTTGTGCAGTCTTATGGCTGAGCTGGGGTTTATAACGCTGAATTCTGGTATTTGCATGCTAAAATACAGACGGATTTCTCTCAAACATGTATCTGTGTGCCTGTGTTGCAGCCTAAAATTTTACTGGAATGTGCTGAGGCTAGAAATCTTCACCAGCGAAGCCTGAAGGCAACATGTTAGCAACATGATAATGCACCTTTTCCCAAACCCTTGGCATCACCATCACTTGTCAGAAGGTGCTCAGACCACTGTGTGGGTATTACTGCTCAGTCTTGGGCGTTTGTCTGAGTCTCAGAATTCTGTGTTTGTCACAGGTAGCTGTCAGACTTTAAGCTGCTCCTTGGACCATCTGTGTGGGTCAGAGAATAAAAGAAACTTTTTCTTCTCTCTTGTATACCTGGCTGTGCTGAGAATAGAGGGTTGTGCTACTGTTACAGTGCTTCCTAATATTGATCAGGAGAATATACTCTCTTTTGGCTGCCTTTTCAGCTTTTAGCTTGCTAGACACAGATGGAAGTGTCCTCCTGTGAAATAGTTCTACCGCCTGATTACATGTGCTCAGTTATTAAGGTGATGCTGCATTTTTTATCTTTTTTTTTTTTTTTTTTTTCTTTTTTCTTCTCTTTTTCAAAACTCACCAAACTTAGCAGTCTGAGAGCTGGTTGGAAAGCAGGCCAGGCTATGCCAGTAGCCATGCTGCTGCATTGTGGAGCAGAACTGGTAAGGCGTATGTTCAAGATGGTTTTAAAACTGGAGAAGCTAGAGCTTCCCTCTTGCTTCCCAGAAGGAAGGGGGGGGAAATCTATGCTTCCCACCTTGTTGTTTAAATAGGAAAAAAGAATCTCAGGTTTGCTGTCGCTATCAGTTTCTCCAAGATTAGCCTGCAGCCCTAATTCAAGCAGTAAATGTTAATACTGTCTCCCTGATGCTCGATGTGGATACTTTGTGAATGCTTGTCTTGGACAGCAACTGTGGCGATGTCTGGAAGTGCCTGGTTTGAGGAGATTGGTGAGGTTGCCTTCACCTTGATCGGTCTGTTAAGCCCAAGGAGGCACCAGCATAGTCTGTGTTGGGAGTCCCTTGTGTGTGAGGAAGTGTTGTTCCTACTTTGACTTGATCATAGCAATTTATTGCCCAGAAAAATGAGGTTTGGAATACCATTGTTACTGAAATAATAGCTGTCAGATTTCAAGCGGTAAATTCCACATTTAGAGTGGCACGCTTTGGCTGTTTTCTTTATATCCAGATGTGTGAGGATGCAAAGAGTTCTGGAGTAAATGTTTTGCCCATGCTGTCCAGGATGTTTTGGCTGGGTTGATCTGTCATCCAATTTCTTTCTGTTAAATAGGGTGCAAGTCCCTCTTAGGCAGGTTTGTTTACTCTCCTGGTTCTCTGGCAAATTAGCAGTAATTTCTTGTAGCATGTACTAAGTTTTCTTTTGCTTTCCTTCAATTTTGACTCCTATGGAGTTCAAGATTTCAAAACAGGTTGCAGTGTTATTTTCTATTCCTCTTAAACTCTTGTTGCCCTCAGGACAATAATCTTGATACTTCTATTTTATACAGCTGACAATTAGGCAGCCTCTGCTCCTTGCACTTACAGCTTTATTATTTTTATCTTGAGAGAATCAGTGACAGTCCTGGCAAATGACTGTCTTTTTGACATACGTATTTTGAGTCTGGGTGACAAAGCTGTTGTCAAAAGAAGGTGTTGAACAAAATTAAGTATGACTTGAGCGTCCCAAATGTGATGTGCTCAGCTGTGCTTAAGCTGGAATGTGAATGAAAGACTATCTCGTGTTGCTGGATAGACTTACAGTGCTGGCTGTTCGCTACTGCAGAGATTTGCTTCTGTGTTAACAAAACCCCCCCCTTTTCCAAATGTGCTTCGTTGTTATACAGAGCGAGTTAAGTGTGGGAATTGTTGGCCTAAGTGTAGGAGATAAATTTAAGGGAAGATACTGGTCTCTGTTAGGGTGTATTAAATAATTGCTGGCATTTCACATGAAACGGTTTTACAATGGTAATCTGAGGGAAAAAGAATCCACAGATGTATTTTCCTTTCTGTAGCTCTTTGCATTAAATTTCTTGAATTGTGTGAATAGGCCCTCATGCTGCTTCATGTGCACTTATTTTTCTCTATAGAAAAGGAAATAATTACTTAAGATCTCAGTATTATTCCTTTCCCTAGTTTCTTATTTCACAGCTATCTAGGAAATATCCACGTTTGTTAACTGTATTATATATGTGAGCTTTATAGTACATTAGAAAGTCTTTCCAATAAGAGTTTTTAATAGACTGCTACTGACTAATTGAATTAGTTTAGGGTTAATAACACAGTTGAGTGATGAAGTGTTGGTTTGGTGTAGGATTTACTGGGTTCCAATCCTGATTTGGTGACCCATTTTGCTTGCTTTGCTGTTCTGGGCTAAATCTGTGTAATGGGAATTATAGAGCACATTTTCACAGGGGTGTTGCTGGGGGGAAAATTTAGCTAATGTTTTCTAGTGTCTCTTAGAGTAAGAGATCTGTGATTCTTCTGCTTCTACATGCAGTCATCCAGGCTGGTGCCCAAGCTGAACTTTGCCGAGGATGTTTCAGTGCTGGCACTGTTGGCACACTCCCGTCAGCAATGAAGGCCTCCCGTTGTACAGGCACAGATTACTGTCAGTTCTAACTATGGTGTGATGCAGATCTGCTCCAGGGTATGCGGTTCAGTGACAGCTTAAATCAGCCCCAGCCTGTCCTCATCTCCCTGTGTGTTCCTGCCTCCTTTGCTGCACTGGTGCAGATGCTTGCTGGATTCCTTTGCTGAGCTAGTTCAGGGAATTAAATTGGCAGAAAACAAGCCTTGCCAAAAATAATGAATAGGTTTTTTGTTGGTTTAGTTCTTTGAACTGGCTTACAATGAGATTAGACAAATAGCAGTACCAATCAAGGAAGGGAACAAGAAGCACACGTGTTGACCCAAGTCTTCTCATAATTTCATTCTCCCTGATGGCTTTCCTGTTGGCATAAATGGGGACTCATGCTCTCAGCCATGTGATCCTAGCACTTACTTGGCACCTGTCCGAGGACTAACAAGATTCCAGGATGCTCCAGGTTAACTTGCTAACCTGGTGGAAAACTAGCTCCAGATCATTTTACATCTCTGGTTTGTAAAATTGGCTGCACAAAGACCTTCAAGTGCAAGCAAGGGGGTAGGAAGAACCATTGAGTGAAAGCGGAGGAAAGGGAAAGAAGGAAGGAAAAGGAAGCTTTCTCTTTTCAAAAGCTGCAATATTCTGGGTAGCTTAGTTCTATGGCTTTGCTTTCAGAATTTTTTTATGTCAAATATAGACCACTGTGAAACCACAGTTGATTGAGTTGATGAGCTGAATTTGATTTAAAATGGTACTGGGCAAAGGGAAGCGGTGGGATTGTACAGCTGTGGGCACTGTGCTGGACCTTCTCTTTTAGCAGTAGGCTGCACATAGATCATGGAAGCCTGAGATGAAACTGCACCTAAGCAGAATACTAGCTTGGAAACCAACAGATGCTGAAAATTTGGTGTGGTTTGTACTGTCATAGGTATGATTGCATTAATGGTAGCAAGGGCAGAAACTCCAATAAAAATAGTGGATGAGACCGTTAAGTGGTTCCCATTATTTTACTGCTGCTTATAGTGAGACACTTCTCTAGAAAGGACTGTGGCTTTAAAGGACATATCGACAAAAGTACTTGGGAAATTACAGGCACCATTACTTCTGCTAAATTTTGGGCTGACATTCTTGTAAAGCAACCTTAAAAAAATCCCCACCAAACCCAAGCATAAGTGCTTCAGCCATTTAATATGATCACTCTGAGGCAGATTTATCTTTTCTATAAATTGTAATATTGTGACAAGAAACCTTTTGCTCATCATTCCTTTTATTTTTTTCTTCCCAGAAATCTGATTTGGCTGTATAGAGATGAAGTAGCATATATAGCATATTTGACACTGTATGACAGGACATGAAGCTTTGGAAAAGGAAGATATGAACATCTGAGTTACTAAAATAGTAAATACAGTTGAAGACTTAAAAATAAGTGTAGAAAAACCTGTTGAATCAGGCTGGAGGTGTAGCTTGCTTCTTTTTCCTCCTCCTTTTCTTTGAGGGCTGCTACGAAGTCACCATCTTTTTCGCAGTGAGCTCCTTCGCTGTTTGTTCTCTTTGTCCTTTCGATGATTCAGTTTTATTTGAAAAATACCATGTGACTTAGTAATTTGTGCCTGACCATACCAGTGTGAAGTTGTGGCTTTATACTACTTGGCTGCAGCAGAGGGAGAGGAGTGTACAGTGAATACAGGTAGAAATGATTCACGTGTTTGAATCATATTGTTGTTTCTACATTATTAGTTAATACAGTCTACTGAATGGGAAATGAGATTCAAGTTTCTTTCTGGAATTCTGTTGGCAAAGATTCATTTCTAAGGATTCCTAATTTTGTTTCTTACCTGCTGATCTTTAGTAGGTTATTGCTTTTATATGAATTTTCAAATGTAAGTTTAAATAGATACTTGAATTTTTCTCAGGCTGCAGAGAAGCGGATATGTCACTAAACGCTGCCTTCCCTCCCTACCTGCTCCTCTGGGAGCATTTCCCACCCCATTCTCTGATGCATGTACACTGTATGCACATATGCTTTGGAAAAAATAACAGAAAGCTTGGGCTGGGGACAGCTTCTTCTAGCTCTGACTGTAGTAGTAGAAGACCTAACTGTTTCTCATTGTTGGTGTTTCCTGTTCCTCTGCACCTGTTAGTAGGTATTTCCATTTGGGTACTCTTTAATCCATTTCAATTAAACTCAGATGAGTTATTAAAGGCAGCGATCTGAATTGCCTAAAGCAGCTCAGATTATTCAGATTGAGGGATCCTTGGAACTGCTTTGTCATCGCACCTGAGGGTACAGTTCATATCACACTTAATCCAATTGAACGGTGGCCTGCTGCCCAAAAGAAGAGGGAACATAATCATGGTAAGTATTTGGCCACAACTCTGTGGGCTGCTGTCCCTTTTGACAGAGACTCTGTAAAACTCTGTCCGGGCTTCTTGAAGGAATGTGTTGGGGTTGTATGAGGAGACTGGAGGGAGGTAGGAGAGCAGAGGGAACAGTAGCGTTCCACTTGTAACATTTGTTTCTGAATGAAGGTATCTGTTAGCAGGTTGGAAATATGTGACCCTTTTCCAGTATTATTGACTTTGCAATGATACTTTCTGTTTTTAACGAATTTGTGTTGATCTGAACTACACAATTTAAAATGTTGTGTTTCCAGTATCCCAAGTGAAGCATGCAACTTAAAAGTCATTTCCCTTAGACGGACTTTATAATAAGAACATCTTTACCTGCTGTTCCATTTCAGTCCCATTACAGATCTTTCAGACAGCTTATGGCAACAAAATTAGCTAAACTTGGGAGTTTAGGAGTACCTTTAGGAACAAAGGAGAATTTCTGTGTGTTTTGTCTGAGGTTTAGTAGCTTCTAACTTCAGATCATTCACAGTGTGTCACACATCCCAGCTTGAATCTCTTCATCACTAACCTTAATTCAACTCCTGATTTCCTGCCAGGATGGCTTTGCTTTGGTTGGGATGGGTGTGCCAAGGTAAGGAAGAAAAGACATCAGCTGCCAGGCTGCACTGCTGCACATGAACCCTGGACAACCACTGCCCTAGATAAACATAGCCAAGTAGCCATGATTGTAAGACAGGCTTCTAGTAAAAGTTCTCATGTGAGCACACATCTGGTGAAGAGTGTGAACTGGAAACCTGATTGCTTTCCAGTTTGGTTTTCCTGATTGGTTTTACTCAGTTTTGCAAAAAAGCAAGTCACCTAAAGTTGCAGAAATATTTCATGTATCCGATTAGCCTTTTTCTATTTTCAGTTTGTGCAAGGAGGTACAAAGAAGGGCTAAGCATGTTGTTCTTTACCTCTGTCTCAGTTATGTGCTGGGCTGCAACTTGGGATTTGGGAATGTAATCAAAGGAACTATCCCTGTGCTTGTCCTGTTTTTATACTCTTTCATAGCTGCCTGTTGTTGGAGGAGAGTCAGGTAGATAGATCTCTGGTCAGAGCCAGGATGGTGATTTTAGTTCTCTTCTGAACAAAAAGAAAATACCTTCCCATTTATTTCCCAGTGCATCCTGAGTTTTGTATACCTGACTCCTTTCCTGAAGTGTTCAGGAGCACCATAAAAGACTTTAAGCAAGATGATGTTCCTTGTCTGCTCTGCACATTTTCAGCTCTGGGGAACAAGTTTGAGGTTGCTCCAAGGGCGTACCTAATAATTTTTGATTCCCTACCAGGGAGCTGGAGAACTGGCAGCTCCTTTTGCTCTCAGAGTTTGTGCATATAAAAGGGTGGGTGTTAAAAGTTCAGTGCTCCTGTTACTGCTTCATGTAAGAGATCCACAACTGGGCAGATCCTCAACTCCTTAAGCTAAGTTGAGGGTCCTGAGTAAGAATTATCCTACAGACAGGGTCTGCAGAAATCTGTAGATTTTGAGTTATTTTTATTTCCAGACTATTCCTTTACTCATTACACTGGGAAATAATGGCATTGTAAATAAGGGACATTTCCTCTCAGTTCTGAGAAGTTAAAATGCTGTGTTTTATTCAATTCAGTTTGGTTTGGAAGCCAGTTGCAATGCGGGTGCATGTTACGTGGTTCAGTTCAGGGTGCATAAGGGATTAGTTCTAAATACACCAAGGTGTGAATAAAGGCCAGTGCCTCAAAACTTGCTGAGGTCACGCTTTAGCCATGCCTGGTTAGAAAAAACAATTTCATTAATATCATTCTCAGCACGGTTAAAATTGAAAATGGATCTAGGCACATGTTGTAACACATTTTAATGGTATCTAGAGTAAATATAACTATTTCCAGCTAAATTTAGTGGATACAGCATTGTATTTAAGTGCTTTTGCACTCAAGTTTCCTGTAATTGTGGATGATGGACTCCCACATCCACATGTGGATGATGGAGCAGAAGGAATTTTCTATATGGAAGTTTGAATAAAGGAGTTATAATAATTGTTTGGCATCTTAAATCCCCTAGCCTTTCTCAACTTGATTTGCCAGGGGAGAGAAGAGGGACAGGCAGTGTTTCTTTGTATTGTGGTGTCTCTGGCTACCAAGTGGTTTGGGCATCTCTGCAGATCCCAGCAGAACATTTTTAGTCGTCACTTCTGTTATAACACACTATTATTCACTGTACATAAATAATGAAAGAAAAAAATACTATGTGCAGAGGTGGGTCAGCACCTACATCTTTGCGTTCTCCTATCTAGTATTAACATCAAAGACTTAACAGAAGGAACAGTTGGGGAAGACCTAATTTAGCAGGTTCATTTTAAAGTCATATAAAAAGCTTTGTAAAGTCTTGAGATAATCCATAATTTTCTGTGTGCACAGAAGACACATTAGTTGCTTAAGGGATCAATTAATCTGTCAATCTTTCAAATGGCAAAATCAGCTGCAGACACGGTGTGTTTTTTTATTACTTATTAAGCAGTGATTTCATATTGTGTAAGAGCTGGAAATGCAGTGTGTACTAATGAGGGAGCATCATTGTCATTTGTCCTGTATTTATATCACAGATAGGTTTCTGAGTTGTATAATATAGACACTTGAAATTATACTCAGTTGCAGAGAAGAAGGTTCTGCATTTGTGATGTACCTTGCTTGAGGTTATCGACTTCCTTCGTTTTCTGCATTTGTGGCAGTTGTTTTAACTGTATTTGGTATATTAGGCTATATGGTTGGGGTCACAGTAGTATTCACCAAAGGCAGTATCTGTTCCCAAGACTTTTAAAAACCTATGAAAGGCTGTTCATTTCCTTACATTTTCTGTGGGAGGGAGTATGTTGGCACACTCCATGATTTCTTTAGAATGTGTTGTCAACTCTAATAATTTCCCAAGTACATTTCATATTGTGGAGCATGAGTTAAGCTTGGGATTTTTGTGATCATTCAAGTAGTAGTCATCATTCTTGGTTGTGTGAAGTAATATTAAGAGAACACTGAGGACAGAGGCATATGGGATACAGCTGTCTACTAATCCTCAGTATCTGAAACTCCTGCTTTTATTCTTTGTATTCTCTTTGTCCTGGGCTCATTTGTTGAGACAGTCTTTATAAAGAGGCTGGAGAGAGCAGGTTACTGCAATACTTCTGGCCTTTAGGTTCTGGTGTCGTCAGTGTACTTGATAACAGTAGAAAAAGTGTCCTACAAAGGCAATGTGGAAATGTGCTGTTAATTGGTAACTAGGGCAGTTTTGTTTTCTTAGAAGCTGAGAAAACCCCATCAGTGTGTACTGAAACTGTTTAGACACTCAGACTAATTACATGTAGTTATGTGTAAGTGTTCTTTGGTCCAGCAGTAATTTAGAGATTGTTCTTTAAGAACCATTGAGGTAGCAAATAAGTATACTTTACTATATAGTGTGGTCTGTTTGTTAAAAATTTGTTTTGAAACAATTTCTTTGGGGCTAATCAACCATAAGGTTGAACCGTGAAACACTATCTGCTATTACTGACCTGCAGCTCTTGACTTTGGTATTCAGCAAGTTAATTTGAAGAAGTTAATTTTCAGATGTGCTGTCCTTCATGTGCCTTTTTAATACTGATTTATTCCCACAAATACTTCAGCTTGCAACGTCAAATGGGGCACTTGTGCATTTTATATGTAAGTGCTACTCACAAACATAATCGTGACCTGATAAATTGGCAACCGCTTCTTTTCAGTTTTTGAAGCTTTTATATTTGTGAGTGGGGAGGAGCTGGAAATAGCAGATCTGCCTCATATGAAATAGGACTATTCAGAGGAAAAGGGGTGAGGTTTTTGTTTATAAGGAAGCTGTTGTGGGAGCCCTGCAGATTTGAAACTCTGTTTAGTCAGTGCGTGAAAAACCGTGACTGGGGTTCGGAGACACTGCTGGTGCACTCCTTAAACAAAAGGCACCATGGTCTCCAAATGTGGAATATGTTCTTTATCAGTGAGTTGTGCTGCTGTGTGGCAGTTCCAGTTTGACTGTCTCTGGCTTGTTGAAATAAAAAATGGAAAATGTTGTTTACTGGAGGATTTTTGGGTTTTTTTCCCTCTGTTTCGTGTCTAAACTGAATTTTGTTATATATGACTGCAGTCATATGCATAGAAGACGGAAACAAAATTTCTGGAAAAATTGAGGAACACTGGAAGAAAACCCTAGTTTTTTCAGTTAGACTCTTTTTATCATGTATATCAGACCTCTTTATACGTGCCACCGTGTTTAAAAAGTCTCACACCAGGTGAACAAAACAAGAGGTATAGAAAAAGCAGCCCACTTGCAGTAATATCTTATTTCCTGTGTTGTTGACTGGATTTTTGTTCAAATAAGAACATTTATTTTGTGGCAGCACGGGTGCTCCTTGATTCTGCAGTGAAGGCAGTATTCTGTGCTTGATACTAGCTAGTTGCCATGGCAACAATTATGATGTCATGAATTCAGTACAGTGACTTCACTGCAGTGTATTTTATCTCTATTCTCAGTTTTCTTCAGATCTTTCTAGCAAACCAAAAAGCACCTACATGTCATAGTGTGACTTGTTTATAATGTGATTCAGCCCAAAAAGTTTGCTGATAGGCAGGAAGAGATTACATTTTTTAATCACTCAAATGTGGTGGTTTTCATCTGAGAAAAATATATTTTTAAAACTGCAAACATGAGAGTAGCAGTGTCCTGTTACGTCTCTTCTACCAGAATTACTTGTTCAATCCTGTCTTGTCTTTCTCATTCTTGTAGAAATTCTGTAGAAACAGGTGAAATCTTTTATTAGTCTCTTTCCATGGGTTTGTTGACCAGCAAATTGTAGCTGGAAACTTCCTGCCGATTAGCTTTGGAAATGGTCAGCTGCTTTCAGCCTTCTGAGCACTTCCATTTATCACTAGATTGTGTGCCTCCATTTCACAGGTAGCAGAGCTAACTGTTGAGTACACACTCTGTCCTCTATTGCTTTCTCATAGTCAAAGAGAAGTATTTAGAATTTTTTCCTATTTCTGAAAATGATACGATTTCCAAATTTAGGCCCAGTAAAAATGCCAGTAAAAACAGTGAGTTTGACTAGCCTGCATTTCTTCTGTTGACATAACTATGTGTCTGTTTAGAGCTGGCTTATTGGCTTAACTCAAAGGTTGCCTGAGACTTCTGTGCCATCTGACTTTATATTATTAGTGAATAATGAAGAGTGTGTTAAAGTGGTTCACCAGGTATTTTTTATACAGTTTTTTTTCCCCCTTTGGTACGTAAAAGGTTTTTTACCTTTGGCTTAGTTTGACAAAGATACTTTCTTCCTGTAGATGAGGCCTAACTGTATTGTAAGTGTCCTGGAAAGCCTTTCAGGAGAAAATGTAGGCTGTGCTGATTTCTTCATATGGCTTCTTGCTGTAGCACTAATTTACATTAAATTATATTGAGCATAAAGCTGTTTAGGCAAGGTTAGAGTTAAATGGCCTTTTCACATTTTTTTTTCCTCTGGAGAAAGATGGAGGTTTGAAAAGCACCATGTAGGATGGATACTTCCACTGGGAGGGTGTCATGGGCGAGCACATAAGGAAGATGGAAAACGTAATGGGAGAAACAAAGTTGCAGTCGTTTTTCTGCTGAAGAGAATAATACCCTGTGTAGCCTGTCGTTTGTGGTAAACACATCACCAGAGTTGAGTTGTGACATGCTGCAAATGCAGTTAAGAATATGTCATTGAGATGGTTTTGTTAACGAGTTGCAGGTACTATTGTTCCCATTACCTAAAAGCAGAGGTCTTGTACTTGAAGATTTGCTGGGTTTTGTTGCTAACAGCTATGCTTAGTAGCTTCTTTAATCAGCATATAATGCTGGTGATGGGGTAACTTGTGTTAAATTCTGTAAATGCTTTTTCAAAATTATCTTGTTATGATGTCCGTGCGCATGGAGGGGTTTATTTGCTTACAGAATGCACCATTATTTAATTTGTTGAAAGTTTTGGTCTTTAGACTCCTTAGTCTAACCCATTGTCATTTAGGTATTGGGGTTTTTTCTCTTGTTGCTTTCTATCAGTTTCTTTTCTAAACATGTATGTTTTCAAGATGTGATTAGATATGGAACTAGAGACTCTTAC
Source organism: Certhia americana (assembly GCA_018697195.1). Taxonomy (NCBI): domain Eukaryota; kingdom Metazoa; phylum Chordata; class Aves; order Passeriformes; family Certhiidae; genus Certhia; species Certhia americana. The sequence continues at coordinate 4,829,880 of CM031857.1, read as the reverse complement.
CTAGGCTTTCTTTCCCACAAAAGGTTGGACCAGGTGACTTCTTGAAGTTGCTTCCAAGCTGGGCTAGTCTGGAATTCTGAGATTGAACTGTTGGAAGGAAGAGCAGTTTTCTTAATGGCAAACTGACATAACTGTAAAAAATCCGGAAAAATTGCTATGTAACTTTTTAGTCGTGAGATGTAGATGAGATCATTCAGCTTTTGGCAGCATTTGCATCAATGAATGTTGCATTTAGAAATAGTCTTATGGCAGTTAATACCAGACTGCGTATATATGGAATTTAAAGCTCTGGACTGTCAGGAATGGCAGTTTCTGTGAAGGGAAGCATAAGGGCAAGGGAAGTGCAAAAATTTTTTTGGAATACATGGGAAAAGTGATAACATCTACAGTGCTTCACTGTGTGAAAATGAAACTTGAAATGGAAAAAGCAAAACCAAGGTTTATTGCATGAATCCATCGTTCTGTTTTGTGAATGGATGGTCACATGGCCTGTCTGTACCAGATGGAGCAGAAAGGAGCCTGCTGCATTTTCTCAAACCCAACATTTAAGAGACTGGGATGATGATGCGATGGGGAATGACAACAATAAAACACCCACCCCACCATTTTCTTTTAGAATTTTTAAACATAATAATGTAAACTGTCAGTGCTCTTTTTTATTTGGAGCACAGAAGCTCCAAATGCTTCTGTGAGAACCAGTTATATTCTTGCCCACTGGGACTCAGAAAATAAATAAGCAAATTGGAATTGTCTCAGTTAGTACTCTGCTTGTACTTTAACATACAACATAAACCCAATGTAGAGCATTGGCTCCAATTTCACGTTGCAGGCTTTTACATGTTCTGTTTATACAGGGATGCTGAAACCGACCTTTTCAGTTATTACCAACACTGGTAGTAAAAAAATGTAGAAAAAGTAGAAAAATGGCAATATTTGTGAAAGTATGGGGAACTGTTTGTTTTGCATTTCAGAATACAGTGACAGTGGCTTGAGTTTGCGTTGAATCGGTCTCTAACATTTTTAGTTTGGCACTTTTTTGGTTGCTGCTTTGAAGGGTTTTCCTCCAGGTCAGCAGTTTCAAGAGGATTTCAGTGAAAAGCGTTAAAATGCTTGGATGGATCTTCTTGCAGCGCCTTCTTCACAGTCCAGAACCAAATTTGGCTCAGAATTGGAGTGTGAAAGAGTCAGCAGAAGGAGATGGAGACTTATAGAGTTGCTTGCTCCTGTAGATAAGTTAGGAGGCTGGAAGTGCCAGAGAGGTGTTTTGGGGGCAGTACCTGGTAAAAAGCTGAGCTTCTAAACTTTGTCCTGCTCAGGGGTCCCTTGTGACCTATTCACCTGTCCATGGGTTCATCTGTCATCTTTCTGGATATCAGATGACCTAACCAACCAGTCCTTTGCTGCTTGCAGTCTCCTGTCGAAGGCTGTGAACAGCATCAGAGGTAGATGTGGCCTGTCTTCTAACAAAAACTGTCCTCTTTAGAGGACAGGGTTTTATTGAGTTCATAAATTGCTACGTCTCTTGCAAAGACTTACATAGAAAATTCTACATATCACCTTCAAAGCAGGTTGGAAATGTATTGTTTTGAAAGCAGTTGGGAGAGCCTTCATCCGTACAGAGGGGCTGGTCTTAACAAGCATTTGTAAAATCATTATAGGTGATCTTTGAATTAAAAGTTGGTGTTAATTGGGAGCCATGTGAAAACCGCCATGCTGAATTTGTAAATGGAGATGGGTGCTTCCCCCCACAGCCAGGTCTGTAACTGGGAGTGCTGTGGGATGGGGGTGACATGGTTATCTTGGCCTCAGCAGGCTGCCTAGTTCCCTTTTGCTGCAGCTCTGATTCAGATTACCCAGCAGTCCCCGTGCTTTGCTATGATCAAACGATACAGCCCTCACGGAAAAATGTGCTACTCAAAGCTCTGTGTGGCTCCTGTAGCCAACTTGATCTATACAATGGGAAATAGGAAAGCCTTCTTTATCTGATTAAACAGCCGACTTTGGCATGAAATCTCCTTTTTAAAATCAACTTGCTGGAAGTGCTATGACAATAAAAATGCCTTTTTTTTTTTTTTCCTCTTGTTGTGAAAGCAAAAAAATTGACTGACGCTTCCTCGTTTCATGTATTACTGCCAGAGCATTCTCTGACATTCTTTGAGTTTAATCATCAGATGTGATACCCTGGTTATACTTAAGCAGAAAACTTTTCAGTGCTCTATTAACTGCCAGTATCTGTGCTACATGAGGGTTTCTTCATGGTGACCTCAACTATTGTTTCTTCTTGCTTGCTCTGTTGGTTTTAGATGAATCGATAACCAAATGTTACCAATTAAATCATTAAATTACGGACATCAAATATGAATGGTGTCAGGATGAACACATTTGAGTACTGAATTTCTCTTTGAAACAAATGTAAATTTTGGGAAATAACTTTTAACACACAGGTTAGATCTTTAATGAAAAATATACGCGTGGTTAACAAGAAAAAGTTTGGTAAAGTTGACTGTATTCATAAGGAAAAAACCGGCAAGTTAATTGTGTATCTTGTTTGTTTAGAGCTACATGAATGTGTGTGTATCTAATTTGAACCGACTGGGTATGGCCTGCTGAAGCTCCCTCTGCAGTCTGTGTAGCTGATGATTTAGATGGTGAAGTTGGTCTGTATTTTCAAATAGCCATGAAACTGTGCTCTTTGTGTATCCAGATCACCCTGCATAATAAATATACATGAACTTTCAAAGATTAGCCTAGTTTCTGGTTCTGGTCTGGTTTTTAGTTTTGGTTCCTCCAGATAATTTTGGTTATTGGGGGTTCAGGAAAGGTTATATTGTTTAGACACATTTCTTGTTGATGTCTCCCTTAAGGTTCTCTCCTTGCTTACCAAATACACACATTCTTGCTTTTCTGCAGTGGTGGAGGAAAGGTTTGGGGGAAAGAGAGAGGAAACACAAAGGCAGAGAAATACTTGCCTGGTTGCAAATGCCAAGTGTTGTTGGAGTAAATGAGACAAAAGCCACAAGCTGTGAAGGAGAAGTCAGGATCAGTGAACTTTTTCTTCTGTCATTCAGTTATCTATTAGTACCTGTAATTAAAAAACAGCAGCTGGAAGAAGAGCAGTGCTCTAGTCATGCAACCTCAAGATTTTAGGCAGAGATTGGCATTTCATCTGGCTCCCCAGATTTGTGGTGTTTGCATTGGCTTCTGCTTCTCAGATAGCATTGATTCAGTAGGAAAAAAATGTTTACAATAAACACTATCTTTCATATAGTGTTTGTGAGCACTGTCATTAATTGTAGGCACAATTAATTACAAGATGAGGATAATAAACAAAGTTGATGATAAATAAGTTTGATATCTAGTCAGACTGAAGAAGAGTTTCATTGAGATGTTATCTTAATAAAAGCAGTTGTCCATAGCTCTAACAGCAGAGAGGGCACTATTCTTTGGCCTGTGAGGGGATCACAAGGTTCCACGTAGGATTTCTAGGGATGATTTCAGTTTTGAGAGCAAGTAGAGCACTATACGTGGGACATATCTCTTCCAAGTGAAAGGAATTTACCATCCTGTTTTACTAAACACAAGTTATAATAGTTTTGTTCTTTAATCCAGAATTAAATTAAAATCTAGACACTATACAGCTCAGTTGCTTGTGCTCTGTTGGTGGGTTTGTATTTTAATTTGCACAGTGTCTATGATCAGGAGAAGACATACAGACTTCTTAGGAAGAATGTGGATGTTTGATATTTCCTGTTCCAGAACCTTTGCTTGAGAAGCTGCATTGGATTTATTTCCCTTTTAGATTTCTAAAAGCTATCCTGAACACTCAGCTGTTTAAATACTTGTGTGATGTGCCACTGCAGAGGCGTTTTACTTTCATATTGCTTTCATTCAATAAGATGCGCATTTTTTCTGTATAAATGAACTCATATTCAGTAGTGCAATTGATGAATTCTCCTCCTCTTTTTTTCCTGCTGTAACACTGGCAAGCAGTTCAGTTCATCCAGGTGTCAGTGCTTTTAGTTGTGTGATCAGAATTTTCTAATGAGGGGAGGAAACAGTAAGAACTGGTTTGAAATCACTATTCAAGGTCCAAAAAGAAAAAAGAAAGCAAAGCCATCTTAAAATTAACAGCTGGAGCATTATTCTTATGGCCTTTCAGAGGGGAAAGAATAGAGGTGGATTTTTTTGGGGGGGGCTTGTCTAAGTGCAACCTTACACAGTTCTCCTCTCATTTTTCTCTTATGTTCACCCCTCATCTTTATCCTAGAAATGTAATTCCTCTTCTCATGTCTTTCCTCTGAGGTTTGTCCTCTGTGACGCAGACTTAGTTCGGTGGACACAATCTCTGATTCTGTTCAGTGCTCTTTTTTTTTCATCATGTCTCACCTTATTTTTGGTCAATTAATTTTAATGATCATTTTAGAGAAATTCTTTCTTTTATTTCAGGGTTTTTTGGTTTTGTTTTTTTTTTTTTTCTGAAGCCCAAGTAAATTGAAAGCAAAAATAAAGCCATTCCGAGTGGTTTCAGGGTGCTTAGGACATAGTAGTGTCTACACAAGGGCACTCCACCCCATCTTGTAAATAGAAAACTTGAGTGAGACACATATTTCTAGGCTCCAATTTCTGTTTTCTCTTGGCAATGGAGGTGGGATTAACCACATTTAAATAATATTTTGAATATTTTGGGGTGGACTCCTTTTTTTTTTTTCTGTGAAGATGTTTCTACAAGGAGAGTCAATAATTTTTTTTTACCTTTTCCCCTCCCCAAACCCACAAGACAGAAATGAGGAAATCCTTTACCATCCAGGCTTGCCAGATCATAGATGAAATACTGTGCTACTTGAAGTGTCTGGCTTCTGACCTTGCTCAGTGGTCATAAGAGCTTTTTTTTTTCCTTGATGCAGGATATTTGTATCCTGTTTGGAATGACTTCCTAGGCTTTATTGGGGTCCAGTTGGACAACACTGGATATAACACTTCTGCTAGGCAGCTCTTGATTTTTATGCAGTTGAGTCATTGAGTGGTTGAGGCAGATGATGTCTTTCATTTAACTGTTTTCTTTTTCCTAAAACCAGTGGTTTTGATGACTTTGAGCAGCAGCACTGATGAGGATTTTACCTGTAAAGAAATAAGAAATATTTTGTATTTTGTAAGAAATACTTTGAACTGGGAATTGGTACGGGAAGCTTCATAATAATCGTGTGTGATTTCTAGACACACACAAGAGTTCTGCAGACACAGGTTGGTCAGATGAGGATTTTGGTACTGTTAGAGACTCAGGTGTGGGAGGAAAAGTGTTATTCAGGCTGCTTTGTAGCATTGATGCTTCTAATGAGCAGAAACAAATGTTTGGCATACAAACTCCTATGACTGTTTGATTTCAAAAGATAGTCCAAGTTTACAGTAATAAAAACCTGTTTTATATTTATAGTGTTCTAGCAAGGAAGTCCCTTAGAAAGTCCCTGTAGGACTAGAGAGTCTGTAAATGCGTTACAAGTTGTGTGTGTAAACTGGCAACGCAGTGCAAAGCTGCAGTTGAGTGCCAGAACTTGCATTTATAATAGAAACAGATTTTTCATTGGCCTTTGCTGCAAAATGATGTGTTCTGATATTTAAAACTGTTGCTCTGAAATGCCTTCCCTGGGTTTTCAGAGGATGGCAGTTGGATCACTTTTCAGTTGAGTAGTGATTTGAAGGCACCCTCTTCCTTCCTGAAGTCTTGAATGAGAAGTTAATGCTGCAAGAATGTGCTCTGCTTGTTAGAGGAGTCTTATCAGTAGGCTGGGCTTAAATTCAAGGTAAAAAAGGAGTAGACAAATACTCAGGAATTATATGGCACTTCCAGGCTTTCTTTCTGAGAAGCTAACTCTCTGTGCCTGCTATTCTGTCGCAAGGCTACCATAATCCATGTTCCTCACATGCAGAGAAGAAATGAAGACTCTCTCTGAACTCCTGTCTCATTTGGTGGAGTTTTAGGTGTCACACAGAAAGAGTGCTTGCTCTTACACAACAAGTATCTTATTAATTGTGATGTTTAACAACAACAGAGGGGATGTTATAGAAAGGGTGAAGACTGGTCCTTTCATGAAGTAGCAATAGTTTCAGTTACTGTTTCATTTCGGATTAAGGATCTTGTCATTATAAAATTTAGGATTAGCTTTGGCTTTCTTCTGCAGCATGCTATGAGTATGTCTAATCCTGCAGAAATGTGGAGTACACACTTGTTCTTCATGTGAAAGGAGAAAGTATTTCTAGCTGTAGTAACTCTAATTAATTTAATGACATCGTGACAGTAGCAGAGGGTCTAAGAATGTTATTATAATTCAGTCATATAACTCACGCTATTATAATTCAGTCATAGTTAAGAACTCATTTTTGTATGTAGATCTTGGGGCACAGCATGTCCATTCATCAGGATTCTGGTAAAACTTGAAGATCTGTAAGGATGAAAGAATAAGAGCTGGTGGAGGGATGAATAGGGATATTTAGAAATTCCTTTGTTGCACTGTACAGCAGTTCTAGCCAGGAAAATAGGCTGAATGTTATCTTCTTGAAACAAGAAATTTGGTGTGCTTGTGGAAATTTGTTGAGAAGTTCAGCCTTTCAAAGGGGCATAATAAACCAAAGGTCTCAGCATTGTCTTTCTGCTTTTCAAGTCAGAGACTTCCAGGTCTCTGAGCTTTGATCTTGGAGCCAGCAGTGAGAGGCGCTGCCTATTGCAGGATCATTGCAACTCTTGGCACCATCACCAAATTTTAATTTTATTGTTGGTTAGGGATTCTTTTGTCTCAACTGCAATTCCTTGAGGGGTGTTGTTTCATAAGTATTAGCAGACCTTCCCCGCTTCCCTTGAACATAATTCTGCCCTGAGGTGTTGCTATTTCTTCCCTACTTTAAGGTTGTGTGCGTTTACTTTGACATATTCAGCTCAAGATGTTTCATATCCATAATGTCCTTCCTATTTAAGGTTTTGGATGTTGTGAGATTGGAAATAGGACTACCAGGAAATAACAACTACCATGTAGTTAACTGAGGAGCAAAGAAATCAGATACAGAATATTTAGTGAAAGAAATGGTTTGCAATATTGTTTTGGCAATGAACTTTGAGGTACTAGGTTCCATAGCAAAGTGAAACATAAAATGAAATAAATTCCTTGAAATAAGGGTTGATTGCCAAGTCAGTATTAGAATGCTGCTTTTCAATATGCTACTGTGAGTAAATTCAGGCAACTGAGGTTAGGACTTGAGAGGTTTTCACTGATTTGTACTGCCTCCAAATGGTATTTTAAGCTAGTTTCCTTGCTTACATGTTCCTCAGGTTACAGTAGTTTTGATTTGCTTTTGTTTCTTTCAAGTTAAAAAAAACCAAAAACAACCAAACAATCAAACTGTCAAACAAATAGAAACCAGCAAAAAAACATCCCCAAACTAAAATCCTAAATAACCTGCCTTGTTGGGTTCTTGAGGTTTTAGCATTTGGGATGTATTTTGTGACCATTGGGTAAAACATACATTCCCTTCTTCCCATTTTCATTTAAGTATTGCTGGAATAAATGATCCCTAATGTTGTCCCACTGGTAAAAGATAATTCAGACTAGATTGGGCATCACAGACAAAGGTATGTTCTTTCAGTTTTCCTGCCCATGAAATGGAAGTGACGTGATTGCAATTTTTAGATTCTGATTCTTTTTCTTTGAAATCCTGTCTGCTTTATGTTACTCAGTATTCAATTTGTAGTTTCCACAGAGTGTTATTCAAGCTACAAACCTTTGCAGCAATTGGCTTGTTTTGCACTGTCTGTTCAGGTTTTAGTCTTCTGATTGCTGTCAAATATCTCCATTGTGTTATTTGGTTAGTTTTGGGATAGCTCTTTTGGATATTTTAGAGCTCACTTACACTTTAAAAGTCAGAGATACAGTAATCTAGCACTGATCAAAAAATTACATTTGAATTCTCAAAAATAAGAATTTGTAAGAATTGAAAAGTATGGTTTCCAAGGAAGCTTTGGCTCTGTTAGATCAGATTCTAGAAAGGAAAAGCCATACAGATGGAGAAGCTATTGTAGCAGCTTTTCTGATTGAATTAATAGTGAATGCTCTTTTAAAAGCAGCCTTCATTATTAACCCAAATCAGTTACTAATACACAGGGACAGCTGAGTGAGGAGCCACCAAAGTGCACTGAAGAAAGTGAGTAATTGTAAGAAGGGCTTAAGGAATGCTTGTGGCATGGCATGAGGTGTTGCTGTGGTGAAGCAGTAACCATGTACCTGCGATGTCTTAACCAGCAGCTGTTAAAATGAAGGTGGTGTCAAATGCTGTTGGCATTTTACACTATGGTAAAAGGTTGAATAAACTGAGAGGAAACGAACCAGTCTTTGCTTAAAACCCATGAGTGTGTTGTGCACAAAGCCTTGTCATGAGGGAAGTTGTTTCCTCTACTCTGGTTTCCTTTAAGAGTCTCCCAGCTTCTCTAAAAGAAGCGTGATGGGTGTTGTTTGTTGCCATGGAAGTCATGTTGTGCTAAGGCAAGAGGTAGAATTCTTCTGGCAGAGTAATTTTTGTCAAGATACGAGGGAGATAAGGTTCTTCTGGTGCAAAACATAGACTGGGGTGTTATCAAGATTCAGCAAACCGACACAGAGTTGTTAGAGCACCATTTAACTTATCTGAAGCCTTTGAATTACACTGAAGGTCTCAGAGCTACTGCTTTTATAAGCTTCATTTGACTGTGATAAGGATGTGGTTACTTGTTTTTCTGCCTTACCAAATTTGGGAAGCTTGTGATACCAAAATCGGCCAGGAAATAAACTTTCTAACACAATCTGAAGTATTAGAAAGCAGGCATTCTTTATTATGGACATACCCAGAGGATATCTCCTCTAATCAGATGTGTATGGTGAGGTTTTACATCAGGGTATTTATTCCATCTTGATCAAATGCTCATCACAATGTACTTCCTAGCTAATGCATAAACATCATTTTCTCCTAGCACTAATCTCCATGCATCCATCTCCATGGGAAGTCCTGTTATGATCCTGGAGGGTTGTCTAAAGGAGTCTCTGGTGGTTGTACTCGCTGAGTTCTTCAATATTAGAGGTGACCTTTCCTTGAACTTCTTTGGACATGTGCTGTTGCTGCATGTTACAAAACTTGCCAAAATCCCCACTATATTTCTCATTATCTGTTTATCCACTGGTTCCAGCTATGTTTGTCATCCTGGGTGCATACTTTTACCTTCTTTTATCTTGATGGATTTTTTTTGCTGCTCAGTCTTTAAGGTCCGTCTAGCAACCTCAGGGGAACTAAAAATGTCTATTCTCTGTTATTTATCACTTGTACAAACTCCTCGTCAGAGCATGAGACTACTTCACAAGTTGTACTCTGTATGGACCGAAACTTACTTATTTGGGGGACAAACTCTATCCATTTCTATATATGTGTAGGCAGTAGCATGTCCATCTCCATCACTCAAACAATAGTTTCTCTTTTCCCAGCAGCCATAGCTGCTGTTGAGAAAAGGATGCAGAGGCCAAATAAAATGGCAGGCTTCCAACTCTTACAAACCTGAGGATGTGTTGCAGTGTTGGCTTAGGGAAAAATCATGCAGCAATTCCACAGTGTTTTTCTACTTTCTTGGTGTCAGGAGCAAGTCTGTCTCAGGGTAAGGATATTCATACAAGAAAAGCTGAGCTGCCTGGACAGTGTTTCCTTCTTCAAGAACCACTCTTGCAACAGTGGGAATAGTTTTTGAGCACTTGGTCGACCATACTGGCTTTACATTGACTCTTGAACAAAAATAACTAAACTGGTTTAGTATTGCTGCAGAACCTCCTGATCATTCAGGACATGCTAATGACAGTGTCAGGGACAGAATTTGTCATGTTTAAAGAGTCTTGTAGCAATCAAATTGAGGGGGTTATATTTAGGAATTTGATGACACTTGGCTTTTTTTCCTCTTGATACTCTTCTTTACCTATCGTATGCTCCTATAATCACATTGGCTTTAAATACTGAATAAAAGTTCCCTCTAGTGCAGTTTCATGTTAGTTTGTCTGCTATCTGGCCCTTTATGAAGCAGATCCCCTTGCCTCTTTGACTGTTGTTTTTTATACCTTTCCTCCCTGAATGTTTTATTTTGTAATTGAACAAGAAAGACATAGCTGTTTAATTTGTTAATTAAGTGAAAATCTGTCCCTCATTTCAGGGTTGATTTTTCACTGTATCAGGTGAGAGAATCAATTCTCATGGTGCCACACAGTAACTGTCTGACACAGGGAAGCTCTTTGGAATAATCTTGTCCTTTCACTTTGGTGCTGCTTCCTCACACCCTGGCTTACCTGTTTTGGGGGAACTGTGGCACCAGTGTGATGGCCAGCTGTGTGTTGTGTGTTTTGTTTTGGTTTTGTGGGTTTTTTTGTAGTACTGACACGAGAGTGCGTTGCTGCTGGACAGAAGGGATCTCATGTTTCCATTCCCTTCCAGCGTTCCTGTTATTTGTATTGCCACACGCCCACCACCAGGCTTCCGCTAGGCAAATTCCTGCTGCCACTTGGAGGCAAGAGCAGTGTTGAGGTCAAGTGTGCAGAGACCAAGGGAGGATGAAAAGTCAGGAGCTCTGTGTAGTAACCCATTTGTACTTCAGTTTAGAATGGTGCTGTTTCTGGCCTGCGTGAGGGTCTCTTTAAAGAAGCAATCTGATATAAGTAAAGTCTCTTTGCAACAAAGAAATGCTTTTGCCTGATTGCTTTCAGTTCTGGTTTGATTCTGTAGTTGTGCTTTTTCTACAGACACCTATAGGGAGTGGGGCTGTGGTTTGATTAGGGAAGAATGCCAGAAAAGTAAAAAGAGGATGAGAATGAGATGATCATTATTGTTATGATTATTATTAAGCTTATTTTTGCTTCTTGCTGTGGGTCTAATATAGCCCTGAAATCTGATGTGTCTTAAAGTAAAATAAAAAAGTGAGAGCAATTACCTGTTTTTGGTAGCATGGCAACATTTCTGGAGAGATTCTCTGAAGTATTCCCAGTGGACATGCACAATTAAGGGAAGTAAGTAGTCTGGGATAGAATATATGATCTACATAGTGACTTCTAGAATAGAAAGCTTCTAAGTAGACAGGTGATTACTGTGTGCATCACAGGAGAAGGAGGACTGCATGAAAGCTATTTATGCAATATACATATTCCCTGTCTGAAAGCTAAGTGAGCCTATGCCTGGGAGCTGCAATAACAAAATAAACAGATGAGATTTTTTTTTTAACTTTAAAATAATACGACTGCTGCCTCCAGTCAGCATGAGGATGAATGACTTCTCTTTTGTGATCTGTGTGCTGGATTAATGCAGTATATTTTATTTGGGTTGCTTTCTGTGCTGTTTCTTGATGACAGGTTGAAGTGTGGTGTAAGACTATACTCTGCTAGTTACCCCGAATATTAAAGGATAGCTGCACTCTAGAAGTCTTCTTAAGAACCTGTGCTTAACACCTTGTTCTCCTGTGTGCATGTGTTAAAATGATTCAGGACCTGTATACTGAAGGAGTAGTGACTCTCATGTCAGTCAGTACCATCAGGATAAGTGTTGCTTGCCCAGTATTTGGTATTTTCTTTCCATGTACTCGAAATCTTCTGCTGCCTAAAACTTGTTTTTCCATCTTTCTTTTGGTTGAGAATTGTCAGAAGTTAGTTGTTGGAACTATTAGGCTTAAGCCAGAGGAAAGGTTTTGTACAAATTGAATCGCTTTTTACAGGAAACAATTAATTTACCAGTTTAGAAAATTAGTTGTGGCATGTGTTTCCAGTTCCCTGAATTAACTTTCTAATTTTGGTTGATTTTGAGCAATTTGTCAAAAATGCAGATGTACTTTTTCTGTAACTTCTGTGAAACTGAGCTGGGGCAAGAGAGGGATCTTAGGAATGCTCAGAGAACACAGTGAGATGGACTCATGTTACAGTCATGGCAGAGTTAAAATCAATAAATCTGTCTTTAAAAATGTCCCAAAGATAAGCTGTGGTCAAATGTAACATACGAAAATCTAGCATTCGAGCCAGAGTTCTCAGAATGAGATGTTGAGGTGGTTAAAGCTCTGGGGTTTGGCAAAATAACAATAATTTAAACAGGTTTCTGTGGTTGTTTTTTTTTTTTTTTCTTAATATATGAGAATTCTCCTTAGCAGCAGTAAGCCTCTTTAGTCATTCATGTATTTGCTTTGCCAGCTGTAGGAGCTTAGGTGCTGTCCAGTGTCACCAGGGACTTGTGTCTGCATTTCTGTTCAGGTAGGTGTTCCAAGAGAAGACAGTAGAATCTTTGAATTCTGCTATTTTATGCAAAGTTATGTTACTGGTTGTCTCAAGTATTTTGCATTTCCACGATTAGTACCTCAGACATATTCCACTGCTGTCTGTTTTATATGGCTGTAACACTGTCAGTATTCCAAGTGTTCTATAAATTTAATTAATACTCAAAGACACTCCTGGTACACAAACTAGATAGAAATTTTTTTCCAATTACTTAAATTGTTCTGGAGGTTCTCTGCTTCCATCTTTTTTTGCTTCTGCTCAGTATCTATAATGTGAAATACATTCAGTCCTGTTTGTAAAACTGACATAATAGTTGCAGGTTCTGTAATTCTTTCTAGTGGAATTCCCCCAATTTATTATTGTTAAAAACCCAAACAAAACTCACATAATTACTTCAGAAACACAGTTCTTAATCATAGTAAACAAGCCCGCGAAAAAGGAAGGTTTTTACCAATTTTGTTTCACCTTGTTTCCCAGGTTACCTTACAGGTGGTGTAATAGAATATAAATATGCTGCCAATGTGAGACAGAAACCTCCCTAAAAAACAATTGAAATCTGCTGCGTCAGTGGCAATCTGCTGGAGATGTAGTTTCTGTCAGTTTATGAACTTGTATTTTTTGGTGGCATTTTCATAGTCTTAACTATGAAACATATAACTTAACTATGCATTGGACTTTTAAAGAAAATTAACCTTGTGTAGTCTAGTTAAGGGTCATATCCTTAAAACTGGGTGTACTTTACATGCCTGTTTGGAAAAGAAAGAGAAATTAAGCTATAGAACTAATTTAAAACTTTTGATTCTGCGTACTGGTTTTGTTCAGGTGAAGAAAAGATCTGTCCTCAGAATAGTCAAGAGAGCATTACCAAGTAGCAAAGTTAGATTACTGATTTAATGTTCCTTTCTGCACTGTGGAAATAGCATGCTATAGGTAGATGCTTATGGTTGGCAGAAGATGTAAATCAGGATGGAGATGGGTTAATTGTTGATAAGGGACAACTTAAGATCATTATGCATTAAAAATCTATTATTGAATTAAGTTAGAACTATTCACTATTAATAATTTATCATGGTATTGACACAAATCTGTGCATTTTCCAATCTCATGCTTTATTACAAATACTATTGGCAAACATTTTCAGCATATACATCATAGCTAAAAACCCACAAAGGAATATATAAATTATGTGTAAGTAGTTGATGCACATTATCAAGGGGAGGAAGTGGTCTAGAGGACAAAAAAATGCTTGAGAGAAGCACAGTCTGCAGTTATGAATTATTTCATATAAATATTGCCTATGGCATGGATATTTAAAGGGGGCGAAAAGCCGAATATATTACAGGGAGCTCATATCAGCTGCTGTGGGCGAACTCCGGGAGCGATTCCGAGAGGAGGGACCCGACTCGGGAGCCTGAGATCCAGCCGTGTGTTTTGTCTTCAGCTAACCAAATGCGAAGGGTGAAGGGCTCCTTGGTGCGAAGAAGGAGCAGGAGCAGCCGGGGGCTGCGGGCACGGCTCGGGCTCAGCCCCGCAGATGGCGCTGGCCCCGGCGCCGCTCTCTCTTGGACCGGCGCTGTCCGGCCAGGAATCGCTGTGCCGGGAATCCTGATGGGCTCCGTGCACAACGCCTGCCTTTCAGCTGACCGACTGACTGACTGACTGACTGACTGCTGGAAACCAGATGTTTTTGATAAGATTTTGATAAATGTGTTGGGATCCACTGAGAATAAGGTTTAACATGAAAATAAATAAAAAGCACCCAGGGGAGTAATTCTGGTTTATTTATATTCCTTAGCTCGGATAGATTTATTTTTTAAAATATTTGTTCTGTTCCTTTCTTCTAGCCTTCTTAATAAGAGCGTTGGACAATTTATCCCCACGATGAAATTATATGAAATGTTTTTTGCCCTTTTTTTTTAATCTAAAACCTTCAGCAATGCATACAACACAACTGAATTTTCAAAGGAAAACTCTTTGAAGTCCTTTTTTCTTTTTTCTTTCTTTGTGTCTCTGTCTCCCCCTTTCTCCATCTCTCCCCCCTCCTTCTCTCTGTCTGTCAAGTTCAAGAGCAGCTCAGATGCCATGAATTAAGTGAAGCACAAAAGGGGAAAAGGAGACCCTTTTGAAGAACAAAGGCCTCCCATTAGGCTGCCGTGTTCTTTCTCTGACCAAAATTGCTCCCTACATGGTTTTTATTGCTGTCCACATGCTTGGCACATAAGGTAAATACAGTAGGACCCTCGTTACCTCACACTCTCTCTTCCTCTTCCCCCTTCAATAAATGTTTTGTCTCTTTGATGTCCCTAGTAATTCTTATACTGATTGTTCCCACCCTCATAAAAGCCCCAGGGGTAGTCATGGTGGTGGATAGCATTAGATACTGTGTAAATGCTTCCAGAAAAGAAGACAAACTGCAGCCAAAGAATTTATTTCAGGTGGAAGAGAATGGGAAGGAAATACAGATGTTTTCTTTTCAACATGTTGCCTCTTTGCCCCAGCTACACTTTCCCAGGGAAGTTCATAATTTCTTCCTGTTGGTTTCAAAAACAAACAAGGAAATAGGGCTAAGTCAGAATGATAAGAAAATACTCGCCACAAGACTTTAAAGTGATAGGAACCTTCTCTTAAACCTTCTTGATTATTTATTTTTCTTTGGTTTGGACAGCTCTCTGTTTCAGAGCTCTGGTAAAAAGTACCAGCAAAGGTTCAGACTGAGGAGGATTTCAAAATGTGAACTGTGCAGTGCATGGCTTTCAAAAATAAATCAGTCAGGCCCTCCTACTGAAGACAAGTTTAAAAATAGCACTGAAATGTATGCATGCATATAAAAAGCTGGAGCCAGTTTAAAATGCTATCTTAAACCTAAAATTGCAACGAAACTTTTTAGTACTTGAATGACAAAATTTGCTAATGGTTTCAAAGACATCTTTTGGTGCGTTAATTTTTATAGCAGAATCCTAAAAGGTGAAAATAATTGATGTGAGATAGCATAATTAATGCTGAAGTCATCTGGAAATTGTGAAGTATACAAATATTTCTTGGAATTTGAAATTATGTTCTTCGCAAATTAATTGTTTTCAGAGATATCTATTTGTTTTGTTGTTTGTACTTGTTTTCATATTCCAATTCTGCTTTTTCAGTGACATGAAGTAGTTTCATTAGGTTGTGTAACACAATTTAATATGTAATGATTAACAGAACATGTAACTGTTTTTATTTTTGGCACTGTTTCTTACTGCTACTACCTCACCTCTTGGAGTATATGCTTTTATGAGCATCTACTGGTATGAACATAGTAATTCCAGAGAAAATGTCAACAAGGCTGCTTAAAGAAATAACAATGACTCTTCTCAGTCTATTTTGTAGATTACAAGGCAAGGAAAATCCACCTTGAAATCTGACTTTTCATGGCAAGTTTGATTTTTTTTTTTTTTTTTAAGCTGCTTTTTGTTTGCCCCCATGTTGCATAATAAATTTTTAAATAAATTATTGATTGTAATCAGTTGAGTATTTCCTCACGCTATGTGAGCGAGGTTTTACATACCCATCTCTGCAAAGGAATTAAATTTGCTTCCCCATCGCCTTGTAATTGGCCCACTTAGCTTCCTGCTGTGTGTGTTGGGGGGGAGGTGATGCTGGCACTTACTGAACTTTCAGTATGTAATTGGCATATTTTGATCCATATTTCAGGCAAGGATGGATCGTCTAAAGTGGCACCTGCACCTTCAGATGTTCTGGTAGAACACCCAGTAGGTAGCAGTGGTGCATCGGCTTGTGGTGGCTGTGGATGCTGTGATTTATGGCAGTGGCTACAGCTGCCTGAGTATGGAAGATGAACCTTTGTTCTGCCTTCCCCCTTCCTCTTGCCATGCCCCATTTGTCATGTAGCCTCTCCTGTTGTCGTTTAACCTATGTCCCCTTGCTCCGTGGAGCTGTACCTGCACTCATCTTCCCCAGCCTCACAAATCTGTGCCAGGCCCTCCCTTCCCCTCTGCCTGTGGGCATGGTTCCTGTTCACAGGTCAGAGCGGACGGCTCACCCTGGTCCTGAGCAGCAAATGCAGGACCAGGATGTGCCAGCATGGTCCTGTTTTCCCGGGAAGCAGAACCACCGAGGGAGAGGAGGCACAGCTGCCACATCCACAGTTTAGCCACAGCATCGCTTGGTTTGCGTTCCTTTCTGAACAAGAGCACTGGAATGCTTTCACAGGGGTCTGGGACAGGTCTGGGAACCACTGGATTCAAAGGCTCCATGTTGGGCAGAGTAAGAGGAAGGCTTTCTGAGGGAGGTGGGGCTGTGTCACATAGAATCACAGAATTAACAAGGTTGGAAAAACCTTTGAGATCATTGAGTCCCACCTATGGTCTAATACCACCTCCATGACATGGAGTGCCACATCCAGTCTTTTCTGAAATACTTCCAGGGATGGTGACTCCAACACCTCTCTGGGCATCCCATTCCTATGCCCAGTCCCTCTTTCTGTGAGGAACTTCTTCCTTAATATCCAGCCTAAACTCCCCCTGGTGCAGC
This sequence comes from Certhia americana, assembly GCA_018697195.1. Lineage (NCBI taxonomy): Eukaryota > Metazoa > Chordata > Aves > Passeriformes > Certhiidae > Certhia > Certhia americana. The sequence continues at coordinate 4,813,051 of CM031857.1, read as the reverse complement.
TCAAGGCTGCGTCCTCTAGTCCCATTGCTGGTTTTCTGGGAAAAGAGAACAATGTCATGCAATTAAGTAACATGATTTTAATACTACTTGGAATTTCTATGAGGATATAGATAAAAATATAAATCAACTTTATAGATTAAAATATAAGTCAACTTTGCCAATACAATAAAAAGCGAGTGTCAGGTTCTGAATATTCCTTTCAGCAGAAGTAAAATGGTTTTCCCAGGCACATCTTGTAGGTAGCTTTTTTGAATTCCATCAGATTATTCTTATACTTTTTCTTTAAAATGTATGTAATATACACGTGAAAGAGAACTGGGAATTTTCAATTGTATGTCTGCACAAAACTGACTCACAGCCTGAATTTTGAGTTTTACTTGACAATTTCTGTATAAATACGAGTGACAAAGTAGACAAAGATTTGGTGGTTTCCACTGAAGACTTGTTGAAATAAGTAATGAAAGAATCTGTTAGCAGGAGGCTTAGTTTTAATTATTCAAAACTCTGTTCTTTCCTTACATAGGAACTGCAATTTGTAAGAATAGTACCTAGTGCCTTGGAACCACTGCATAATGAAAAACACTTAGATTGCTACTCTTGAAATAAGCTGAATATTTTAAAGAAATGATGATGTCTTCAGAATGATTTTATTTCTTTGGCACTGAAGCTGCTGGAATTTTTTCAGGTTTGTCTTAATTTTGAACTCCTAGACATTGAGGAAAGGCTTAGCAGAGCTCTGAAATGTGAGGCTTGTTATTGTAGCCATTGAATAGTCATATTCACAGTGTCAATCCAGGATAAGGTTTTCAGCACATTATCTGTTTCTTCCCAAAGGGCTAATATTTCTTATTAGATTCTTAGTAGAGCCTCGAAGCTGTATAACTACTCTCATCTTCATCACACAAAATGTAAAATCCCTTGAGGTAAATAAAATTTTCTGCTCTTTCATTCTTTCATTTGCAGACAACAGTAAGCAAGGCTCCTTGTACTTCAGGTTGTAGCTTGCATTCTGAGTTCTCTGCCACTGGAACATGCTCTTTTTCACTAGCTTGCTTTAGGTTATAATACAGAGATTATTCTTTTTATGTTTACCTTGCTTGTTTCTTGTATTTAGCATTTTTCCAGGCAGCAACATAAAATGGAAACTTGTGCAAAAAAAATTGTGTTGCATGTTGAATTCTGAATACTGAGTAAAACTTTCAAAGTTTATTACCATTCCTCTGCAAGAGGAGATTTTGCATACTGACACTTGGTGTTTTCTTTTCTAGGGGCTAAACAAAATGTTAAATAACTTAGAAATTGTTATAGCAAAATTCACTCAACCACATTCAGTAAAGAGTCTTCTCTGGTGGGTGAATTTTTCAGGCTGTAGTGGTTTAGGAAATGATGAGCTGTTTTGCCATAATGGTGTGGCCTACCCTGACTGGGCCTTAGAAGAGAGGAGACAGGAATTTACATACAAGCGACTTTATGGTAACCACTCGCTCTGAAGGGCATACATGGACTGTCCATGTGTAGAAAAGTCACTTTTTGAGTGTACCTTTTTGACTGTAATCTACTTCTACTAAGGGCAAAGATAATCTAAATTATCCTGAATTATTGAATTATTTTGTAGAGGTGGAAGCAGCTCAGGTTACTGACACATTGTAACTTGTGGTGCTGGAGACCTGGCTTTTTTTCTCTTTTTTTTTTTTTTTTTTTTTTTCTTCATATAATTTTTGGATAAGGAGTCTGTTGCGTTGATTTTTGGATATGTGTGTAGCGTTCAAGTTCAGGAAGATCCATTCTCATGTGAAGATTTTAGATACTGAGGATTTCATAAAATGTAGCCCTGAGATGTTACCTAGAGAGATGTGAAGTGGCTACACTTACCCATTCTCCATTCCGTGGTTTAGATTTAGGGACTACCCCCTGATTTTTTTTCTGAGATGCCTACAAATGTATACGAGCATATATTGTAATATTGTATAGAAGCAACTGTCAGCATTCTTGGTGAGGTCTAGAGGGTTGTGTAAGTGGCTTTTTCACTTCGGAGCTGTTGTATGAAATTTGCCATCTAGGATTAAGCACTCTGATCCCAGATTCTGTTTCTGGGCAGAGTACCCACATTGGAGGAGAGCAGCCCTGCAATACTCAATTTTACATTAAAGCCTCGTGGATGTCTTCCATATCCATACTTGGAGAGTTTAATTAACAGAACTAATTACTGTTCCAGATAGATCTACATGTCCCGATGCAAATTAACGCGGAGTTTAAGAAAGTGGAAAGGAAATGAAGCTGTTGTGTGTGGCTCCTTATCGGCGGTTGAGTCTGTTTTAGGGAGTGCACACCGAACACCCAGGTGATCCTTGGCAGCTGAAAAGTGGTGTCCGTGGTTGTGCTTGGCATTAGGAGAAGCACAGAAGCCCTTTCTGGGCCCAGTCGGCTTTTTCTTTCGCTTGCCTTGTAGCCAGAATGCGGCTTTGCTTTGTCTTCCCGAGGAAAATTGCTGCTGCTGCTGCTGGCTGTGCGGGTTTGTTCTGCGGACACAGGCTGGGAGTCTCAGGAGGAGAGAGACTCGCAGTTGTAATCTCTCCTTGCCTTGCCTCTGGTCAGGCAGCCAATTGTTTTTCTGGTTTGGTTCCTCCGGGTGGCATCTGTCTTCAGGAAAAATTTCCTTACAGCCAAGTGTAGGCTGCTGAACTGTGGCTGTCTCAGCGCCACTGTTTCTGACTGCTACGCTGGATTAATTATGTGAGCAGTTATAGTGTAGGTGCTGGAAATGTTTGTGGCTGTTCAGAATGGAAGAGCTGCTCTTAAATGAGTTTCTGTATCATCCTCCGGAGCCTTTTTTGGGTTGGTTTTACTTTACTATTAAAAAAAAAAAAAAAAAATCCTGAAAAATAATATTTCATATGTATAAAAGTTGGGTTTATGCCATTTAGAATGCCTTTCCTATTTTCTTCTCAAGCGGTTCATATGCCTACACAGCATTTCACTCCCATCTCCTAAGCTTTATCTTACTATGACTTTCCAGTTGTAAATGCTTGTTTAATACTAATCAACTGTTTCTTTATTGTTGAACATACTATATTTTAACTGTGTGCTAATGACACAGTAGTACTTGAAGGTTTCTCTTAAATGCCTGTTTTAAAGATCTGCAAAACAGTGTTCTTTGAAAGATTGGGTTAAAATTACTTGTACAGAATTAAAAATACGTGAACAGTGTGGCTGCACACAGCCAGATGTTGCAGGATCAGCATGAACCTGACAAAGCCTGGAAGGGATTCTGCTCTCACTAGGTAAAGACTTGAACAAATACATGGGACCTGCAGTGTTCCCCCAAAGGCCAAAAGAAATGAATTCTCTCGAATCAGAATGTGATTTCTCTGGAAAAGTTTGCTCCACTGAGAACACCTTCTCAGCACCTCCTGGGACTTGAGCCATAAAGGTCTTGGGTTCAAAGCAAGCTGGAGTTTGCACAATGCACGTGTAGAGAAATAATTAATCTAGTAAAGGCAGGGGTACTCAGTTCTCTTTTGTTTCATGGAGAAAATGTGTCTGTGTTTCTGCTGTATGAGTTATTAAATTGTTTTCTGCTGCAGTATTTTCATTAAGAAGGGAGAGCTTTAAATGTTCCCATTTTTTTTCATGTTTAATTTTTAAGAAATCAAGGGCTTTGTGGCTGATGTAGTGATTTATTTCATTCATAGCTGTAAAACTGAAGTTCTTTGTAATACAAGAATCTAATTCATGTAATGGCAAACAATTTTCCAAATACAAAACAAATGTGTATTATACAGTGTTTGTATTGCTTTGGCTGCAGTCAGCTGTGAGGTGCCTTTGCTGCTTAACAGCTTTACTGGTCAGTGGCTGAGTAAATTTAATAGGACTTGCTGGTAGTAGTACCTCTTTAGGTGTTAAACAAGAAAGCAGCATCACGTGATGTTCATGTTCTTGTTTTTCTTCCTAGGGAAGCCATGACTAAAGACACAGGTTAAAAGTATGGAAATGGCAAAATGCTATTAAAACAACAGAAACATTTTTTAATGTTTATCGGTGCGTAAAATATTCAGTGTTATGTCTACTCTCAGAGATAACTGTATTTTTTATGGTGAAAATGGTACACAGCTGAACTGTTGTTCAGCAGATACTTAAAGCATTACTGGGACAGCTTTCCCTACTCTATGCCTGCTATAAATTTATGTAAACTGTACCAAAATCTGGATTTTAAGAAAATATGAAGTTTCCAGTATTGTTTTTTCAGATGTTTTGAGCTTATCTTATGTACACGGAAGTTCCAAGTGCCAGTGTTGCTTTGAAGTTAAAATAAATCTTTTGCATTTCAGCAAGTGCTATTTTAAAAGAGTGTAGTTCCAAATAAAGGGAGGGAACTCTCTTTTTCTATTTCAGAGTGTTCCTTGAGGAGGAACCTGTAAAAATGCGGCTTGTGTGAATTTTCTCCTCTTCGTAGGCAAGGTGGGGAAGCAGAGATGAGCAGCAGTTGGAACTTGAAAATGGATATTTCCGTATAACTAATAAAATTACTCTTCAGGTCACCAGGGCTGCAGAGTCAGCTGTTGTGTCCAGTAGATTTTGATTAAATTGGAGCGCAACATTTTCTTTTCCCCTTTGTGTGAATCTGGCTCTTTGAGGCATGCCCTCCTAGAGCATGTACTGTTTCAGTCCTTATTTCAAGCATTTCCACTCTTTGTACCTGCTTTGAGCCCTAGGATTTTTTGCCTTATACCTTGACCTTGGTGTACTGTGCATTTGTGAAGCTAATAAGGTGGATTTAAGTGAATAGCCTATCCCTCAAGTTGAGGGTGAGAGGCTAGGAAATAAACACACAACGTGCTACAGAATGGAAGAGAACAGAAAGAGATATTTAAGAGGAGATTAAATACACCTTTGCATACTTTCTAGGTGGCTGGAAAAAAGATGATGCACTGACAAAAGGTCATATTTTCTTTCTTTAGTAATATATTTTAGTTGTTTGTTAACCTGTTTACAATCTCTAAATTAGATTTTTTTATACAAAGTCTCTGAGCTTATTATACAAGTCTCTGAGCTTTATTAAACCTCGAAGGGTGGTAGGAGTTTTTGGGTGGGGGGATATTTAATCCTATTTTTCAAAGAACATTGAGATTATTGGGTTATGCTGACTGTTAATACCATTTCTTGTCTTTTTTTTTTTTTTTTTTTTGCATCCCCTGTCCAGTTGGTTGCATTTTTCAGGAGCATGGAACTCTCAAGGAGATTGGTTTCTTAGGGATTCCCCAGTAAATCCGCAGGTAGAGGAAGCTTTCATTCACATGAAAGGAAAGAAAAAGGAAATGAACATGAGACACATCAATTGTTGGAAAGTTAATGCAGAGAAGGGACCTTTATAAACATGCTTATTGCAGAAGTTCAGTAAATCAGAGAAACCCATCTTTCATCTATTTTTTTATATATATATATATATATATATAAAATGCCCTTAAAGGTAGTCAAGTCTTTTGTATGGTAAACTGTACAGTTTACTTTTAATCTTTATCAATTCTTTGACTCTGTTTGTGGGACACTGTACAAATGATTGTATTGGTGAAACTGAGGGTGTGGAGTAGGATTGGAACAGTGCAGGCACAGAATTGGGTTCAGAGGACATGGTTGCCAGAAGAAGTGCTTGCCAAAAAGGTGGATTTGCTTCCACTTGAATTCTTGAATACAGATTTTTAGCTTTTCTGGAAATGACTGTGCAGAACAGCTTTTTTGTAGGTTGAGTCTCTGATGTACTTACCAAAAGGGGCAAACTCTTGCTTTAATCATAATGTAGTTAGAAAAATCTCCAAAATATAACAATTGCAAGATGCAAACAATTCAGGAAAGAACCTTTAGTAGTTTCAATTGCCACTGTCTGTGTTCTAACATTTATATCTTGTGTTGCTTCACAGGGAAAGTAAGTTTTGGCTAACTTTTTACTTAAATAGGAAAACAATATCTATTCACCATGTTTTCTTGGAAGTTTCTCTTCTGAGAAAGGAGGTAGTGTCTAAATAGATTGAGATATTAAGGAAAAGTGAGTTAAGCAGTGCTATGCCAACTTTTTTACTGTGAATGTCCTCTGTTAGAGTATTCCCCATATCAGATACTAGTTCAATCCAAAATAAATGTGTTTATAGTGGCTCTGTCTTGTTCTTCGTTACCATGGCAAGTATTAGAAGCACCTGGAAAAAATGAAGGGCTTATGGGTATATTTTAATTCTCTATTGCTGGTAAGAGAGTTGATAGAACTTAGCTTTGTTATTTTTCAGTCAGAGCAGTCTGTCAACTAATTTTTAACATGCTAAACTACGAACTGTTGAACAAAATCTAACTAGTATTTCTAGGAGATGAGAATTGCATTGTTTGTCTCAAGTCAGTGTTGACAAAAACATGTCCTGATTCTGTGGCTACAGCTTCAGTAGGTTTCCTGATGCATTGCATTTTGCACCTTGCTTTGTATTTGTAGGAGGCTGAGAACATAAAGGTGCAAGTGTATTTTGCAGTGTAAGACTTTTGGGTGGTCACAGTTGAATGCTTTATTTAAGGGGAAAGCTAGGAAGTTACTATCACTAATGTACTGGAGAAGAGCAGCAATGATGGTGACTGGAGTGACTCCTCTATATGTAAATCTGATTGCAGCTCTCTTTTTAGGCACTTTACAGGTGTAACAATACATCTCTTTCTGAAACAGAAGTACCTATACTTAAGTTATGGTTCCAAGCTCAGCTAAGCCAACTTAAATGCTCTCTGAAACTGAAATGGGGCTCCCCTTGCTCCTTACCTTCAGCTTCATTATCTCGTCTTTGCTCTTCTTCCTTTGGAAAGTCTTCTACTGTTCTAACAAGTTATGTACCCTTCTGGGAGGGTGTAGTGACAAAACCAGCACAGTGTGGCCAAAAATGGTGGGAAATCCAAGTGTGGAGTGTGGCCTCCTTTCAACACTGCTATGCCATCACATTGCTGTATCTTGGCTCTTCACCCTCATGCTGAAGCTGTGACAAACCTTTCTAAGACTCCTGCCACTGGAAGGACAGGGCAGTTCTTTCTTTCCCACTCCTTCATGATTCAGCCTCTGCCCTTGCATCTGTTTTCAGTCTTTGGCTACCACACATACCTGATTTAACTTGAAAGGAAAATGATTTTCTGGTAGTTTTTTATGAAGTTAGTTTTCTTCTGCACTGCCAACTAAAATTGTCTCCCCATCTGGTTAGGTGAGCACCAGGGAGGGCAGTGTGAGGGAGGAGATAAGAGCCAACTTGTGATTGGGGGATAGAAAGAAAATGAAGCTTTTCTTTCTCAGTGCTGGTCAGTCATAAGATTGGCTTTGTTATAAAATCTAGAAGTATTGTGAGGCTGTGGTTTAAACAATTCAAACCAAACTACATTGATTCTGCTTGGTCCCACCCTCAATGGCATTTGCTCTGCTGGGCTTGTCTGATTTTGCAGGTTGGGAGCTGAGCTGCCAGAATTGTTTTTCAGAAGGCTTAGTTTTCTGATGCTCAATTCTGTGGCCTAATCATAGGTGTGTTGAATGCTGGTGTGACCCCCATGGGAGGAATGGTCAGGGGAAAAGGGGATTGCCCTACAACTTTGTCAACTTGAGTTGTTTTCACTATCACATTAATAAAATGTTTCAACTACTTTTACGTCTGCATGTGTTTTGTAGATGAGATAATTGGCATACACGATGCAAACAAGAGGGAGATGTTGTGTGAATAAGACAATGTGTCTGCAGCCCTGAGGAAGATTGAGTTATAGTGAGAATAATCAGGGGTTTGTGAAAAATATGAATCAACAAAGGAGTTAAAGGAGGCTCTGATGGATAGAAGGTACTTGACTGGGGCTTCTGAGTGTCAGTATGAGACGTTCTTGGTATGTTCCTGGCAATCATGTTCCCATGGTGATAGGAAAGCACTCAGTTATCTGTGTCTTGTTCTGGACTTGTATTGGACAGATGGAAATCAAAATACAGATCTTATACTTCTTGCATAATTAACATTTGCATCTCACTGCTGTGAGATGTAACTGGGGCCAAAAGATTAACAGGATCAGGAAAGAAAAGGGATTATTCATTTACAGTACATTATGCTAGGTTAAATGAAAGCTTTGTAAAGCCTTTGTAAAGAATTGAAAAACCATTATACAACAGGGAACAAATAAAGTGCTAACCAAAGGGGATTAGGAAGAAACTTCTCTGGTAAGTGGGCTATTCCATGGGTGTCCACTGTGAGGTTTCTTGTACCTCATATTAATCATAGTCAGGCAAGTTTTAGGTTTAGCAGTTCATCTCTTTGCAACAATTAAGACCATTTAAACAGATGCTTTCTGTTGAGTCGAATAGAAATGTGTGGCTGGAAAGACTGCTTAGGGAAGCAAAGTTTAAATTTAGTTGTGCACGAGATCTCTTTCCAGGAGAGAGAGCCTCTGGGGAAAGGCCTGGGTCTGCCACCATCGAAGTGTAACCAGAAACCTGACAAAGAAATAGCAAGGGTGATTATTTGCAGTAGGGCGGGTGTGGTGAAATTTCTAAGTGAGGAGCATGTGGATCATCAGATTGGTGCCAGGGAGGTTTAAAAATTCAGCTAAAATAGTGGGGACATGATTGAGAACTGAATGTATGTCTGATTTCAAGTGTGATAATAATAATAAAAAAATTATTGGTAAAAATTGGTGTTAAAACCAAATAAGCTGATCTCAGCAGCAATAAAAAGCCCTTTGTAGTATGATACATATGTTTCTGTAATTAGCAGGATAAAACCCCTAATAAATTAATCATTAATTTGATTGTTAATTTAATAGGCAAACTGATGATTCATTGCACACATTGGGTAGATTAGTTGTCAACTGAAGTCATGCTGTAGGATTTCAAACTTGCATAGCGGAGTAAAATGTGAAAGCGGAATTGTGAGGAGTGCTATTGTAGTCTACCCGTTGACTCTTGCAGCCAAATAATCTCTGAGAGAACAGCTCATGGTGAATACACAAGTATTGATGGATGATATTTTAGTACAAAAGTGAGGGAAATGAAAGAATAAACTCAGATGACTTATTTAAAATTGTACCTCTGCTACTGGGTAACTACTGTCCATCAGCAAAAGCTGCTTGACAGACAAGTAGCTGTCCACCCTCTGCTATTCAGAAGGATGCTACAGATTTTTAGATTCTAAAAAACAATTATTAAAGAACAAACATAATAAATACCTTATATGGTTTCCCCCCTCCTGATGAGGCAAAGAGGAGTCCAAATGGAGGTCTGGTCTTCAGTGTCTTTCTGCTGGCTTAGGAGGATTCCAGCTCCAGCTTTGCCAGTTGCTCTCCGTACTCTGCTTCTGAAATAGCAGTCTGTGTTTTTTTCTCTCCACAGTGGTGATGTCCTGGTTTAGCAAATAAGGAGGAGAGGCAGTGGCATGGCTTGGGAAGCACTTGTGTGATGTAGTTATGTGGAATTACCTTTCTCGAGCTAATGAAATACAGGTACACAAGGAATTGTTTGGAATACCCATATCTGATCTTTTTTTCCTGATGGTGTTTATCAAGCTGATAAAGCTCAAGTAATACCAGTGAACACTTTTATTTCAAAATTTGCATACAACACTTATGATTGCATGATGTAGGTGAATGTGTCTGCAGATAGCACTTCATGAGCCCAAGTGAGCCACCACAGCAGCACCTCTCCCCCTGCTCCCTATTTATCAACTTCTGCACTAGTTAGACACCTCTCTGGCCTGATAAAGTAGCACCAAAAAGCTATGCCAAGCCCCCAAAATAGAGGAAATTCCCAAATTTCCACTCCCCTCTTTGGTGAGAGACAATCATTAGGTTGACTGGCCAGCCTGTGGAGTTGTAGTCCCTGAGCACTTTCTGAAATCTGCAGAAGGGTGAGGGTCTCTGTTCTTACACAGATCACCACCTGCTTGCCTGCTTTTGAGTGGCCTTAAGTATTTCCTAAAAATGGGGAGAAAATGCCATTCTCAAAATAAATGGGAGTGGGGAGGAAGAGGAATGCTTGAGAGACTGCATGAGTTAGATTTCTAAAATCTGCAAGACCAGGCAGCTTGCATTTAGGAATTTAGACTGACTAGAATGAAGCCTCTCTAATTTGTTGATTTTATGTATTTGTTGATGTCAGTAAACCTTAAATGACCAAGGAAGCTGCAGAGAGGGGGTAGAAAAATGAGTGAGTCAATAATGTCAAAAAATGGGGCATTTTTATTTTAAAAGCTGGAGGTCAGTTGCTCTCACTTGAGTAACTAGATAATTTTATTTGCTGATAGACAATTTTTGGTCAATAAAAATAATCTAGTGTCAATTCATACAATTTTCTGGGGTAGGAGAGAAAGTATTTTCAGATGAATTTGCTGTAAGCCTTTTCAGTTCTTGTTAAGATTAAAGCTCTGTTTTGTAATTGTATTGATAAAATGCACTCTTTTATAATGTATCTGATTTAGAATGGCTTACTTCATTGATTACCAAATTAAAGTGATACAAAATCAATAGTAACACATACTAAAAGGATTAAGGACAGGATAACTGAAAAATCTCAATACAGTTGTTAATGGAAAGTCAAAATCTACTGGCTGTGTCTTTTTCTTCAGCAAGTGCTTTCTGTTTCTGCCAGTGATCAGAAAATATGGAAGCTTCAGTGGTGAGGTTTTCCTTGGATGCAAGCATTGGTGGAGTTGCTACTGTCACGTCCATTACTGCAAAGGGGTCTACGTCACCAATTTTTTTTCTGGGACAGAAAAATGGGATTTTTTTTTTACCCATGTATTTTAATTCAGCTAAATAGAGTGTCTGCTAAACACCTAGCAAAAAAACGACGTAGGTTTCACTTTTGGTAGGGGAGCTTGTGCTTTGAAACACACACACTCTAAAAATGGGTTGAATTGTGATGAATTGCAGTCAGGAAATGGCTTTTGGAGTGAGGCAAGACCTATGATAATACTTGGGCTACAAATATGGTTGAGTCTAACCTTATGGTATAGCTAGGAAATTTGTTACATCAGAAGAGTTGCTAACTCAACAAAGCCAGAGATGCTATGGATTCAGAATGTGAAAAGCCTGTCAAACGGAATTTAAAATTCAGGATCTTTGGTTCCAAGTTTAACCAAGTGAACAGTGACTTGCTCACTGAGTATAAGGGTCTGATGGTTAAGGGAGCCTCTTTAACCGGCCCACGGTGCACAGTAAGATCCAGTTGCTGGAAACTGGGTTCTGGTGATTTCAGTCTTAGAGCACGCCTTATAAAAAATGAACAGCCAGTTAACAGCTGAATCTTTATAGCTCTGTCTATTAGAGTGTGTTAATGAGGCTGTTCTTAACCTAATCAATCCATCTCCTGGAAATTGAGGCTGAAGTTACAGAAGAGGTGCTCAGTTCCCTCCTTTTATTACAAAAATGTTGCATTTGTCTCCAGGTCTCATCAGAATGCAAAACCTTCACTCCTCCCTCTTCCCTTCTTCCTATTTAAACTGTTCATAAGCAAGTGCCCAGTAATGGGTTGGAGTTGGTGAAATGACATTTGAATTGCATATGGGCAATTTCAGTGCAAGTTTGTCCTCAGCATGCAACAAATATCAAAAAAGGAACCACAGCAGAGATAAGAGCTGTAGAAGACAAAATCAATATGTGCTTAAATCTTCTGTATTTTTGAGATGTGCAAAACTTGCCTCTTTCTTGGTGTAAGGGATACATATGAGTGAGAGCAGAGAGCGTGTGTGTGTACATGAGTAAATTTGCATTTAGAGTGTCTCCTCTTCAACACCTGACATTAAATATTTATTTGTTATACCAGTATTAGGTGGTATTACTACTAATTCTTTCAAAATTGCATGTTCACTTAACCAGTGTAAAATCTCTTCATTTTTCAGCCTCTCAGGTTCCAGACTCTGCCAGTTGTATGCACCTTTTTTTCTTCCTGTGAAATTTGTAAGTTTACTGGCCTGCAATACAGACTGAGTGCCTTCAGTTTTTAAGTCTTTGGCTTTTATTAATATGCAGTGGACTGTCACAATGTTAATATGGTGTGGTTTTAAAAGTGTAAATTATGCCAGGTGTATAGGGGAATACTATTTTTTTCTTCCTTCTAATGAATTGTGATTTTTCCTTTTTTTCCCCCAATTGTGGGCTTACAGTCATCATTTTTAACACTAAATGGCATGTTTCTCTTGCTCAGTGGTTGTGCCCTGCTAAAGCTTTGTGTGTTTCCCTGGTCATTTTAATGCCACCAGCTCAGCTGTTTCTTTGAAGTGCTGCTGATTAGAAAAAAGAAAAGAAATCTGGAAGGCAGAAAGGGTAAAGAAGAAAACCAAAAGTACTTAAGCAAACGAGCAGCTTTCAAGTCAGTGGATGGATTAAAGCTAGTTCCTACAGGTGCAATAATGGGAAGAGCTCACAGGTGTATAGTGTTTTATATATGTTAGGGAGGAATAAAATTTATAGCTAATGTCCAATATGCACATTGAACTGCCCCTGTTTGTTTATATTTTCCCTTTCCTAGATAAATGTACATTCTTACATGAGACAACTGGCATAACGGTGGCCTGCTGTGGAGTTACAGGCTGAATGTTCCTGGGTAAGCTTGCCATGCTCTCCTTGAAGAATAGGGATCACTGAGAGATGGTTATGCCAGGTACAAGGGCAGGCATTTTGTAAAGTCAGCACAAACAGGAGTGACTGACACTGTGACTGTTTCTTATCAACCTCCTGCTCTTTTGGGGACTGATAAGCATCATGTTATTTTTACTTAACCAGGTTTCCAAAGGAAAGAGAGGTTTGTGTTATGTTTTTCCGACTTTTCCTTTCCACTCTTTCTCAATAACAGTTGTCCAGTTTTAACCAAATTGAACAGATTATGATGTTTCAATGATATTAAGTTCCAGGTGAATAAGAGTTACAATTTTTCATGAAAATAACTGCTGTATTTTCATGCTCAACAAGTAGTCAAAAAGCCAATCAAATGCTAGGACTTATCAAGGAAAGATCAGAGTGCAAAGTAATATAAGAAAAAAACAGCAGTGTGTTTTCCATTCTTTCTCTTCACAATCTATTCTTTCTCTTGGGTACTAGACTCTGCAGCTTCTACTTCTACTTCTCAGACATTAAAAAAAAAAAAAAAGGTAGAAATCAGCATTAGGAATTATTTTATGGAATCCATAATGGACAACTGTGCAGACATGAGATAATCATCCTAGAAGATGGAGCTTAGGGGGGATAGGGCAGAAGTCAGAGAAGTGTTGTGGAAGGGGAATGGAAGCTTACAGTTCATGGATTCTTTTTTTTGCAAGAAGTAGGGGACGTTAAAATAGTGCTACAGAAGAAGATAGATTCAAAGCAAAATAGAAAAGAATGTTCTTTATTGTATGCTTAGACTGAAGGACTACTTGCTGCAGGCTGGTTCCTCAAAGCTTGCAGGGCTTCAATGTGTTGTTAGTGCAGATTCATGGCAGAGAAAAATCTGTTGAGGTTACTTCATGTTTAGCAGCATCCTCTACCCCAAAAAGTCTTTGATTTGTAATTGGGGGTGGGAGAGGGCAGGCAGTGTTTTAGGTGCCATCTGTGTTCCTGCTTCCCAAGAACCATAGGATATTAGTAGGGATACTTGAGCCCATTCTTTCCCCTAAGCCCGTGGGGGCTGTTCTTACCTGAAACCGCAGTTTGAGGAGAGATTTCATGCTGGTGGCTGTACCAAAGGAAAAGTGGAGAAAGCCTGGTTCTTATCTGTATGTTTTTTCTGCTGGGTTGGCCATCCAGTATACATCTGTGGCCAGTCAGTCCTCTCCAAGTTCCAAATCAGCCCCAGTGCCTTCTCCCTGGTTTTTTAGCCAGCTGATACAGATTGGACATGGTGAGAAGGTTGGGGTGAAGAGCTGAAGGCAAAAGTAGTGAGCTGTGCATACAGGATGCAGAAAGGCATGGAAATAATAGAAGGGGGGATCTGTGTTTGTGGGTAAGGGACAAAGGGCAGGTTTTGTATGGAATGAACAGTTGTTTGTCAGTCACAGAGTAACTTTGGACTCTTACACTGAGACTTAGGAAGCTGATATAGAAAGAGTACAGTGAAAATTTGAAATATTACAAAGCGTTTGTCACAGAGGTACTGTCTTGTGAACGTCTTACAACTTGGCCAGAAGGATTTGTGTTTCTGACTTTTCTCTTCCAGCTGTGTTTTTTCCTGATGGCAAGGTAAAGAATGACAGGCATTTTCCAAATGCTGTAGTGTTTCTTAAACTTCACTTCCTTGCAGCAGAAAAGAGAAGCCATTTCCTTTGCAGGCATCGCCTCTTCTAAATAACAAATATTCACTTTACACACTGAGTAATTCCTGGACTAGGAGGATATCCAGGGGTTTATTTTCCTGTGTTAATCAAGGAAAAATGGATGTGCTTTTTAGTAGATGTTTCCTTTACAAGATGTGCTAATTGGTGTTTCACTTGCTGAGTGTTTAAACTCTGTAGCCAATATGAAGCAGATACAACCTCTTTCTCGTGGCCAGCTGTGCAAGTTGCTATGGGAACTCGGTGGGGTCTATCTGCAGATTACTGCTCTGGGGACCACACCTGGCTTATTTGCATTCAATTTAAGTTGGGGAAAATTCAAAAGAAGAAAAGAGGAGTGTAGACTCGCTGGTAGGCAGGCAAAAAAGGGCTTGTCATTTTGAGACTGTGACATTGGATGGAAAAGATGCTCCTATTCACACTTCTTGCAGGCTCATGCAGAGTTCTGAATTTTGTAGCCTTTTTACATGCATTTCACCAGTGTTGTGAGGCTTGTTGGAAATGGAATGTCACAGAGGATTTTTTTTTTTTTTAATTGCCTCTGACTTAGTAAAATCCCATAGAATTTGCTAACTTTCTCTGCATTTTTAATGAGTAATCTCTCTGTGATGGTGAGGGATTGTGAAAGCAATGTGGAATACAGGTCCTTCTTTTAAAATGGCATGTTAGATCAACTCAGTGCAGTATTAAAATGTCAGTGCAATATTGAGTGTTGCTGGAGAGCTTAGCTTGAGGGTTTTTTCCTGAATACTGAATTGCTCTTCTTTTAGTGGTGACGGACTTCCTAAGAAGACTGGGGAATGATTTTCATTCAAGTCAGCAGCGGTGGTCAGTTGGCAGCTTTTGGGCTGTTTGTGGCTGGTTTTTTGGAGATGATGGTATCTTGGCACTTAAGGGCTTTATTTTTTTCATTAAAAGTAAAAAAGGGCTTTTCTTATTTGTCCATTCTCACTACAGGTAGTTGCCTTTTGATCAAGATTGGACAAAAGTGATGAAAACAGCACTGTATGCTGACTTGCTCTTTATGCTGTTTCTTCCACTAGGTTAGCACTGTAGTACCTTTCTGCAGGAAAGCAGAACACATAAACTTAGGTTTAGAAGTTTTGAGAAATCTGAAATCACTACCTTATTAAAAAAAAATAAACATATTATATATACACTGTATATAATATAGTATACAGATTTTATATAAAACATAAAATATACATAAAAGTATATATGTTTATGTATCAACTATATATATATATATATATATATGTGTGTGTGTGTATATATATATATGTATATGAAAAATTCTGAGGGGTTAATATGTGGTTGCTTGTAAAAGCCTTCAGTTCTGATTTGTTGTTAATGCCACCAGAGCTGTGGTGTCCCTTGAGAATTCCAGTTTTCAGCCTGACTTGATTCTCTAGATCAGCCTACAGGGGTTTTATACAGAGGTCTCAGACATTTATGAGGTGTACTTGTTTCATTTCTGTAGATTGGTCTACTATGACATCTTAGGGTTATTAGTAGTTATTTTAAAAAATTCTGATGTGAGAAGTTCCTTGAATTTGGGGTTTAGTGCTCTAAGCTGTGTCTGTAGTAAACTACTTACTGATGTAATTGTATTTGTTACTCTGCTGCTACTTCTGCCAGCCAGCAGCTCCCCATTTTCTTTACTTTCAAAACCTTGCAATTCTAATGCCTTCTTCAATGCATCTGATGAAAATAAGAGATTCTGTAGTTAAGTTTTATGGTGTAGGAATCACATTTCCATTTTTGAGCATGGAAATTACCTGTGTGAGACCAGAAATCAGAGTATTCTCCAGAGTGATATTGGTGGAGTATGTGCATATGTAAGTGTACCTGATAAAATTTGTCAGCATTTGTGCTGAGAGTCAGTGTCCCAAATTGGAAATAAATAGTTGGTCTGAGATTTTTAATTTGTTCTGTTTGTTGCACAATTTGCGTGACAGAATTCACAAGATGGATGTGTAACATAGGAGTGGACTGAAACTGTAGACAGTGAATGTTTTTAAGGCAATATTCCTGCTGAAACCATGTTTCCCATTTGTTTGTTTCTGTGTCCTTGCTGCCTTTGTATTTCACCAGGGTAAACATTTTTCCTCTTGAATTAAAACACAGATTTGGGTTAGTATTTCTCCTTGCAGTTGGGGTAGTTTTGAGACAGACCAGTTCTCTTGTGTGGTTGTGTAAGAGGCAGCAGGGCAGCAATGCTGCTTTTTGTTGCCCCAGCATTTATGGCCCATGGTTGTGGTACTGACAGAGCCCTAAATTAAGTGTCCTGGTTTTAATTTTTGATTTCCCAGTTAAAAAAAAAAAAAAAATTAAATATGCATATATGAGACTTGTGCTTTATTGAGGAATGGGCAATTAAAAGTTTAAGTATTCTGGGAATCACTTTTGAAAATTCTTAGTTAGGCCTTTTGACCTAATTTTTTCAATTGTCTTTTTTTTACTCTGTGATGTTTAAGTAGATCATGAAGTTTTTGAGAGGATTCTGCACCTGTCAAGCTAACAGTTCCAATCAAAATAAATTACAAAAAGTGAGCAGTGTGGAAAAGTTTACCTCTTCTTCTCTGATTTGCTGGAGGAGTAAACAAGACATTCCTATCTTCAGTGGTGTGTCCATGGGCCTGCAAATAAAGTGTGTATGTCTTCCCAGCAAATCCTCTGCAAACACAGCCACAGGTGTCAGTCATGCTGCCTGCCCTTCTGCACTGCTTCTAGTAAACCCCTTCTTGTGGTTATTTCCTGGAAAAGCTGGTCAATGCCTTTTCTGCTTTAACTCAGCGTAGGTGCCAAAACAGGCAAAACTGGGCTTGTGAACATTTCCTGGAAAAGCTCATGTAGGCTGTACTTTATATGTGTAGTTATGCTGTGGTTTTCACTTTCTGCTGTAATTAAATTATTGTAAATTAAAGACCCAGATGCCCAAGCACTACGTATTATTTTTCTTTTTTTCCTGGCTGAAAGCAAATACAGTCTTACACTAGCTCTGAGCAGCCAGAATGATAGATACTTAGATACCTGTGCTGATGGATGGAATCACTGTCTGCAGCATGAATAACTCTGTTTCTTTCTTCAGATCTTGCATCTGGCAATTTTTTGTTCAATTTGTAACATACAAAGCAGCTTGTCTGGAATTTGGCCTTTTCCTCTTTTGAGATCAAATAATTTAAGCTTCAGAAAGAAGCATTCTCATGACATGTCTTGTGGTTCCTACAGGTGTTAATAGTGTCTGGATCAGTGTGCTGAGGGCATTAAAGCAATATCCTTCCTCGAATTTGAGATAGTTATTAAGGAAGAGAGAGCAAAAGCAGTTCCTGCAAAGCGTGGGTGCAACAGCCCTGCAACTTCAATTCATACGATGAACTTCGGAGATTTTCCATGTGCTTTTTGATACTAATTTGTTTGTCAAAGACTCTAATTAGCTAACTAGAGCTAAATACTATCAGGGCTATTGATATTGATGAATGGAGTTGGCTCCAGCAAGACTCATTGTAAGCTTAAACCCATGACTTTGATTTATGTATTTTGAGAGTGACCTGTAGTGCAGTTAATGACAAGTGGTGTGGAGGCTCTGGGATTTGAGCAGTGCTGTGTGGTTAAGTCATACACTGAATTAGTCTCTTCTTTGTAGAACCCCTGTTCATCAAGCTAGATTAGTAATTGTTGCTTTGGTAAAGTGGAGAACAGGGAAGCAGCGTGTTGGCATAAGGCATTATGTTTTGATTTACAGGTGAGTTTGAAAATAACATTTTTAAGCTTTGAGGGCCTGTCCCTGCTATGTGAGTGGACACGGGGAGGCAAAATTAATGCTTTTGGAATGCACATACAGTGAGGCTTCCAGAGTGTAATAGTTCATACAGCTGCTAAACCAAATATTTCTGTTCAATATTTGAGCTTGGCATAAGTACTCTTCATATGTCAAGGCAAGTCAATTGTGTTGTGATTTGCATATTAGATAATATTTATTTTTCTGAAATATTTGGTATTTTTAGTGTGTATTGCAATAACAACTAGAAACTACCAGTATTTATGCCACCTTCATTGCTTGGTGTTTTGGTAGTATTTACCTTTCCCATTCAAATGTATGCAGAATTTCAGTAGCATGTGAGGAGGACACATTCCCATAAATGTCATTTGTGGGAACAAAAGACCCCACTTTAGGTCCAGGAGGTACATGAGATGCTTCCTGCCAGGGGTAATTTGGGGTCATCCCATTCTTCATCGGGCTGGTGCCTGATGGTGCTCCAGGTTCTCCAGCTGCCCCAAGATATAGCACCCATAAAAGCTTGCAAGCTTTTCATGAGGTTCGTTTTGGGTTTTGTTTGTGTGTTTGGGGGATGGGGGAGTTGGGGGATGTAATATAGCCTTTTTTTTTCCCTCAATACCACTATAACATAGACCTGCATCCTTAAGTTGTCCCTTTTTCCCTAATTCTGATAAATGTTGAAGTTTCCTGATCTTGTTCTCCAGCCCTCCCTTGTGTTTTGTTCATGTAACTTGACATCAGTCTTCTTTTCAGACTTTATTTTGTCCTGTAGTCCTTTTTTGAAAAGTAATGTGAGGCATGGAAATCCTGTAAAAGTAATAAAAAACACACAGTGTTAACTAATAGACAATACGCATCTGCCCAAGGTGTTCAGTACTTGTCAGTGTGAAGTATTTAGATTTTACAAACCAATAATTTTAAAGGAGAATGAGACCCACATAAGTGGACAAAAATTCAAAACAGGTGTTTCCCAGTCACATTTTAAGAAATGTTTGTGTGTGTTTAAAAAAAAAATCCTGCTCAAGTTTGCATATATACTTTTCACATACAAGTCCACTAGAACAATGAATATGGAATGGTATTGTACCATACCTGAAGTGTGTTGGAATCAGCATGATTTGTTCATTTTCTATGCTAACTTCAAGTTAAATTGGAAGGAGGTGAATGCCCTGAAGACAATAAAATATGCCAATATGTAACAGCTCTGTGGCAGGTGGAACATGGTAGTTAAACAACACAAATTGATTTTTAAAGGTGTGACACTTCAGGTTGGTTTTTGAATTAAGTTCCTGGAGTCAGTGGTTTTGATGCATGTAAATAAACAAAAACCACTCAAAACAACACTAAAGGGGAAAAGTCTCAAGCCATTATAAAATAGTCATGAAAATTGTGGGAACATAATGAGTGGAACACAAGAGCTTAATTCAGGAGATGTAAAAACCTAACACTTGCTGCTCTTCAAAATGTTCCATCATTTTGTTGTGGCAATAACATTTACTTAGTCAACAAGGGTTGCACTGAGTTTGTATCCTTTGCTGTTGAAAAGAAAACACTCAACAGGATGAAGGAAAAACTTTTATGTAAATATAGTACGGATGCTTTCTTATGTGTTATGGCTTGTAGGCAGTAAGGGTAGGGCAAAAGTGTTCAGATGATGCACCTGAATGACAAAATTAGCTGTGAGTTTCAAATAAGGCTGTTTGCTTGTGGAATTTAGAATTCTGTATTTTTTTAGTAAGGGTATTTATTTTATTTTCTCTCATTGTATCACTGCCCCCCTTTTTTCTTCCCTCCTTGTGTGTTAGTATTGTAAATGTGTCACAAACACAGTTTTCTTTCTAAGGAAAAAAAAAAGACTTAATCCACAGCAGTTGCTGCCTTCTGTGGACAAAAATAAGTTGAGGCGAAAAAAACCAAACCCACAAACAAACCTTTTTATATAAATGTATCAGGTGCTTACAAGTATCCACTGTCCTGCACTGATAAGGTAAATTAGCATTCTTGCTTAGCTCTCCACATGCTTAATTTTCTTCAAAAATGTACACAAAGGAATTTTGAAAGACATTTTGTGTGGTTGAAAGTTTTAAAGGATAGTTATGATTTGCGTATGTGAGAAGTAAAATTAGATGTAGACTAAAATCCCAATTCATAGCAATTGCCTAATGACCAATAATTCTAAAACAGGCCAATTTTATTTGACTTTTCTACACAACTACTCTTTGGCTTTCAGAGCAAACTTACCAATTTTCAGATAAAATCAATTCTGTTAGCCACAGTCAAAGGTGCTGGCTAAAATTAGAGTTAGCTTCCAGCCCTAGCTATGAACAGGCAGCTGTCTGTAATTACTCTAAGAGGATTGTGCCAACTTTAGTAACAGTTTATTTTGTTGAAGTGTGTGATTTTGACAATTTTTTTAATAGCACATTGGAGTTCTGTTTGTTGAAATTTTTGTTAGGTTTCGTTTGGCTTGTGGGATGGAGATTTGGAAATGTCTTGAGTTAAAATGTTGTACCTTAAAGGTAAAATGTGCCAGGCATTGATACACTAATGAAGGCAGCACGCTAATGTTGCAGTTAATACTGCATTTCTTTTCCTTGTATTTTGTATTCCATTGGTATATATTCCTTGGCACTTCACTCTAACTAAGGACACTGTTTAAAAGGGAAATAATGAGTTGGTTTATTGGGTAATCTCATCAGAAAGTGCAGCCCTGAAGTTTGCAAAGGTCATGCTTATCACTGAGCTGGATAGGGGCAGAAATTTCCTACCTGTCGTGGAGGGCATGTAGTAAATGACATTTTAGTAATATATGGAAACACATCCATATAAAAAAAAGAGTTACATAGTCTACGGTTCCCTTTCCAAAAACCGAATTATTAAGGAATCAGGTATTGTCATTATAACTGTATAAAGAAAGTGACATATTCGTGGGACAGGCTGCAAAAGGAGGACTTTCATTTGAAATGAGGTGTGGAAAATATATAGAAAGTGACAAAAAGAAGTGAATGGAGTAGAAAGAGTCTCCTGAAATGTTATCCGCAGGTTCCAAGGTGTTTGTCTGAAGAAAATCCACCTTTGTCATACCTGGCTCTTTGTTAGTTCCTTTGGTTTTAAGGAAGAGTTTGAACAGGATTATGGGGGGAAAAAATCATTAGTGTAAAACCAGTAGAATTGGCTGAAGAGGAGAGTCACATTTTTTGAGATATCTGTAGTTTCATGGGGTGTGGAGAGCTTTTTTGTTATGACAAGGTGCAGCATTTTCTCTTCTGAGAGGTTTCTTTGGAGGAAATACAAAACTGTGAGCAAAGCCCAGAGTGCTGTTTTGCTTAAACATGAGTACCAGAAGTATGTCCTTGGTTCAGGGTGTTAAGTAACTTTTAATAAGTAGCCATAAAGAAAGGAATGGGCAGTATTGTGGCAGAACCTAAAGAGATCATTAAGCTAATGTATTCCACTACTGCTTTTGGAGCAGAGTGATAGGAACTGTTCCTCCTCAGACATTTTCCTTCTCTACTGCAGCAGCGATTAAAAGACTGTCAATGATAAATTTAAACTAACAAACGCAAAAAAACCCAGAGCAAAACAAAAAGTGGATGGCCCTGGAGGTCAGGCTGGATGGGGCTTTGAGCAACCTGGTCTAGTGGAAGGTGTCCTTGTCCTGGGCAGGGTGTTGCAGCTCTATGATCGTTAAGGTCCCTTCCAACCCAAACCATTCTATGATTCTATGAGCTTAGATAAAAGGTAAGATAATAAAATTGTCAAAGAGTGAAGTGGTCACTGAAAGAACCACTTGGTATGGGTTTTTTGTGGTGTTAGGGTTTGGTTGGTTTGGGGTGGTTTTGGTTGGTTTGGGGTGGGTGTTTGTTTATTTGTCTTCTTTTTCTTGGCCAGGTCAGCACATGATTTTTTTTAGTTTCAATTAGACTGTTAGTGGATGTTAGAGCTCCAGTGAAGATTTGTGTGGGGGTTGATGTTTGTGAGGCAGATCAGCCATGGCCACAGGCTTGCCTGATTCTAACGGACACTTCCTGTGCTCTGGGGCTGCACCTGTGTGCCACCAGCCCAACACACTCTGGCTTGAGGAGAGCACTGCTGTCCTGCTCTGCTGAGCCTCAGCTCAGCCACTTGATTTGTGAAGTGCTCCTTTGTTACACCATTGGGCTCCAGGCTCTTCCCATAAAGCAAGCGGATTATCTCCCAGTGCACTCCAAAAGCATGTGTGCAGGAGTGAAGTTTACTGGAGGTCTGTGAACCATGAACATGTGCCTCAGAGGTCTCAGTGGGACACGTGAATGAGTAGAAAACCAAGTTGGAAACAAGGTATTAGGAAGACCTATTCAGCACATGCGATTGTTTCCCTGTAGTAGGGAGCACCTTCTCCATCTCTTCTTATGATCTTTTTCAAGTGTAGATCACTCATGTTAAATATATAACTGGGAACATCTTGTGTTAAGTAGAGATATGAACCTGAACAGAAGAAGAGGTCAAGCGTGGAAATAAATTCCAGTCAGTACTGGATGATTGAGAAGTCCCTTTTCTCTCACTCCCTCTTGTTTGGAGAGGTGGTGCTTGAATTCACTTCAGAAATGAGGAGAAGAAAAGTACAGCTAGGGTATTTTTAAAGGAATAAAAAAAAAAAAAGAGAAAACCAACTTACTCTTTAAATTCACATTAGCACCTGGAAGTGGGTGGTTACAACCCTGTAATCATCTACATCATCATATTACCTATTTCTGATCAGAATATGGAGTAATAAGTTTTGTAATGTCCACATCATGATTGAATTTTTGTATAAATGTTCTTGCTGTTTAGGATCGAGCGCTTGAGTGGCAAGCAAAACTATTTGAAATGGTTTAATAGAGCCTCATAGTTAGTCCACGTACTTCTGTGGACCTCTTTTGGAAAAGAAGATTGGTTTCTCCATAGACCAAAGCCTCTTCTCAGTTCTCCAGTACTCCAGCATTCTTTGTGGTCACAGCAGCAAGCGCGTTCTGGTTATCACTGAGTGGTTCAAAGATGCAACGTGGGTGTGACGTGCCCCTTTCAAAACCCATAGCTCTGCAATAAGCTTTCTTTAACCATATTGTGTATGTGCTTGAAGGGATTAGTAATAGATTTTTGATTTTTTTTCTTGGAAGTCATTGGAAAGCAAAGTACTAAATCTATTTTGATTTCACTCGGGATAGATTAATGGGTGTCAAATGTTACACAATACTTGATATATCCACTGCTGTTAAGTTGGCCGTGGCAAAGGGATTACCCGATAATGAATCACCAAGCTCTTTAGCCATTAAAAGGGAATCGTGCCACTGCCTTGCACTGGTAGGACTCTCTTCCCTACCCAGGACCTTCCTGAGACAGTGCATGTTCAGATGTGGAAAACTCCACACAGATGTGCAAGCACTGGTTTGACAGCTTTGTGTTCAGCTTCTACCTTGCTAATTGTTTTTGTGGGATTATTTGGATTGTGTAGAAAGCTTTTTCCAAATCCCCTTTATTACTGATGTTATTGTTGCCAGCAGGAATAAGATTAAAGGTGCTTAAGTCTGTAGAGTTGTTTCTAATTTGTACGTGTCATTTCAGTGGCATTTGAACAGAACTCTGTCTCTTCCCCTCCCTGATCCCCTGTGGTACTTGCTTGAGTTAGGGCTGAGAAGCCAAGCTATTGGAAGAAAATTCATTTTGTTCCCTAATTATTATGCTGGCACTCGGGAGATAATTTTTCCCTTCATGCACTGCCAATTAATATGCAAATGAGCTGATAAATATTTATACCGTGATTTAAATTATGCAGGGAGCGCTTTCAGTGTACTCTGCAAATGAATTGTTCATGGACTTCAAAGTGCTGGCTGCTGTGCTAACGAGAGGAGATTTGCATAAGGCCCTAATCAGGCGCATACTGATTAAGCTTCATTATGGAAACTGCCAGCTGCAATCTTTGTTTCTATTTTATTACAAAAAGGGGAACTTTTCACGCTTCAGTCGCCTTGACAATGTCAGACACAGCTAGTAGGAGAGACTAAAACTCCACACAGCAACTGAAGTTTCCCTGTTCAGTTGAAGATTGCTATGGTGTAACTGAAGTTGTATTTCTCCCCCCACCTCCCCACTCCCTTTCATGTTCAGTCAGAGCAGTAGTGTAGATTTGATAGAAATTGCCATTCTCCCATTCCTTGGACTATCTGAACCTGTAGAGGATACCACAGCAATGCTGGACTGCAGCGACTACGTTCTAGGTGGGTACCAGCTCAGCTCTTTCTTACAGGCACCGAAGCTGGGAGATTGACTATGCATAGTGGCTTAATCACATATGCAGAAGGTATTTGTGGGGCTGAAGCTCACCAGTGAATCGGCAGCAAGTAGCTGCCTGCTAGATGGATAGCTCGATCTGTACCAGGGAAATACAATGTTTGGTTGGTTTGTTTGTTTGTTTTCCTCTTTTCCCTCACTCCAGGAGAATTCATTTCCTCTGCACAGACTTGGGTGATATTAATACAGACCTTTTGCTTTTAGGATTTCAGTCTGAGAAGCATTTGCCTTCTAACAAACACTGGACTTGACTTGCATATATGTGTGTTACGAATTTTAAGGCATTAAAATGAACGAGAGGGAGCCTAAGTGTTGAAGGAATTTAGTAACTGTATTGAGCCATTCCACAACAGAATGTATGTTATGTCTGTGTATTTTTAATATAGCAAGTTTTTTCGTGTGTAATAGAAAATAAGGGGGAGTGCACAGTGGTTGCCATTGATACCGTTGCAAGCTGTGCTTAAGGTTACTGGGATAATATATTTCCTGTGCTGAGATTCCATCAGGACTGCAGAACAGACATGCCATAATTCCTTCTTCATGTCTTTTAAAGTTATTTATAGTAATGGATCATCTCAATTTTACAATAGGTTTTATTTATTTTCAAGGCTTTTCCCCCTGAAGCTCAATGTGTGTGTGTGTGTGTGTAAATATGTATATACACACACACACACGTATATTTTATTATTCTTTTCATTCCATCGTATAAGTTCATGTAAGAACTTATATCTCTAAGTAAAAGAACGTATTTTTTGACGGTAAATTTTAAAGCAGGTGTTTGAGTATGTTTATTTCTGAATATGATGTGGGGTTTGAAAATTAATTTCTAAATAATTCTTGTCATGCTTTCACTAACATTAAACTTTGGGTTTTTTCCACGCACGTAAATGAATCCTTTTTGCTGGTGCAAATGGATATTAGGCAGTTGCACTTCAGTGTGTGAAAGGAAACAGTTAATGGTATATGCCATGTTAGGATTATCTTTGCTTTGCCAGCTGTGTACAGTCCTTATAACGCTTCAGGTTGGTCTGGCGTCCACTGCTTCTTTCTCCTGAATGCCTTTGGAAATGTTCCTGAGGGCGTGTGAAAGGCTGGCACAGCACTGCCTGGCGACACCTCAGCCCTGCTAGCAGAGTAGCAGCGTGGAATGTATTCACTCCCGAGAGTTTGATTTCAATCATGCACCTGCTGCTTTCGATCCTTCCTTCTGGGGAGTTTGTTTTTAGATAATGTTGGCAGAAGTTATAGCCCAGGGCCCTGATTTAAAACCCAAGGAAGATCTAAAGGAAGAAAAAAAGGTGAAGGCATTAAGGTTTGGGGTTTTTTAGCCCACTTCATTTGTTTATTCTTTTAAGTTTGAAGCAGAAACTGTATGAGCACATATAAACCAAGTAGCCTTTTTATTCAACGTAGAATGGATCGGTAGGTTGAGTATCCTGCGGATATGAGCCTGTTTTGCTGGTAGCAGTTTCGTGCTTCAGATGGATGTCATACCATTTGCAATGGAAATAGAGGCATTGTTCTTGATGTTTTACATGCAGAAGGCCCACAGATTGAACAAGAAATAGTCAGCTGGGGAAATAATGGATGCTATCCTTTGCTTGAACCTGAGCACTACCAGAAAGATGTTTTTTCCAACTTACTGCTTTTTTCAATAGCAATGTTTGAGGTCTTTGTTAAGGATGGATCTTTACAATAAAATATTCTTCATTTAGACAGGCTTTTGGTAGTTAAGTAAACTTTGTGTATGTCTAGTACTAAAAGACTTATTTATTTTGCAGCATAGCCTGACAAAAAAAGTGTCCTGGTTTACTTTTTGGAAAGAGGTCTGTACAGTTATAACTTCATGTGATTGAGCAAACTTGCTCATCATGTAGGAAGTGTGAACTTCCTCCTAGGTTGGAATAGTGACTACCCTGTGTGAGTTCTGTGCACAGGGCAGTTGTGTCCCCCCTCTGGGTTTATTTCGCTTTGCTTATTCTATCATTAGTGTTCTGCACTTTGGCTCTAGTGCTTCAGTTTCTGCAACAAACTAGCAACAGGAGGCCCTCTGTTGTTTTTCTAGCATGAATTTTCTGAAATGGTTCAGCAAATGTATTCCATGTTTCTGAGGGACAACCTTCTCCTCCCTGTGCCATCAGTTGTATCTTGAGTTCAAGCTATTCTTCTGCTCTGGGCTTAAAAATTGCATCCTATGTCCAGTAGCCTCATGAGTTAGCCTGGTTTCCACAACCAAATGTATTTGACTTGTAAGAATTCTTTGCTCATTTTCTTGTTGGATGAGGACTCCTCATATTTGTGTCCAAAGCAAAGAACCACCATTCAGTGCTCTCTAAAGTGAAATTTCAGTGGCCATCTGTGTGTAAAGGAATGAACTAATGCTGCTTATCAAATGCATGTTGCCTATAATCACCCAAAACAAGTGTGCTGTTGCCACAACAATAAACTCAATTTAACGTATATGCAAAGTCTAGATGGAAACACAGATCTCTCAGCGAAGAGGGCCAAGTCAAGAGCAGACATTTCTGTATAGTCAGTGCAACACATGTTCTGTTTCTAGAGTATGAATCACGCTATCCAAATGTGGAAAATGTCAAAATAAGGAGCCTAGAAACAATAGGTTCTGTACTTGCAACCTTGAATTTGTCGATTGAATGTGCTAAGCAGAGGTTGTCAAAAACAGGGCAAAACTTGCTGAAGTGTGGGCCAACAGCACTCAGCTGCGAAGTTTCTCCTCATT
The DNA here is from genome assembly GCA_018697195.1 of Certhia americana. Taxonomy (NCBI): domain Eukaryota; kingdom Metazoa; phylum Chordata; class Aves; order Passeriformes; family Certhiidae; genus Certhia; species Certhia americana. The sequence goes on along the minus strand of CM031857.1, from coordinate 4,785,939 downwards.
CCCTCCCTCCTTCAAAAAGCAGTTTAACACATCTGCCTTTATACCAAGGGTAACATTCATAGTCCAGATCTTTTTTACATGTGGCTGAACATTTGAAAGATTTAAGAATAGGCATAGGAACTTTTTGAGAAGAGTTCAGGCTCTGGAGAGGTTGTGTTAATTTTTCAGGGGAAGTTTTGTGGTTGTTACAGTCCTCTGGATTTTCAAGGCTCTGTTGGGTTCAGCTGCCACAGTTGTTTGTGTGGAAGATTATACCAGCTTTAAAAATATTGATCAGAGAATCATAGAATGATTTGGTTTGGAGGAGACCTTAAAGATTATCCAGTTTCAACCCTCCAACCCCCCTGCCATGGGCAGGGACACCTTGCTCTACATCTGGTTGCTCAGAAGCAAATCCAAACAGGCCTTCCAGGATGGGGCATCCACTGCATCTCTGGGCAACCTTTCCCAGTATCTCACCACTCTCAGAGTAAGAATTTCCTTCTAATATCCAGTCCAAACTTGCCGTTTTTCAGTTTAAAGCCATTCTCCCCTGTCAGTACATGCCCTTCTAAAAAATTCCCTCTCCAGCTCTCTTGCAGGCTTCTTTGCAGGTACTGGGAGGCTGCTGTAAAGCCTTCATGGAGCCTTCTCCATGCTCTACAACCCCAACTCTCTCAGGCTTTCCCCATGGCTGAGGTGCTGCAGCCCTCTAATTAAGATGGTGGCCCCTGAATTCACTCCAGCAGGTCCCTGTCTTTCCTGTGCACTGGTAGTAGGAGGTGATGGTACATGGCAATAGTACATCTTCTCATTTCCAGCTTTCATGGACTGCCAAGCACTGAGGTGTCTGGGCATTCTTGGATCTGTCTGGGGGAAAGATGCAGCACAGTTAATGCTGATCCTGTATTCTTCTCCAGCCTGTTGGTATTTTGGAAATCACTGCTTTGATGAAAGTACATGACAGAGGTAACCTTTTAAGCACCTAGCAGGAGAATATCCTGGAGTAAAGGGTTCATTTTAAGCTCATTGAACTTGCTTTTAGCTCATTATGGGAATGGAAGAATGTGCTCAAGGATTTGCTTACACTTCATTTTATGAGCTGTTCTGTCTTGAGATTCTTTTTGTAATTTTGGTTTGTGATAATGTGGCACACTGGGGTCGGTGGCAAAGAATGAGGAGGTAATAAGCTGGAAAGCTGATGCTGTACACAGAACATCTGTATAGATTCCTATATAAGGAAACTATATTCTCTGTCTGCCATCTGGAGAGGCCCTCTGCATTGCACTGTATTCAGCTGACAGGCTTTGAAACCAGGAACAGACTTTTCAATACATTCATCCAGAGGGAGAAAGAAGGGGAATTATTTTATATTTGTATGGTTTTGCATGGATATATAGGAAATATAAAATAACTTAATGTCAGTGACATTCCAGTAAAATAGAAATGCAGTATTAGGAAAACGGCATCCATTTAATTATAATGACTGAATTTTCTTTCTTTTGTTGGGGTGGGGCAGGGGGAACAAACACAAGAATAATGTAGGCCATGATGGTCAGACTTAATTTTTTGAATCTTGGTGTAATCATTGTTCCTACTACCCCCTCCTTTTTTTCCTTCTATGACTTTCATTGTATTGAAAATTAAGTTCCTACCTATCATTGCCCTCCAGCAGGCTGTCTTTTATTCCCTTAATACCACGTTTTCACATATGGGAATAATGTCATAGAAAATTTTGAAATAATATTTATCTGGAAGACTCAGTATTGTGTTCTGGTTTTATGCTATAATCTGAATTAGGGTGAAGTACATAGCAAATTTCTGCTGTTCTGTACTTCCCTTGAACAAAAAGGTATGAATAGATTTGGGGATTTTTGCTGTATTGTTTTATCTTTCTTTCTGTTTTAATGCAGACTCAAGAATGAACAATCCGTCAGAAACCAGTAAACCATCGATGGAGAGTGGGGACGGGAACACAGGTAAGAAATGATCAACTGGTGCACAGACATTTTCTGATGGAATTGAATGGACATTAAAAGCAAAATTTCATTTAGCAAAATTTCTTAGTGGGATTTTAAAAACCCACAAAGCCAAACAAATAAAAACCTACACCCTTTGATTTTTAGAGACCTGGGAATACTTTTGTCATTTACCCTACTGCATACAGGGCATTATTCCTACCTACTTTATTAGAGCACAATCCACACTTTTTATATAAGATTTCCCTTCTCCACTTTTTCTATCTATAATGTTTCTGATACTACTGAAGCTCTGGTTGCACTAGCTCACCATAAATAGTCTCATTTTTTTCCTGGCAAGAGCGTACCTTTGGCTTTTCTGTCTTCATCGTTTATTTTTGGGTTGAAATTTTCCCTGGCAGATGTGGACCACTGCCTGATCTTGTTTCCGTTTTAGATTTCATTCAAACTGTCACAACAGTTCTCAAGAACAAGTCAAATGGAGAAAGCATAATATATCAAAATTTTAAAAATTGTTAGCCAGCTTTTCTGTAATTTCTTAGTGTGTTAGAACAGAACTTTGAAATTTGGTGGGGAAGAACAGATTTTGTGTCAGGGCCAAGCTGCTTTTTGGCATACTCTTAAGATGTGACCAAATTCTAAGCCATTGAAGAAGCTTGTTGAGCCAGTGTAACTTAATCATGCTATCTCATGCTTTAATTCCTTTCTGGAGGTAATATAATGCTCATTCTGAAAGTAAGAGAAATTACAGTTCTGAATGGAAAGTGAATAGTTTAACCAAGCTCAGAATCTTTTCTCAGCTCATAATAGTGTTTGGGAAGAGAAAATTCTGATGAGAGGGAACTTGTTACTTTGAGAAAAGTCTGGTTACCTTGTATGAAGAAAACAAGTTTTCTACTTCCTGGTTTGATAATAAGAGTTTTATTTTAAACTCTGGAGTTTTGGTGAAATTAGCACTATTTAATTTTCTTTATCTGAGAGGCTGGATTTTTTCTGCCAACATATAGCAGTTCAGTCAAAAGGAATTCTGCCTGCTTATTAATGTGTGTTTTGTTGCTGGCGTCTCAGGCTTTATAATTGTTATTGTATTTTTAATGGGAGAGGTAGCAATTCTTTTTCTGCACAAAAAGTATTTTATGTATTTAATGGTTTAAGATTATATAAAACATTATTTTAAAAACATATGGGCTGTAAATATTTCATGATCATAAATAGCATCAAGGGAACAATGGTTTTAAATATCCCTGTGGACTCCTTGTAGCTGGAGGATGTGTGTAAACTTCTGAGAAAATTCAGATTTCCTCCCCTGTGTCACCACAGTTCCCTGCATGTGCTTTCTCCAGAGTGTATTCCCAACACACTTCTCTCAGGGCAGCTTTAGCAGTTTCCCCTCAACTGAGCTGGTAAAGAGGAGGATTTGTTTTATTCAATGGTAATCAGTCAATTATCACAGGAGCATTGCATCTGCTTCAGCAGAGCTCGGCTCTCTTAGGCAAATATTTCATCATTGTACAAGTAGGGGTCATGACAAAATGGATGGATTGTAAAGCTGCATGTAGTTCCTTTTACACTAAGGGTATTTTTTAATACTCTAAAGTTAGTTATTGCAAAAGTTTGACTCTGACTGGTGTTTAAAACTTTTGGAATATTGCTTCATTAGTTTAAATGTTTCCAGTCTTTCCTTCCAGTTTTGTATCCTGATTTTTAAATTATATGAACTAAAGTAATCTAGAATTTTTTCTTCTGCAGTCTGAGGATTGTTCTGCAGTCATTGCTTTGTTTTAAAATGTAGTGCTCCTAAACCACTGGATAGTGATTGATGGCATTTGTGATGTTCTTTGGGAGCTCAAGTATCAGTTGTATTAGTCAACTTGGCAGATGTTAGGCTCTGAAAGGAATACTCACAGTATGTAATTTTAAGCTTCTGATCGGGGTACTTAGATTATGGTTCTGGGCTCAGTGCATACTTGAGTGAAAAGAAGCCAGCTTTCAGCTTGGATGCTGAGGAACTGGAAGTGCCATTGATTTTCTGTCAGTGCCTGTACTCCCGAGATAATGTGTGATGATGATTTTTATAAACACTCAGAGTTCTTATTTTTGTAACTTTCTCTAACTGTCTGCTTTCCAGTGACATTTGTAAATCACTTGAGTCTGCTGTGTAAACATTAATAGTCTATCTTTAAACTTCACTGGATGCCTGTTTGGGTCATTCCTGTTTTAAATTATAGTGAGATAATGGGACTTGAAAATGCTAAGAGAAATTACTATGCAGCGTGAATTTGCATTTGGCAGAGCTGGTGTTCTCAGGAAAGAACCAACAGTTACCACTGGTTAAAGATTACAAGCATCAGTAGTTCTCTGATCAGCTGAGTCTGATCTGATCTCTGTCAGCTAAGTTTCATGGAAGTTAATGAACTTAGGGTTTTTGTTTTGAGCTCTGGCTATTTAGGAACCATCGTAAAGTTGCCTAAATATATTGGTCACAATACAGTGTCTAAAATCTGTTGTGACTTTAAATTTTTTATGCTAACTGGACTTACCTTTTAAGCATCTGAAAAACCAACCCGTATTTCAGACCAATTGAAAACACAACCAAAACATTTGAGTATAGGAGCTGTTGGATGGCTGTTTTCTTAAAAACACGTATTTACCAACTGGTCATCGTTATTGCAGAATTAGAGGAATCTTTTCCAGGCTTCAGCTGTGGGCAGACAGTCTACATAGTATCTGCTGGAGAAAGGAGGAGTAAGAAAAATATCTTACAGTAAATGGATAGCCCTTTTGATCTCCGTCTTATAGGCTGCATAAAATTTTCCAGAACATCTCAACCTTTTTGTTTGTTTAATACATCTTCTCTTGTAAGAGCTGTGTGAATGCAGAGCTGTGAAAGCCAAGGTTATAATTATTATGGAAACTGTACTATGATGACATTTATTGACATAGCAGCAAAATAATAGTTATTGTAAGTGTTGTATTTGGAAGGATTCTAAGGATACTTGTTTGCATTGCTTCATTTCCAAAGATTGATTTTCCAGTTTCCATAAGAAGGAACTCGGTAGGAGAGAGACCATGAACTATCCTTCAGCTGCCAAAATCAGGCAATTATCAATGCTGAACTTGTTATTAGGAAATGTGGATAGTGAAACAACAATTTCTGAATATTGGGAGTATCTCTATCTTTCAGCAGAGGGGGAGAGAGAGAGTGAGCTGGGAAAATACGGTGGTGGTGCTGGGAGATGTCTCCCTGAATACAGTGCAGATTCCCACTCTAGCTGGTTTTGAAATCTTCCTTCTCCTTGGCTGCCTTCCCTTCCTGAATTCTTTCTTGCACCTTAACTCGACATCTCCCCTGATCTGGAGTTCCTCACTGCTCTCCTTTCTAACACAGTTTGCAAATTCAGTCCGAAGTCTTATGATTATAATCTGGAATTTGAGAGTAAGTTGTTCTCCTGACTGCAGGTGTAATGTTACCTTGCCTGCTCTGCTTTGTCATGCCTTTACCCTCTGCAGGTACAGTTCCAAAATGCCATAAAATAATCCATATTCAGTATCTGCTGTTCTGTTTCTTTCCCTGGAGTAGTACTGTATTAGTCTTCATCCAAACCAGCACATGGCTGAATTTATGCCAGAATTTAAACATTCTTGGGTTTCGTTGGACCTCGACTGTAAGGGTGAAATTCCATCCCACGGCTTGCTGGGGGGCAGAGCAACCAAACCAAACTACTGGTGAACTACCAGAAGGGACAGGACAGGGAGGATGGAGCTGGAACCAAGAAGAAAGGAGAGATGGGACATGGAGAGTTCCCCCTCTTTTTGGGCTGTTTATGGTGTTGGCGAGCTCTAGCAGTTATGGAAGTTGGGATGAAGACAGAAAACACATTAATACCCTGGACTGTTAAAATTACGATACGTGTGATTCTATCTGCCACATCTGCTAATCATCACAGGGTTTTGTATTTAACTCTTACCTTGAGCTAAAGTGGCATTCTAGTCCTTTCGTGGACTTACAATGTGCTGACCTTCTACTTCTGACAGCTCCATTTTCCAGCTCCTTATCAGATTTCTTGGATTCCCTGCGAGTGGTGCCACATCATTCTGGGCACCTTAAACACAAGGCCTCTCATGTGCTGGACTCACTTCATTTTCCTTGCTTTTCTTCAAAAGACATAGGCATCCTGTGATAAATGGAAGCAGCCAAGGTAGCATTCCTTCCAAAATTAAGGCTGCATCCAGAGGGGAAGAGACATTCTGCTTCCAAACACCAAAGAAGGTTTAAGATGCAAGTGGTAGAACAGAGTAAATGTGTGATGTGGATTTTTTCGCCCTGAGTTTGGATTTGGGAGGCCTGGGGAGAGGGAGTTGATGTCTTTCAAGACTGAATTTAAAGCAAATGTTGTTTTCTCTCAGTGCCTGTCTGAGTTGTTTGTTGGGAGCCATGAAGATTTTAAGCTCAGTCTTGGAACTGACTTTGTTCTGAACTATCACCTAGGAGGCTTGTTTCAGATTTCCATATTAAGAGTCAACAGAACTGCTAACGGGAGCATTTCTTCTGCACACTGCATAATAGAGCTCTTTTAATATGGCATCATGATTTTTGAGGCTCTTTTTGGAAGATAGTTAACTGGACTAGCTTCACCTATTTACCTAAGGTGAGGCCTGCAGCTGGTTTCCTCTCAGCCTCTCAGAAACAGATAATTTTTTTTAAGCCCCACAAGTTTCCTATTGGAATGAGGAGTATTTGCCCTCCAGAAAGTTTTCTTATCTGTATTTTTTTTCACTCCCTGACCATTGAAAACTAATTCAAAACCTTTGCTTAGATGAGGAGGTGGTAGGTTCTTTCCTTTGACTTACGGTAGCTATTTGTCAGGAATTACTTTTATATATTTACCAAATCACTTTTTCATTCCCTTTGTATTTCTGCATGGGGAGAATTCTGAAGGTTACTGGAAAGAATAAAGATAGATGAGATTCTTTTGGTTCTTTCCAGCAGACCTTTTTATATACCATTCTTTGGAGAAAGGCAACCGAGTTGCATTCCTTCAAGAGCAATTGAGGCCAATGAGAGTCCCTACATTTACTTTGAATTGGAATTTTAGACTAATTAAGCAAAATAATTTGATGCAGTTCAGAATTGGAATATTTTTAATGCATCTGTGGGTCTTTGGCTGCATGTATGTCTTTTAAGTTTGTAAACCTTGGCCCAAAGCATAGAATTGAAAACCTGGGAGCCGACCAAATCTTCCCACAAAGAACCCCCACCAAAGATGTATCAAAGGGCCACCTTAGGTATATTTTACATGGATGGTAGAAAGCTTGATAATTATGTCTGTATTCGATTGAACAGTGGCTCAGTCTTTGGAAATGTTACCCATGGAGGCTGTTTGTAGCAGTGTAAGATATTGGAGAGTCTATTTTACTAATCACATTTTATGCCTGCTTGGTTTTGCAGACGTTTCCAAGGAATAGCAGTTGTTCAACAATTGTGACTCTTTTGCTCAGTAGATAACCTGGGTTTTTATGGCAAAGAATGTAGATGATGGAAGGAATTTTGGAGTAGGAATTACTATGCACACCTGCCCATAGGCACTGAAAAAATCTGATTGTCATGACGAGTAAACATGCAAGTCTAAAGCTGGTTTTGCTTCATTTCAGTCATGCAATTTTAAAGATTGCATCATCTCTTCTAGAAATTCCCTGCAACCCAACACACTTGGAGTCTGCCTTCCTGTTACTAGCCACTGTGGGTATTAACAAAACCAAAAAACACTCATTTTTTTCTTTTCATTTTTCTTCTCACACACAGATTATTTTGCCATAATTGGAGGGATTTCATGTCTTCTGAGCAGTTTAGGAAAAGACAGGAAAAATGTAGGAAAATAACCAGGTTTTAATTATATCAGAGTAAGAGAAAGCAGAAGCAAGGCCAGGCAGTTATCTTTTCTAATGAGACCTCTGAGCAAACATCAACAGAAATGTAGAGGAGTAATTTCTGGAAAGATTAAAACTGTGGCCCATAACTGCTGTGTATACATGGGACTTCCGTTTCCATCAAGTGTTATTTTACCTGTCTTTAAGGAAAAGTGGCTTTTATATGAACCTTGCTGGTGGTGCTTTCTGAACTTGAAGTTAGTCTTCAGCTACTGGATTGAGGGTACATAGAGAATGGAAACACAGTTTAATCACAGCAGTAAGCACCCATTTGGTTCTCAAACCATGTAGAGAGTGGTGGGATAGGAGTGTACATAGAAATACAGGTCATAGAATTATTTAGGTTGGAGAAGACCTCTAAGATCATCAAGCACAACTGTTAATGCTGCCAAGTCCCCCATTAAACCATGTCCCGTAGTACCACATCTGCACATCTTTTAAATACCTTCAGGGTACACAGAATAGATGATGTAAGTGAAAGAAAATATGATGTTGACTTTGTTCAGCTGACAAATACTCTATTACTGAAACCTGTACTCTGCTTCCCACCCCACTTCCAATAAAAAAATGCAATTCTTGTTAACTCTCAGAGTGGGTTTTTTTTACTATCTAATGTTGAGAGAATACCAGGAAAGTTGAAGTGTTAATTCTTATTCCACTTACTGAAAGTTGTAATTAACAGTTTTCAATATCTCTCTTCCTCCAGGCACGCAAACAAATGGCCTGGACTTTCAAAAGCAGCCTGTGCCTGTCGGAGGAGCAATCTCTACAGCCCAGGCCCAGGCCTTCCTTGGGCACCTTCATCAGGTAAGGGAAGAGACATTTCAAAGAGATGAGACTCAGGCAGCTGTGAACGCAGCTGCCCTGGTGTGTTCTATGTTCTCCCATTCTGTGAATGATGGGGAGCCATTTATTAGAACATAATGTGGGTACACCACATTTATGGTTAAAGAGTGTGAATGGGAAAAAGTCCTAATTGTGGCACTCGGTTCATTGTATTAGGCTGCAGAACGTGTTAAGATAGGATGAGACCTCTTCAGGAGAACTACAGATCACATTTTTGGGGACTTGAGAATGCCTAAATGTTGTGGTTTTGAGTAGGATTTTTGTTTGTTTCTTTCTTTGTTGTTGTTGTTTTAACCTTAATAGAGATACCATGTTGAAAGGCAAGAGAAAATTTAGATATTTTAGGAAAGGATTGGATTGGCCCAACAGCTGCCAAGGTTCCAAAACTGTCATTATCTAGTTAAAAACACTTCACTCTTACAGATTAACTAGAAAGAAAGTTGATTGTACTTACTAAGCATATATGGCTTGTGAGGTTTTCTTTTTTTTACAAAAAAAGTTATTTCTGTGACCTGTTTGTCAGATGATATTCAGACTTCTGATACCATCCCTCTGTTCTGCTGCTGCTGTGTTTAGGGAATCAAAGCTGAACTTCAGATGCAGGCTGAAGCAAAATGGGGCATCCCTAGGTGAAGAGAAGTATAAGGGGCATTTTTTTGTAGTTTTTTTATCTGTTCGCACTTGATGTATGAAAACAAATGTCCTAATTTCTTTCCCTTCCTCTGCACCAAGTTAAACTTTAAAATACTGTACCTAATTGGATGACCTTGAATGTTTGAGGTCTGAGGTTGCACAGTTATTGTGGTATAATTGAAGTACTGAAGCTTTTATGCCCTCTTTTAAGAGCTCTGAACTGCCGTTTTATTGTATGGAACATTCCACACGTCTTGTCACATAATTGCAATTTTCCTAGCAGATTGGTTTATATAGGACCTAGGGAGTGCCACTGTTTGAATTTGCTGAACCAATAGGCTGTTGTAGGCTGCCTTTATGTGGAGAGAAGCTGACTAGTTTTTATGGCTTGCCAGTGTGTGTTTAACATGGAGACAGATACAGCTGTTCTGCAAAATTCTGTGTGTTTGTTTTAGTCTTCGTTTTGTTACGTAGATTGACCCAGTAATTGGGTTTTGCACAGTGCTTTATCCTGCTTTGGAAATTTATTTATTTAAACAGTTGTCAGGGTCTTTATAACTTCATGTTTGATAAAGAGTGATTCATTTCTTGAAACTGGTTCAAAGGAAAATCTCAGGTATTCTTTTATTCACCTGCAGGTGTGTGGGAATCTATTGTCAAACTGTCCTCTGCTAGTGAGGCTGCTGTTAGTGGGGTGTTATTCAACCTTAACACACAGTGCTTTGCTCTAGACTAATGCAAAATACTGGGCTGTAGGCAGCATTCAGGCGCAGTTTAATTTCTAATTTGGAAATGTTGGCTATGGGGTGAAAGAGATGTCTAAATTGCATTCACAGAGATTTTCAGGAATATGCTGGCTGTACCTGAGCAATATACATTTGTAGTCTTTTGTGTGGTGTTTGTGTAATTTTAAAGTATTACCTTTAGTATATCATATATACAGGCTGTTCTCTGCTGTTAATCCATGGTAAAAGCACAGATTCCATCAACTGTGTCAAAGTTATATATTGCTTCTGATGAGGAGGGGCTTTTCTGGGAACGTTTGCTTAGATGTAGATCATGCTTAGTACCTTCGTCTAAAGCAGTAGGAAATATTTCCAAAGTGACTTTTCCAAGCTTGTCTGTTCAAAATATTCAGTTATTAATTTCACGTACTGTGGTTTTTCCTGTGTTTGAAAATATATGGACTTTTTATGTGAGGACCATATAGAGGTCCTTCATCTAGAGGCAAGAGTGCTACATTTTGCTTTGCTTTGTTGTATCCTTCCATGTCATCTGGTTTTCAAATGAGCAGCGGTTTTCAAATATGGTCAGAGATGGAATTTTCTACAGGCTGTTACTCTGACCTTTGAAAGTGTTGGTAATTAATTACAGAGCATTCCTTCTTTATAACTAGGGGTGCTGGTAGAAACAAGGCGAGACTGAGGCAAATGGACTTCAGTAAATGAAAATACAGCATTTTTTGTACAGAGGAGATCCTTATTAGAAATAAGAAAGCACTCCAAAAATCTCACTTTCTGAAGCATCCGTTTTTCCTCACTGCTCACCCACAAGATCTTCTTTGGGCTGTTAATTGCAAACATTGAATTCAAGTTTTAAGTATACCTGAATCAATACAGCCTAAAGTGTCTCCAGTCCTCTCTGTGTTGAGATCTTCTTTTCAGTGGCTGAGGGCTGCAAATACTTGAACGGGTTAATTTGAGGGAGAGTGGTTATGCTCTGGGTTCTGTGCTGTGCACATGCTTGCTCATATCAGGAAGCTGGAGAGTGCAGTGTTGGGGTAACACCCATTCTGAAATGGGAGTAAGCTAATGATGAGTAGAACTTAATGCTCTCCCCTGAAGCCTGGATTTTTCCAGCAGGAATAGGACTAGTTGGCCTGTCTTAGCCCCAGTAAGCTGTTTCAGCTCCATCCATGGTAGTATCCACATCCTTAGGAAGGGATACCTTCAGTAAGAGGTGGCTAAACAACATCTTGAAAGAGTCTCACAGATCTCTTTCAGCCTGGAGTACAACCCCTATTCCAGTGATTCAGGTGTTAGAGGGGCACGCACTGTTTTTGGGGAAGTTTTTGCTGGGATTCGGGTGGGGAGATTGTTCTTTTTACATTATTAGTTTTCTGTGGATTCTACATTATTTCATTTCCATTTTTGCACTGTTGTAGGTCCAGCTCGCTGGAACAAGTTTACAGGCTGCTGCTCAGTCCTTAAATGTACAGGTAAAGACAGTTACCTTCTGCTGCTCATCCTTCTCTCATCCCAAACAGCATCAGTAGGGATAGTTCTTAACCTATGATACATGACTCAGTTTTCTCAGTCTGACTGGTTTTGCAAGTGATAGGTATGTAGGAATAACACTTTTACAGCTGTAAATCAGGTTCAGGATTTGTAAGCATTCAGGCTGTGGAGTTATTTAAAACATGGAGTGACCATAACTTTATGCTGAATTTTAGTCAGGTGTGGTATCATGAAAACCCTAAAACTCCAGGAATATTTCATGTTCTTCTGTTTTTAACTTCCTTTAAGACATAGTGAGTATTACTTTGCAATTTTTCCTTACTTCTGGTAACTGAATATAGGAATATAATGTAGCATTAACTATGTAACGTGGCTAGTTTAGACTGCTTGTGTAAATAACACACAGTGATTTCAAAGTCAGAGTAATGGTTGTTTAATAATGTACGTGAGACAACAAAGCTTTCAAACTTTGCTGTGATGCTGAACACTTCAGTTTTTCTGTTAGCATTTTACTTCCTCTCTGTACTATATTAAGGGGCAAGGGATGCAGTTTTATTGAAAACTGGTTTCAGTATTGCTCGTTATTAAAGAATGTAGGTAGTGCATTACATGAAATGCAATAGAATGTGGACCCACTTATACATAATAACAATTTGGAAAGACGAGGAGGTACAGTGACCTTCCTTTCTAAGAGGAAGGAGGCAGAAAATTGCCTTGGTTGCCATGGTAAACTTCCATCCCTGAGAGAGATGTTGGCAAACAGGCTGTATCTCCAGTGCAGAATGTTTACCGTCCTGCGCTGTAATTATCGCTCAATGACTGGCAGAATTAATCAGAGCCTTTATGTTAATTAGCCCGCTCTGCAGTCCCCAAAACAGGTGGTGGAAAATATGCAAATCTATGCAGAATTGTAATGTTCTGCATAACCAGTTTTAATTATCATAAAACTCTCTACCCCTCTTCATGCACTTGCATTTGCTCCCTCATGTCTTCACAATTTCTTCTGTTTAAAAAAAACAAACAAACAAACCACAAAAATAAGTTACAATAAAATTGAATCTTTTAAAATAAAGCAGTATTCAATTAAATAAATTCTTTGAGTATTTAAAAGCAATGTATATATTATATATTTTGCTGTAGGTAGAGAAAGCTGTGAGTATTTTTCAAAAAGGTTTTGTATAAGCCAACAGTGTGATGACGACTTAGAGGTACAGGAGGAGATAGAGAAAATGGAAACACAATCTCCTTTCCCTCATTCCATTGTTCAGGATTTTAGGCAATGAATAATTTTAACAACCTTCTCTTTCTTCATGGTGAAAGGTAGCATCAGCTTCAGTTGCATGGCGTAAAATGAAGTGAGACCTGAAAATAATGTCAGAGAGTTACAGGAGACCAGAGAGTCTCTTTGTTTTGTTTAAACTGCATTACCTACAGACGTGTTTGAGCAATCTTAGCTGAGATGGTGGGCACACAGAGCTGTTGCTTAAACACACTCTTAAAATAAACCCAAGGGCTTTTTGTATGCAGATGAAAGATTTTTATTGTGCAGTGTTGAGATAGCAGCGTTATACATTAACATCTGTTTTACACTATAAAGAGTTGTATTTTTTTTTGACTAGTCTAAATCTAATGAAGAATCTGGGGACTCTCAGCAGCCAAGCCAGCCTTCCCAGCAGCCTTCAGTGCAGGCGGCCATACCCCAGACCCAGCTCATGCTGGCCGGAGGACAGATCACCGGGGTAAGAGTTACCCAGGGATGCTGCAGTCCCACGCAGCTGTCACTGAGGGGCACTGCAACTTCCTTTAACGTAGGCAGGAACTTCAGTGGAATTGCCAACACAAAATATTTTCTTGGGAAAAATAAGCAGATTGTAATTTTTTTTCCTTTGTCACTAAGTATTTGCTTACAACAATAAAGAATTCTTTCTCTCTGTTCTCAGTATCCCTTTTGACCCTGCAATGAAATTAAAACCTGCTGGTTTACAACAGTTACAAATGAGATGGTCACTGATGTAATAAAGAGGAATTTTTTTTTTTTTTCCAAAGATTAAAACAAGGCATGGGAGAACAAGACTGAATCTTATAGCTGGGTGGAGACCAAAATTGGGAGTTGCTAATTTTTCCTCTTCTCTTTTTAAGTAACTCTTTTAGTACTTTTTTTAAGTCTGTTGAACTCTTTTGTTTTAACCTACTGATTTTGAGTAGTTTAAATTGCAAAGCTTTGGGAGTAAATATGGGATAATTGTTGTTTTAGACTTTCTGGTGTTTCTGAATTGTTGTAAAGGCTTTCAGTCATTTCAAGAAAGAGCAAGTTTTGTGAATGGGCTGGGTAAAGAATTATGGGCTTCCACATAATCAGCTTTGCAGTAGAAAAGTGTGTGTGTTAATAAGCTTAGGGCAGTTGCTCCAACAATGCATTTATGATTTGAAGTGTTAGGTTAGATCATCCCTACACTTGCATGAAATGACTTCTTAATCTCAGGCTCAGTTGTTAAATCTTCTCCTATGTTAGTATGTAAATAAACATCCTATTTAGTTTTCAGTTAGGCATTGAAAGTTTTAAAAGTGAGACTGTTTCAATGTGTTGTTAAAACCTGGCATATTTTATTATTTTTTGTACTCAGAAAATACTGATTTGCTTTAATTCATGATTGTCTGCTGTAGTGAAACATTCAAATTCCAGACCTATGCAGATACGGGTTGTAGTAAACATGGGCATCAGGATTCATTTACATGTAAAGGAGAGACTGCTGCCACCTGTTCCACAGAGATAATGTGTGTTTGGGAAAGGGAAGGGATGTAAAGTTGCCAACTCTATTCTATTAAAAAAAAAAAAAAAAAAAAAAGCAGATGGGGAGACTTGGAGAGAAACAAATGGAGCTCATGTTCTTTACTTATATCTTAGGACATAATGGAAATGATGGAATATGGCAGGGATTCATGCTAATGTGAAGCAGCTGGGGTGTTATCAGTTTGTTCAGTAGCCATAGCCAGCATTCCTACTTCACATTCATCTGGCTAATCACTTGCTGTTCTGCTGGGTGTAAATTTCCTTTCAAATCCTGGCTACACTGATTCTTTTCTTTTGCTTGCTACTTAATTGCTCTTTCCCGGAAACTCCTGGTAGAGTTGTGAGGAAAACTTAGGGGCAGAGTTAGGTTCTGTAGGTTCCAGTAAGTGCAAACGTTGGTGGTGGTGCAGTTTGGTTTGTGTCAGGCCTGTGGTAGATTGGTTCCCACATTGTGTTGAGTAGCCAGCTGTCCTTCTTTAAGGCCAGAGCCCTTGGCCAGTTAGTGGAATAGCCCTAGCATTGCCTGGTTAATGTAACTAGTACTGAGCTATCTGATGACTTTGTAGCTGAAGTGGCTCTTCCCATTATTAATGGTTGTGTTTTCTAATTGTTTATAGCTCACGTTGACGCCAGCCCAGCAACAGTTATTGCTCCAACAGGCGCAGGCCCAGTTGCTGGCGGCTGCAGTGCAGCACTCAGCCAGTCAGCAGCACAGCGCTGCTGGTGCCACCATCTCGGCCTCTGCTGCAACGCCGATGACGCAGATCCCTCTATCTCAGCCAATACAGATTGCACAGGTGAGCCTTGAGGCTTGAGAGGGTGGAAAACAAAAGAGGTTTTTGACTGATTGCACCATTGGAATAAAATTCGTTGCTTCTCGCTCAGTGAGTTTCTAGAGTCCTCGAGTGTTGTTGGTCTTTCCTCGTGCATCTTTAGATGGTGAGGCTGAAGATTGATAGTCTTAGCAAGGAATGTGTGCCAGCTGCTCCTCAGTTCCGCTGGGCTTCTGAGTTTGTACCCAAATCTGAGTAGATGCTGTGTTTGCTGAATTTTCCTCCTTGTAGTTAGTGTGAGAAAGGAGAAAAAAGGATATGGAAAGATGCCCACAGAAATTGCACTTGTTGAGACCTGTATGGATGGGAAGTGATGCCTGTGTATCAAAAAGGCTTCTTGTCAGACCCAAATGGTGCTTGTTAGAAGCAAAGTGATAGGGCTGAAGAATGTCAGTTTGACTTGACCCATTTGCATGCTGTTTTGGCTTGGTGTTGAAATGCTGCAAGTTCATTGACAAAGAGTGGGCACTCCTGTGTGTCTGGAGAAAAACCTGGAGAATGAGTCTGGTGTTGGAATCTGAACAGTCTTGTGGTCTGGTACTAAAGACTTGTCAGTTCTGAAGGAACTGCTTGCTGTGGATGTTCTGCTTTACTAGAAGCAGTAAGGAACCTCCTGGGTCTTCCAGGACTGGCTTAATTTAGTGTGGAGATTGCAGTGGCACTAACTCTGTGTTTAGTGTATTTAGTGTGGAAAATCCTTAGACTTGTGGACAAGGATAATCAAATGTGCAGCTCAAGTATCTTGAGTACTACGAGTAGGTGATTGTCTTGCTCGTGCTGAGGTCCATCATTCCATAGATGAAAGTTCTTGGTACATAATACCAGTTTTATTAGTCTATCTGTGCAAAGTATGTGGAGTATGTAATCTTCAAAGTTGCTGTTTCATAGAGTGAGTTCTTTAAGACTATCTAATGCTTTCTGTTCAGGCGATTCTCTCTTGCATTCAACCGGGATGAAGTGTCTCAGAAGCGAACATGAGGTCTGATTAAGGACGAGAATGGAAATGTTGCAATTGTCTGTGAAGTCCAGTGGTGAAATGTTCAATCCTTCACTGTGCTGGTCCACTGGCTGAATAACAGGCAAGCTATGCTATCAGGTTTTCATTAGCTGAAGTGACAAACTTTTGTGGTGTTGGTCTAGAAGTTTTGGCCTCTCTGGCTATCCTTAGAGAGGCCAGAATGGTGCCATCCTGTGTTTAAAATGCCAGTGCTGATGTTACTATTTGATGAGACTCCTCCCACTGAAGCTCTTGTTGCGCTCTGAGAGGTCACGTCACCAAACACCACCTTTTTCAGCAAAGGATTCCACTTTACTGGCAGATGTGGAGATGACTGAAGGATGTAGCATTCAAGGAAACTTGTAATTCTCAAGATCGTATCTTAATTTTGTTCAGACTGTCTGTAGGCAAATAATACAGACAGATTTCAAGACAAGAATGGGGAATGTCCTTGTCAAGGAAGTTGATGGTTATAGCTTCTGACATCTTTTCAGGCACCTGTCTCAGAGTTCCCATTTGATGGGGTGTGAGTCGTTTAACATATATGTAAGCAATCCACAGGTATGTGCCTCTCCTCTTCCAGGTGTGCAGCTTAAGATAGCGAGTTCTGCTTCACTGAAGTGTGGTGGCCTAAAATTTCCTGTTAACAAAATCTGTACCTTGAACTGTCTGCCCTAGGGTTTGTCAAATTGGCCACCAAGCAGTGGATACCAATGTGATGCATGCAGGAGATGCAGTTTTTAGTCCTGCTCTCTCTCCCACCTCAGTGCAGAGCTCTGAAAATGTGTGAAGCATTTACAATTATTAGCTTTGTACTGGCTTTTTCTCCAGAACTTAGAAAATCTTCAGAGAAGTGTTTGAGAGGAGTTGAAAAGATCAGGCATGTGCTGTCAGCTAAGTGTTTTTGAAGGCAGCATTGTCTTATTTGTGCACATGAGTGAGCTAAAGGCTCTCTGAAAAATAGCATGTGATCATGTAGTTACCATGTGCAGAACAAATTAAAGTTGTACTTGTTTTCTGACATTTCTAATTACTTAAACGTTTGACTTTGCAATTAATGTCTTTTAAGATAGGTTATTTTGATACAGAAATGAGCTTGGTTGAATCTTGTTAACTGCTCCTTGTGATGAAAGTGCAGGGCATAAATTGTGCAGGTGTTGGATATAATTTGAGGTACTTATGGAAAACATCTACCATCTAGGTTCAGAGGTAGATAGCACCATGCTTTTTGATCCATCTTGGCAAGGATTTGCAAGCAGCACTCAGCTTTGTTTGTGTTGCTATTGTAAACATATAGCTGATTATACAAATAGCTGAATGTTTGTTTTAATTGATGATTTTTGAATAATTGATTAACTGGCAGGTCTCTGCAGCAGGGGGATTACCATATTTATTTTAATTAACTAATTGCAAAAGCATGACTTCTTTGACGTGCGCTGCAGTTCACATAAGGTATCTGCTGCAGCTCGTGAGGAGCTCATGCTGCTCCTGGATTGACACTAAACAGTTGTGTATCAATTTTTGGTTTCTTTCTAAGCGTCCTTGTTTTCAGGATCTATCCTCTGTATTTATATGATGTAAATCTCAAAATGACACAGATGCTTAAGTTTGTGCTGAAGCTGTAATTGAAAATAATGGCACTGAATTCAGAAATTTAGATGATTTTTTTTTTTTTAAACAAAAAGTCTTCCTCACAGCAAGACAGCGCTTGTCAGATTATTCTGCTGAGGTAGGATTTGGATTGTTTTGATCTTTCTAAATTACTAGGCAGCACCAGAAGACTTGCATGTCTCCCTGAAAGTCTTTCTATCTCTATGTGCTTGTGCTAGCACACAGATTCTAACACTGAGGGAAAAAAGATCAGTATAGGAAAACAGTGAGAGGTTTGTTTGTGTGGTTGCAATTGGGAGATTTATTGTAATGGTATAATTAACTAAATAATAAAACTTTCCCAAGGTGGAAATAAAGTTGGAGTTCAAATGCATTTGAGGGGCTGGTAGGGCTATTTAGAAGTGATTAGCCTTGGAGGTATCATTTTCATTTTGCGTTGCAGAATTATATTTCTGTATTTAAACAAGACTTAGCCAACATACAATTTACCAAGGCAGATGCACAGAATAAGATTGCTTATATCATTTATCCCTGAGGCCTCAATTTAAAAACAGTTTTCTCATATTAAAATGTAAGAGCCTCATGATAAGAGCTGTCATGTCTTAGCTGGGTAGCCAGTGTTATGAATACTATAGTCTTAAACAAAAAGCTCTCCTCCTTTGATCTTACAGATACACTGCTACTGTTTCTTTGTATTCTTTCTCACATGTAACTCCACCTCTTGTGGGGATGCTTCAAATCATCTGAGATCTACTTGGTCATCTGGGGTGATTTCATTTGTTTGCTTTTGATTGGGAGAGGTCCTTAACCTATCTGTTTTTCCATTGATACCTTTTTCCTCTACAGTGTCTTGCCAACTCTTTCTTTTGTGTTTCTGGTTTTTTTCTCTTATCTACCTCTATTTTCATCCTGCAGTCTCTCTTTATTTCCTTTTTTTCTGCCCAGTGTTCGCAACTTGAGTCAGCTTTCCATTTCTGTTGTCAGCTCTACATCCAGTTTCACATCCATTCCAATATAAGTCCCCTCTGAGCTGGAGGGTCAGCACAATCTGTAGAGGGAAACAGCTGAGCATTGAAAATCAGTGAATAAATGAGTGGAGATCCATGTTGTGTTGAGCTCAAGAAGTAAGAGGGTTTGGTAGCAGTTCTGACCATGTGATATTAAGATACAAAGTTGTGAAAAACATGGAGTTTTAGGATAGAACCGGAGCAGTTGTTTCTCTCTTTCAAGAAGGAATTTTGCCTTGATTTCATAGGAATAGTTATGTTATTTCTGCAGTTTTCTGAAAGCAAACCATACTATTGACGTTAAAATCACTTTTTTTGCTCATGGGCACTTTTTAAAATTTTACCATTCTCTTATAAAATGGAAGTTTCCCTTTTTTAAAGAGCATTGCTTGATCAATCCATCTGGTGTCTATCTACCATATTATTACACTGCATGCTTTTGACTTAACAGGGCTAAGTAGCCCAAGTGATTGATGGCCAGTGTCTGTGTAATGCAGCTTAAGTAGTCATTTTCTTATAATGCCTGTCTGTGGTCTCATAAATCAGTGGACTCCCTATTTTTTCCCCTCCCTAGTCTTCCTTCCTGACATTCCCCACTCCTCATCTCCAGGAGGAGATTGTTGCAACTTTCAAGTCACAGTTTTAACAGATTTAAAATAATGTGAGGTCACAGATAACAGCATCCTGTAAGAAAGAAGTTCTCCTTGTCTCTCTTGACTTCCCATCTCCAAATCCACTGCTGGCAATGAATGGCCTGTCCCATCCTCTGGCTGAGCAGGCTGTGGGAGTGCTCAGGAACCTGCATTAGTCCAAGGGGCAGCTTAAGGAGCAGCTCTTTGTTGCTCTGCTTCTCTTGAACTCAAGTGTGTTTGGGGCTGTGTGAAGATGAGCAGCTCCAAGCAGCCGCACCAGGCGCTGTTTCTGGCACCGCTGCACCTGAACACGGTTTCTCTGCAAACAGGACCTGAATAACTTCCCTGAAACAGAGCTTTGGGGGAGTCTTCTTGTCTGCTTGGTTTGGTTTATGTAATGGGAGGTTGCAAGTGTGGGAAGTATTTCATTCAGGCTTTTTTCCACCTGTTTGGTGAGTATTTTGAAACAGATTCTTCTTCATCTTGGAAAGAGGGAAAAATCCAATAAGTGTGTTTAGATACTTTTCATGGATTACCACTGTTATGTTGGGTGACTTCACAGTGTGCTTTTTAAATTTCAGTTGCTCTTGTTATTTTCATGTTTGGAGATGAAAAGGAAAAGGCTGGTTAGAGGGAACAATGTTTATAAGCAGTTCTCTATGTTTTCATTCTCCAGCTAAATGTCAAGTTAAAGCATTTTTCTTGAAAACTCAGTTTCTCAGAGATTAACATTTTACATTGAGACCTGTAATTTAATTACAGAAAATTAATAGTACTGAATGGTTTAAATACATAAAAGTAGGGTTCTGCAATAATACAGTGTTTTGGATTATTCCTTTTTAACCTTTCATTCCTGTCATATCTATTAAGCTTATTGTAATTTGTTTCAGAAGAAATCAAATATATTTACTAACCAAATTAGCTATTTTCTGAAATTTGAACTGAACAACCAGAGTGCAATCAAGGAATCTGTAATATTTTGCTTTCCTGTTGTTGATTCAAATAGTAATTGCAGGCTGTTGGTACAAAAACAAATAGCTCCCAGCTAATATGCTTATTTTGTAGCAGAGTTCTAGCCCCAAAAAATAAGTTTGAGAGATCTTAGTACTGATAAGTCTAATGTATTTGAAAACACCTGAATTTGGGGGGAACGAATATCAGTTTGTTTGTTTGATTTGTTTTGATTTTAAAGCAGAACAGTTCTGGATATACTTTGCTGGGTTATTTAGTAAATTACTTTGGTTTTATGAACTAGAGTGAAATTCAAATTACCATTCTAAAGGATACTCAGTAGAAGGACTTCTGCTGTGTTTGACATCCACTTTTATCTCTAAATGTTAGAGTATAGCTGGCTAATAGCAAATCTTATATTTGGAATCATTGCTGACTTAAATGTCTAACACACAGCTCTTTCTTTTCTTTTTTGCTTTTTTCTTTTTATTTCCTTTCTTTTTTTTTCTTTTTTGTCTTCTCTGTTTTTTCTTTTTTTTTTTTATTTTTTTTTTTTTTTTTTTTTTTTTCCCCCTTCCCATTTCCTTAAGGATTTGCAGCACTTGCAGCAGCTTCAGCAGCAGAATCTCAACCTGCAACAGTTTGTGTTGGTGCATCCAACAACCAACTTGCAGCCAGCACAGTTCATCATCTCACAAACGCCGCAGGGGCAGCAGGGTAAGTGCTCCTTGCCACACAAGCAAAACATACATAGCTTTTTTTTAGGGGAGAAAGTGAAACTCAGGTGGCTCATACCAATGCCCAGCCTTCTCCCAGGCAGTGGCTCCCAGCCAGCTTTTCCCCTTTAGATTTGTATCCTGAGTATGAGATCACATGGGATATCCCTTTGGCCAGTTTGGGTCAGCTGTCATGGCTCTGTCCCTCCTCACCCCGAGTTTCTTGTGCCTCCCTTGCTGATGGGATGTGTGAGAAGCTGAAAACTCCTTGACTCTAAATACTGCTTGGCAATAAGTAAAACATCAGTGTGTTATCAACACTGTTCTCATCCAAAATCCAAATGCCAGCACTGTACCAGCTATTAAGAAGAGAATTAACTCAATCTCAGTCAAAATCAGGACAGACTGGAAAAAGAATATAAAATCAAAAGTCCTTGTGGGAGTCTGGAAAAGTGCTTAAACCTAAAGAGGGTACAATGAATTTTGTCATAAGCTGAAATAACAATTAACGCCTTTGGAAAAGAGCTGGAATGCTGGATTTGTTTAACAGCTCTTACAATAATATTTTGGCGATGCACTGGGTATGACTTACAGGCCAAAGATAGACAAGGCAGGGGTAGGTGCTGCTGTGTCAGAGCAGTTAAGTTGTTGTACAGTAGCTTTGTTCTGAGGACTGATGTGTTCAGGTTGCAATGCATCATGGTGCTGATTGCACCCCATTTGTTGATGCCCAGGGAAAACTGCATTTAGCCATGGCTTCTTATGCTGATATACTCCAATGGCCTTTTTTCCCCCCCTTTCTCTTCTACATGAACTCTACTCAGTTGTTCAGGTCTGGTAATCCAAAGATTCTTGCTCAGAAGGCAAATCCTGTTATGCTTGAAGGGTCCTGCAGAGCCTGGCTGTCCTATAAAGCAGCTCTTTGCACCTCATTTTCTTCTGTTCCTTTCAGTTTTTTCATGCATCTTTCCTTCTTACATACTATGATGTGGATAGAACTGGCGTTCCATTACGCTGAAGGGCTCTTACTTGTCTGAATGCTCTCACATTTGAATAAAGGGTTAGTTAAAATTACCTTCCTTTTAATAGGACTTGATTTAGGAGAGATTTTGTATCAGCACTGGTAAAAAATGGCTGAAAGGCTATTCTTAGAAGCATTTAGTGATGTATTGCTTCCTTAAAATGAAGCAGAACTTGTAAACTTAACATACTGTACTAGAAAAAATCAAACCACTAAAATTTAGTTCAAGAATTCTTCAAAATAGGTGCTTGGGTGTGTTTTTTTTAATAAATTCTTTTAAGAAAACAGCAAGCACAAAAACATTGTTTTTAAAAACTCATTGGTATTGATGTCTGCCTATGTTTTTCAGCTAAATTCTGCTGGTTTTCTAAAATACCTCTGAAGATGCTTTACAGAAAGGAAAACTAAGAGAAGCAAATTGTATTCACCCCCCAAAATGCATTGTTTGCATTATAGAAGGGAAGCAAGGCTTTTTTGTTTGTTTAAATTCTCCTGAAGTAGAGTAAGTACTAGATGAGATTTTCATAGTACCTTTTCCAGAGGCCATCTCTGCAAAATTATTTCTTCACTACAATTTAAGAGCTGCATATTGCTGTCATCAGTGACGCAGTGTAGGTAGAGACATCATGTTTTACTGGTAATGTGCAGCCTGGACAACTGAATAGCTCAAAATGTAGGAAGATTTATATGCTGAATTCTGACCATAGGCCATTAGTGTGTGACAACCTTCCAAACTGAAATGCTTGAATAGATCTCATTTTCTTCATGAGCACTCAATGCTAAAGCAACCTGTATGTCATAATACCCCTTATATCACTTTTTGATATGGTTTTTTTGCAGTATTTCATGGTTATTGTTAGAAGATCTCAAACAGTACATTATTATTTATGAGAAAGATTGAGAAAGTGTGTATTTTTATTTTGTTATTTGCTGTTGCAGCTGACTTTTCCATGTTGTTCTTGTCCTATTGCTCCATTAGTCAACTTCATAAAATAATAAATATTCTGAAGAAACTAGCATGGAGTTTTCTTCAAAACCAATGGCATTCATATTTTTTTGATGCTTCATTGCTACTGCATGGAGCTTTATATATGTACACATTTAATAACGAACATAAAAATTCAGATTTGTGTATAGATTATGTATTCTGGAACAAATTTCTTGCTTTACAGACTACGCTACATATTTTGTGTATGCCATGTAGTTATGTAAATGAGAAACACTGTTTTTAAATGAGAAGAGTTTTGAGGCAAATAAGTGAAGAATAGTGTATCTAAACAAGATTGTAGAAGATGCAAGCATTTGGTGAGGAAAAATGTTTTACTTGAAGAGGCAAAGGTGTGCAGAGAAATGCAGTTATCAGCAATTGTATTTAGATTCTTGAACGGGTTGAACATCATGAGCTGAAATGCAACTTTTGAAAAAAATTAGGAAATTCAATACCTAAAATATTAATCAATATTGATTAATGTTTTCTGCAATGTTATTCTACTGTCTTTCTTCAACACACACATTATAGCTCCCAGCAGCAGATAAGAAATTTTCCATATGAATCCATTGCCATATGTCTGATGTACTCACCTTCCTTTTCCACATGATTTTGGGCTATTTAGGGGCTTATATGAAACAAATTTTAAAGTTCCCATTTTTCATGGCTGGTAATTGATAACCTCATAACTGAAAGAATTGTTTCAAGTCTCAGCAGATATGCAGAAGATTGAATGGAAATTCAATCTTATTCAGCACAACTGTTGTTCATATTGTTGTTAAAGTCACCAGCAGGAATGTAGTACCTTGTAATGTCTTTATACCTCTTTTATCTGTTCTTGTATCTAATAGAGCTGTCTCTAAAATAATCAATTTAACATCCCTTACTACAATTAGAGCTGCTTCTTAAAAATACTACCCTCATCAGGTGGCTGTTCACCTTTTTACTCGTGAGATATTGCTAATACAAATCCTATCAGTAAAAATCTGTGGAGGGGGAAATGGTGCTGTGTTTAATATAAATTTATCTTGCAAACAGGAATTGTTAAGATCTAAGCAAAGACTGTATCACAATGAGATTTAGAAATAGTACTTACAAAGAAAATATCCAGAAAGGCAAATGTGGAAGACAAGCTACTAGTTAGCTATAAACATTGAAACTGGGTCTACCTAGTCTCAAGTTAGAGTCTTCAAGTTGAGGACTTTAGGACCTCACTCATGTGGAAGTCATTGTAATGGCTTAGGCTTGCAAGCTAACTTCCAAGGAGAGGATGAACAGCTGTGGCAGAGATAAAGCAGTCAAGTTCTTACATGAAAAAATTCACTCTTTTGGGAGATCAGTTTGGGATGAATTATGTATTATGCTTCTGGGCCAACTTTTTAGAAATTATGCTGAAAAAGTCTGTGCTTGAATGTTTGTTTTATCTTTTGTTTAATTTTAGATAGAACTGAATCCCAGATCAGTCCTAGGGGACTCTCAGCTGGCAGGAAGAGTTTTTTGGCTTGAACCATTATTCATTCTACTCTTAGATATTACAGGAAAAATCCTGAATGACAATAGGTATATTTTCTATAACTATTAAAGAAAAATAAAAATTAAATGCCTCTAAACTATCATACTTCTGCATAGATCCTTATCTGCCTCCATGCAGTCATTCTTTTGGAGTGCCACATAGGTGATTTGTGTGCCATATTTAATGCAATAATACCACTGGGCTCTTAAAAGCCTGGGCAGAGGGTTAGGAATACAGCCTCTGTAAAGTATACAAGTACACTAGCAGCTTTTATAGGTAAAAAAAAATCATGTGGGTTGGAAGGGACTTGTAGAGACCAAGTAGAATTGTTCAAAGCAGGTCCAATTATAGGAGCTATTCAGCTCCTCAGCCAATTGAATTGAACATGTCCAAGAACGCAGTTTCTGTAACATTTCAAAGGACCTGCCCCAAGAGTTGACTGCTGTCATGTTAACAAAAAAACCCCAAACAAACAAACAAAAAAAGTTTTCCTCTATCTAGTTGGAGTTTTCTATGTTCCAATATCCATTGTATCTCATTACAGTGTACCCTCAAGCAGTGTCCATTTCTGTCTTTGAAGAAAGCAGTAGGAGCTCACCTTAGTCTTCTCGTCAGGCTGAAAAAACCAGTTCACTTACCTGTTCCAGCCTGTTGGCCACCCTGGTGGGCCTTGGATGTACAAAATCCAGGATGGCCTTGTGCCTTGTACTGGCAAACCCTAGGCTGACAACAGGACTCCAGCTGTGGTGTCACATATGAAGGAGGAGAAGCACAGCCCTTGACCTGCTGGCTGCACTCTTGCGAGTACAGCCCAGAATGTGGTTGGCTGTCTTGAAAGGGCACACTGCCAGTTTGTGTTCATCAGATTGTCCTCCAGGACCCCCAGGACTTTTCCTGTGGGACTGCATTGCAGCCAGCCAGTGCCCACCCTCTATTGCTGCACAGGGTTAGTCCAGCCCCCTCACAGAACATTGTCTTTTCCTGCATGGATCTTCATGAGGTTTCATTTGTCCAGCTAGTGTAGACCCTGGCTTCCAACCTGTTGACCAGTTCCCTATATTTGGCATCATCCACAGACCTGCTGATAATATATTTTGTCCCATCAGCCTTCTTGGTAATAATGATGTTAAACAGTACTGGTGCCTGTATGAGTCTCTAAGGAAACAGCAATGTTGGAAAGGCCAGGATCTCAGTGGGTGCCTAAATGATGTGGTTAACTCAGAAAAGGCAGTGCTATGTGCTCTGTCAGTTAAATCCCTGAAGGAATTTTGGACATCAGTGGTTTCTTCTCAGAAAAGAAATGAAGGAGAAGCTTAGACTGGTTCAAGTCATGTCTTAAAAGAGCACAACTGCAACTGCCCACCCACGAGAGCCAAAGTGTGTACCTGGCAACTGCTTGAAAAGGCAAATTGCCAAAATGATCCAGTGGCTTTCCCCATCCCCTGATCATTGCTTTAGTCAGTTGCAGGTTGAACTAACCTGTTCTGTCTCCAGTTTCTGCCTGTGACACCTTGTGTCAGCACCTCTTACATAGGATAAATTGATGTAAAAACAGAGTAGATTAAACCTCTTCAGTTTATTTTATACTGATAATTCTATGATAATTACTTCAGACCATGTGAATGAGAATAAAATTAGGAGGAGTGTAGTCATCATGTGCTCTTTAGCAAAGTTGTTTATGCTAGAAAAACATCCTCTGGGATTTCTCTGGGGACAAAAAGTCACAAAAGGCCAGTCCTAATTACTCTGATTGCAGTCATAAGACAAGTCAGTAACTTGTAATGGTGTTAACAGTGGACTAGAACTCAAATGTCATCACTGTCAGCTGCCTGGTTTTTGTTTTGTTGTTGGTCAGCCACTCTGTAGAGACAGTGTAATGGGTTTGTCCCTTTCTCTTTCAAGCTGTCAGTTTAAAATTTGCTATCACTGAATTAAGGCCAAAATATGCACTTGGGAGATGACTGTTTACTAACTAATATTTAGATTTAGGCAGCCAAAATCATCTTTCAAGTGAACAAATATTTGCATTGTAAAAAGCAATGTGTAGCTGTAGTTGGTGGCTGTCTTGGAAGTTCCTTGAGCCAGCTCTGTTCCCTCACTGTGCCTTTTCAAAAACACAGCTGGAATATGTTGATTATGTGGTGCAAAGCAAATTTACATCGTTGTCTGTGCTGTGCTATTATGTTACATAAGCAGCTGGCTGTATTCTGTAGGTCCTGAGCATCTTGATAGCAACACATTCTGTTTAAAATATGTATTCAGCTCTTTGTTAAACAAAAATCAAGTGTCACTGTCATATGATAGTTCTTCTGTGCTTGTGTATCCTGTACTAAGGATTTTTCCTTAGTAAAAAGGAAATTCCTTTTTTTTTCCTCCTTCTTAACCATGGTAATCCCTCTTTCCATGTTTCTCATGGCCTTAACCTCACATAAAATAGTTCCTCACTCAGTATTTATCAAATCCTAAATTCTGTTTCTCCTGCCTTTATTCTGCTAAGAGGTAGATAAGGCACCTGATGATGTTGAATTTAAATGGTACGTAATTGATGGTGGCATGGCAGTCCATCCATCTGTTGTTCTCCCCTGGTTTTAGGGACTAGGTATATTGAAGTGTAAGTTTAATTAGTCAGGTTCTTAAATTGTTATAGTGGAAATCTATAGTTTTAGCCAGGAGTACCTAAAAACTAACAGTTGATATTTTTCACAGTAAAATCGAGGGATTTGACTAACTGTAGGTATACTTTTGTCAGGGTTCTGTCCCTTAAAAATAGATACATTTTCACATTAGGAATGAAAACAAAAAACAAAAAAAAAAACCCAAAAACCTTCTAGTTAAAATATTTAGGTGCAGGCATGTATCTCAATTTCCTCAGAGATTTAATAAATTGTACAAATAATGAATTGGAAGAGAATTTATTTATAGATTGGCAGCATACTATACACATTGATTCTATCAGTTGCAACTGTTCTTTGATGTTGTCACCTTTTCATAGTAGCAGGGTTTTCCTATATTCAGTGTAGTGTTTATTCTATTTATTAAAACTGAGCAGTGTTCAGTATCTTACCTAGACTGTAATTCCAATTACTTTTCTAAAAGTACTTTATTTGAAAGTACTACTTTATCTGACCCAGGAGGGAGTTATCTAGTCTTGTGTGTCTTCTGGTGCGATCTGCTTAAGTCTGACAGAAAGCTTCCTTCCTGTTAGGCAGCTGGCATAGGGTGGTTTGGAGAGGAAGGAGGGTGATCAGGAAGTCACAGTTGTGGGTTTGATTAGTATTCAGTTGTTGAATTTGATCTCATTAGTGCTCAGTATTTTTATATGGCTCCACAACTCTTGGTCAGCTCTTGGTCACCAGAAGAGATATATCCAAACTCTGCATGCTGAAAGGGGCAGTAAATGGTTCCTGCATACAGAACTGGGATGACCTGGATCATTAGATCATTACCAACTCTTTCTGCAGAGGAGACTTACACACACTTCTCCCTCTTACCCTTCCATCATCACCTACACCTCAGGGAAATGTGAGGGGGTTTGGGGCTGAAAACTCCGAAGTCTGGAGATATCTATGCAAGGATGAAACAAAAGCTCACATCTCAAAAAGTTTTTTTTAGCTTTTCGTCATTTGGCAAGAGCCTTGTTTTACCTGATTTCCTGTTTTAGTGTTTTTGAATGCTAAACCAAACACACCCTTTTCTCTCTCCAGGTCTCCTGCAAGCGCAGAATCTCTTAACGCAACTACCTCAGCAAAGCCAAGCCAACCTCCTGCAGTCTCAGCCAAGCATCACCCTTGCCTCGCAGGTCAGGCTTTTTCCTACACTTCATGACTGGCTTTGAGGGGATTTAAACTATGGCAAGTGAATGGACCCTTTATATTAGTTACTTGAATAGATGTTATAGCTATAATAGTGAATTTGTCTTTCTAGACAGTTCAGGTTTGTAGCTCCCACCCCAATGTGCCTCTTCGCAGGCTTTAACATTCTAAAGTGGGTTTTTTGCTGGAAATTTTCATGATTGATACCTTGAGTTAATAGCTCTAGAGCATTGTTTGATTTCCTGTAAGGTTTTCTTGGAAATTCAGAGGAGCAAAGGTGTAAGCTCCCTCAGAAGCTCCAAGAGGGAATTACTGACAAGTCTGTTTCTGAAAATTGCGGTGGTAATCTATCTTTATTTTAGTGTAGTTATTTTGCAATCACTGCTAAGTCATTGCCAGACTTACCAGTTACCATCTGTGAAACTGAAGAGATTGTTAGAAATGAAATATTCGAATATTCTGATAGATGGATATTAAAATATTAGAGCTCTGTGATTAAGTTTTCAGACTATAAGAAAAGCAATTTTAAGGTTGCATGTGCCTGCAAATATAGTTGTTGGGTTTTACTGTGCAGTTTAGTTTCATGGCTGCATGCTGTTTCTCAAATACCATATAATATCACACAGTATCTTCCTGCCACCTTGGTTACATATAAAAATTTTCTAGTCTGCAATAAGGTGCCTGAGTCTATCAGAGTCTTAGAAAACTGCATTTTCTATTATACCACCTCTAGTATTTTTCATACACCATGTGGAAAATGGAATTTGTCTCACCTCTGGTTCATACCTCAGTCAGCAGCATGATTCCCCACTAAACGTTATTCTTGGATTTAAAAAAATAAAATATTAAAACTACTAAGAAAGAATAAATTATGTAAAGTGGGTGAAATCAGTGAAGACATACTGGAGTAATTACCCCCTATGATTAATGTAAATTAAAAAATATTAAAAAACCCGTAAGTGTGACACATGTATCTGCAATCATAGAAAGATCATATATGATGACATTATTCCTCAAGTAATGGAATTATAGATCTTGACCTCCCTCTACCATCTGCTGTGCACTGCAAAACACTTCACTAACCCAGGAGGAAAACGACATAAGGAGTTATGTAAAGACTGAGCTATATGTAGGCCATTTCTTTTAGAAGAGCCTTTTCTGAACCTTTGCATAGACTTTGCATAATACTCTAGTGCTGCCTGGACTTGAGGCTGTTCTTATTTGCCCCAAAGGAGTCCAGAGTTTCAGAACTGGGTGTAGGACACAGGGGCATGAAATCACCTTTGCCGAAGAGTCACAGCTTAACTGTCTAGAATTTAACTGGAGTAAATGATTTGTCTCTGCATCTCAGCTGATCATGGTATGTAAGGAGGTGGAAGTATGCACTTGAAACATGTTTCCAGTGTTCTTGTTGCACATAAAGCCTGAACTGTGCAACACCAGATCTAATTATATATTTTGTTCACCTGTGAACATTTTCCAAGATGCTAATTTTTTTTCAGGTACTTATTTGTGGTTGCATCGCAAAATGCTTTACTATGCCCATGTTCAGGAATAGCAAACCTTCCATGGACTTTCTAGAAAATTACCCTTTATGTAGAAGAAAAGTGTGAATGAATGAATCATTTTCTGCAGATTACCTTTGCTTAATTTCTTGTATCACCAGTGTGTTCGTTTTATTGTTGCAACTCAACGGAAGGGTTAGAGCTAAATCTGGTTTATTCTTCCTGTAGAGTTGAGTCAGTCACAAGAGATGGCATTGGAGGAAACTTGCCATGTTTGCTGCATCTGTACATGCTCACTCTTCCGGGATTAAATAGGAGATTTGAATCTTTGGGGCTGATGACAATCTGCCACCTCGCAAGACCAGTAGATTCAAACTTAAATCTTTTTAAAAGAGGTGAATGCCAAGGTGTTTATAAGTGATAGAAGTATATCAAGTAGAGTGTGTTCAGCCTTTCTTCGAGCAGCTTCTGCAGCAAGTGAAAGTTGTTGGTTACCATTGAACATCTCTTATTTTTCTTTAACTGGTTATGACACAACCTTTAAAAGTCATACTACTGTAGTTTTCTGGATTGTGTTTGCTTGTTCTAGAGAGGAATGTTAATAAATTGGAGGAACTTCCGGGTCACAGGAAATGGGCAATTCACTGACCTTTCTCACAAGAACATCACATACCTTTTAGGAATTTAATTTCTGTTGATTATCCTCTCAAGTCTGATTTTCATCTTTTCCTTGCTGTCTCAATAGCCAGCAACCCCAACACGCACAATAGCAGCGACCCCCGTTCAGCCACTTCCACAGAGCCAGTCAACACCAAAGCGAATCGACACTCCCAGCTTGGAGGAGCCCAGTGACCTTGAGGAGCTTGAGCAGTTTGCCAAGACTTTCAAACAAAGACGGATCAAACTTGGATTCACTCAGGTGAGACTGCGTACCTTAGTGCCTGCCAGTGTGGAACCTGAGGTCTCATCTTTCAAGTCTGGGGGGAGACTACTATTCCATCATTTCCTAGGAGAACCTGCTTAAATAGGGTTATGCTCTGGCCTTTATGTGGGGGATTTCTAAGAAATAACAGAAAAAGCCATACATCCATCTTACTTCCCTGTTGGTTTTAAAGCATAGCCATTTTCCCAGCAGGGGAAAACGTGCATTTACCAGCTCCAGATGTCATTGCATGTGCACTATTCATTCTACGGGATGTGACATGAATGGGACAAAGCACTTTAAAGCTGCCTTCAGAAGTACAAAGTTCCAAAAATCATACAGTACAATTAACTGCTCTGTGTGTTTAAAAAGTGTATCACATCTGTGCAGTTGCTTTGGATGTCAAAGGGTTTTTATCTCTCAAGCGTATTTTCCTATTAAACATCAATGATTTCTGTATTTAATGCTTTTGCTAAGGTTCCTAAACAAAACCTGAAAGGACTGTCACCTTTGAAGTTTTCTCCTTACAAGAGTGAACTGGAGTTGTGGTTTGTTTTGGTTTGTTTAAAAGCTCAGAAATACCCATAGAGCAGAAGAAAAGTAATCTTCTACATAGTGAAGGTGGTTGAATGAAGACCACAATTAAAAGTACAAAGTGCATTTATATGTTCCATTGTTCTGTTGAAAGGAACTTGGTTTCAAGAGTCCTTTCTTACTAGTACTTTTTTTTTTTTTTTCCCCTGCAAAATTGAAATATCCCCCCAGGTAAACAGTTCGTTTTGGCAGGAGTCTGTGGTTAAGTATAAGCATGTTTTTACTACAAGAAAGAGCATGCAAAACTTAAATTATTTAAAAGTCCAAGCTCAAGAGCAGTCAGTCCAACATATGTGATGGAATAAAATAAGTAAATCTGCTCTAGCTGAAAGTATGTGCTGAAGTCAGATTTATTTTTCTGGCAAAGTCATAAACTGAAAAATCAAAGTTCATAATGAAAGTTCTTGGCAGCATCTTAATTAGAATTCAAGAACAGAATGTTCTTAGTCAAATGAATTGCATTTTGCTGGAATGTGTGCCTCCTTCCCTCCCTGCTTTCCACTAGAGGGAGGCACAGAAATTCAAGTGATGGACACACACAAAAGCTCGAATAGAGCAGCACAGAATAGGGTAAAATACAATAGCTTCCCTATAGCCTGGCAGAGGAGGTTCGTGTAGATCTCTCATTATTATGTTTAATCTGCCCTGCTGTGAGATGATTATAAAGGCTCAACTAGACTTTTTAAGTTATGTGTTAACCTTTCTTTATTGACCCTGTTATGAATTTTCATGGTGAGGAAAAATGAACACAACTGCTCAGGCTTACATTTCAGTATTTGTTTTTCAGATTAAAAAAGGGGAATCTTAAGAATGTGATAAAATTGCACTTGGTCATTCCTATCCTACTCTGAGTTTGTATGTGTGTAATTAGGCTGTTCTAATAACTTCAACCTAATTGCATAATTGGATGATAATTAGAGACCTTGATTACTTTGGTTTCCTATAGCTGGATAAATAGACTGCCTTTCAAAGGATAAAAGAAATTTATTTCCAGCAGTACTGTAAGCTTTTTCAGACTCACACCACCCCTGCCTTTCAAAAATAATTGTAAGATTTAGTTTGCATTGCAAACTAATCACTTTCTACATTCTGTTGTGTGAACAGTAAAACAGGTTTTGAAAAAAAACAGTTCTGCCTCTTCTGCCACCCTGAAATGTGGGTGATGCATTTAAATCCCTTTGTTTGTTTTCCTTAAAAATACCTCCATATTTGACATACGGGGACACAATGAGCAATCTGCACCTTAGCATCATTAGGCCTGGACTAATTGCTCAGTACAGATTCAAGCGATGTGAGTGAACATCTTAGACAATGTTATTTTTGTTCTGTGAAAGGTATTGCCTCTGCTAGACTCTCTGAGCTTCTTAACAGACCAGTACACACAACAATGATGTACCTTATAATCAGTTTCAGTACATTACCAGAGCTTCAGTCAACCTACAGAGTAGCTCAGATGTGTGTACAGTGCCTTTATACACTCTTCCATCCTATCCGTGGGCCATCCCAATATATAAAATTCTCCCCCCAGTATGTAAATTCCTTTGCCTATAGCTGAAATGCTGCCACCTTTTGGCATTGACAAAGAAATGGTTAACTATTCATTTTAAATCAGATGGCAAATGTTTGTAAGAATAACATAAATCCAGAATTAAATTTAGTTGGGGGACTGGAGCAAATTTCATAACTCTTTCCTGCCAAGACATAAATCAACTTATCTCTAAAATGGTTTACATAGCCAGGTTTTCTTCTTCATAAACCCAGAAGAGCATCCACATTACTCCTCTTGGAATGATTTATGAGTTTCAAAATGCACAGAATCCTGGCATATGAGTAGAGGCATAAATGTGAGTTCCCACGTGTTTCCTCTGATTGAAGGGCACACAAACCAATTGTTCTGGTCCTCTTCTAGGAAGGAAATTGTTTTCTTTGCTCAACCTGCACAATTTACTAAGCTTCCCAAAGGTTGTTTTCTTCCTGGCTTGTGTGTGGCCACTCTGCATGCTGTCAGTGTACTCGTACCCAGCTGTGGTTGTGGAGCTGACCTCAGAGAAAAGCGAGCTTTGTGCCAAATCCAACTAACCCATTCGCAATTAAACTCCACTAACCATGCTCCAGCCTCTTCTTCCAGACTTCTCATACTCATTTTGTGCTAAAAAAAAAAAAAAAAACAACTAAATAAAGCTACTTTAGATCAAATAGTATATTTGTAATATAAGTGCTTTTTTTTTTTTTTTCAAAGGGCAGGACCTTCCAGCTTTAAAACAAAGCATGAAAATATTACAGTGTTTTTGATGGCCACAATCAAAAATGGATTGATTTTATTTTTTTTAAACACTACTTTCCAAGTGTATATTACATAGCAATATAATATATACATAAACATTATAAGCAGAAAGTCTGCTAGCAGAATAGCTAACTAAAACTGAGTTCAAAAAGCAATAACAGATATAAAGAGATGATCATCTGCTTGTAAATCTCCTGGACAGCTTTCTGGCAGATGGGTAATGATAGTCAAGACTGCAGTTAATCATTATTTGAAATGGTTCAACTTCTTGTCTGCTTTGAAATTTGTATCTATTGGGGAGAAATTTGGTTTGAACCTCAGAAGATACTAACATTTCAAATAAGAATATTTCTGCATCTATTTAAATGTGATGTTGCAGACATCTTTTCTAGAGTATTTTCTACAAATTTGAGAACGTGAGTTCATTGCATTTCTACTTATTTGAACTTTCCTTCTTCAGTGTGAAATATGCAGAAAAACTTAAATCTGCTCCTAAAGAGAGCATTGCTTTTACTTACTTTAAGGAACTAAATAAAAATTGCAAGTTAATATTCAGTGTAATGTGCTGCTCAGTGATAATGCTAAGAAGACAAAGCATCAGGGATTTCCTGCTAAGAGTTACACAGTTAAACTGACTGAGGTTTGACATTTCTTTATGATTATTGCTTTAGCATGAATCTTGGTAGCGCTGAGAAAGCCTCTGTGAAACTGAAATCCCACGCAGCAGTGGAGTCACTAAGAGAACAGCAGAATGTGACAGGATTCCTTGCTTTGGAAGTGCCTATGTCAGTGAATCCCTTTTTTCTCTTTCTTTGTCCAGGGTGATGTTGGGCTCGCTATGGGCAAACTCTATGGAAATGACTTCAGCCAAACTACCATCTCTCGCTTTGAAGCCTTGAACCTCAGCTTTAAGAACATGTGCAAGTTAAAGCCACTTCTGGAAAAGTGGCTCAATGATGCAGGTGAATGAGTCTGTGTATTTCTTCACCAGCCTACCAAAATCAGTAGGATTCTGAAAAGCTGCTTCGTTTGTGCCCTTATGGTTTTATGAAGCTACCAGCCTTTGTAGCTGCCCGTGGGACAAATGAGGGTGTAGAAATAAGGGTCCACAGTTCCCTTTTCATGGGCCTATATGCATCCAAAATAGTTCCAGTATGAACTTCCACAAATGTATTCTCTAGACAGCTGAACAATTGCATGGGATGAGGTACAATATGTGTCATGGTTTTCCTCCTTCATGTATGATAATGCATATAACTTCTAATCCTCTTCTAGCTTTCTTTTTCAGATGTGTAGTAGAGAGAGGGTTGCATGATTTGTTGTTTCAGTAGGCAGAGCTTATTGCATCCATCTCCTTCCATACCCCTGTGTGCATTCCTTTTACCTCTCTCCAAGGGTTCAGATAAATAATCTTTTTCCCTGTAGGAAGAGTTTTTTGTGGGTTAAGTTTTGCTTTTACCCTCCCATATTATTTTTTTTTTTCTGGGATACAAGTTATTCACTATGCCAATGTTGGTAGTGTTGGGTTTTTTGGTGGTTTTTTTATCTCCCACCAGCAAAAGGAGCTTGTGTGGTGGTTCTAGGTGTCAGGATAGAAAATGTTTGAGAGTGCTGTCAGCCAGTTTTTTCTTCCAAATATGCAACTGTATATCGTATAAAAGTGATGGATATGTTAAACAGATGGCAGGGATGGTGTGTGCCTTCCTATTTTTACCAAAATGGAGAGAGCCTCATGCTGGTCCCTACAGCATTCTCTGAAATTTTGAAAGCAATTTCATGTGGTGTTGAAAATTTGTCCTGCATTGAGAAAAGGAAGTGTCATTCTGTTGTGCTGACAGGGGTTATCATTAGGTGTTGTAGGTCTGTAATAGAAAACATAAATACCTTCACACTGAGTGCTCAAGTCTACAGGGCAGCGGTCCCCAAAACTTCCAGCAACATTGGATGGATCCAGTGCTGCAAGGAGTGTCAGGGGGGATTTTTTCCTGCTAGCCTGAAAAAATACTCGTCTCTGTAAAGTTAAGTTAAGGACTGTGAACAGTGTCAGGGTTCTCCACATCCTGCAGGTGGGGAACTGTTGTCTTTGGCTTTGACTCAGTTTCATGAAAATCTTTGGAAGAAAGATTCAGGTGACTTTAGAGGCTATTGTTTCACTTTTAGGTAAAAGTAGGGAGGAGAAGCATACCCATGATTCCAGAATTTATTGACATGGAACTCAGCTGGTTCTCAGTGGAGTTTTCAGGCTGAGGAAGGGTTTCTACTTTTTTACAGGAGCCATTACTATTAAAAAAAAATCTAGAAAATACTTGCCCATTTGAGTCTATCAGAATAATGGTGGGCATTGTGAACTTTGACACCTGCTTATCACCCACAAACCCCAGTGCAATGAGGCAACTCCAGCCACAATTAATCATTTTATTTAAATTCCCTGCTGAAACTTGCCTTTTGGTTTGATTGCTCTTTCTGCTGCAAAGTGGGGTTAGATGTTCTCTCTTTGCTCCTCTGTGAAGCCAGAAAGGCAGGATTAGGGGTTAAGAGCCCTGGTAAAGTTAAGGAGGGGAAGCTGCTCACTGTGTAGAGTGGTTGGTAACACTGAGTATCTGCTAAGATGTCCAGAGAGAAGAGACTGAACACTGTGAAGCTGGTGTTGAATTTCTCTTCCTCAAGTGTTTTGTAGAGTGGGTCAAAGAAATTTCAGGCTGCTCAGATTTTTTCATAACTGCCTGTGACTTTCACCTATGGCTCATGGATATCAAGTTCTCCTTTTCCTTTAAAGTGGGACTTGCAGCAAGTGAGTGGGGAGTAGAATGAGATGTGGGAGACAAACTGTGTAGGTATTAAAAAAGGGATACTATGGTAGCATACAGGAGCAGAGGGCATCCTCTGGGCTTACTTGTAGCTTTTTATTTTCAGGTATATGTTGTAGTTTGTAAATACACTGATTATTGCATGTCATCTTCATAAACTTCTTACATATTTAGAATAGATACAGAGCAGGTCTTAACATACCTTGCACAGGTGAAGAACACTTGCATTAGACTGCGCTGCATTCAGATGAAATCTCCTGATTTGTATTCCTTTATTCTTTTTCAGAAAACCTCTCATCTGATTCAACTCTCTCCAGCCCAAGTGCCCTGAATTCTCCAGGGCAAGGGATCGAAGGCTTGAACCGTAGGAGGAAGAAACGCACCAGCATAGAGACCAACATACGTGTGGCCTTAGAGAAGAGTTTCCTGGAGGTCAGTGGTCCTGGTGCTGTGCTCAGCCTATGAAGAAATGGAGAAACTTCACTTAACAATTATATGTGTTAGAGTGAAACTCATTACTGTGCTGTTCAGGAAAGTGCTAGTACCAAACAAGGGGAATAGAAAAGCCGTGCCAAGAAACATACATCAACATCTGCTTCACTTTAAACACAAACAACCCCCCTCAGAAAAACTCATTGGTTCTTGCAGTTCCCTGACTGTGATTTTGCATGCCAGTATGCTCAGACATAGGTCTAAACACCACCTGTAATGAGGATGGATAAATGGGGCAGTAGACTAAGTACACATCATGTGAGGGTTTTAGCTGGAGGGCAGAAGCATCTACTGATTGTCTCTACTGTACCACTGACCAGATTCTAGATCTAAATCACCAATTCAAATTTCTGCCTACTGGAGAAGAAGCTATGATGCAAAACTTCAGGAGGAGGTAATTTCAGAGCTTTTCAAATACCATTTTCTTTTTGTCAGAACCAAAAGCCTACCTCGGATGAGATCGCCATGATAGCTGACCAGCTAAACATGGAGAAGGAGGTGATCCGCGTTTGGTTCTGTAACCGGCGCCAGAAGGAGAAAAGGATTAACCCACCCAGCAGTGGTGGAACCAGCAGCTCGCCCATCAAAGCAATTTTCCCTTGTCCAACCTCACTGGTAAGAGTCAAGAGCTGTGTTGGCAAAGATCACTGGCAGAGGTAGTTCTGCTGTGCTCACTGTGGAAGCTGCACATGCTGCACGTTGTTTGTACAGCAGACTCGTTCTCAGATATTTATATTTTACTGGCATTTTGAGTGTGCCACCTGGATATTGTCTAAGAGAGATAATGCTTACAAGTCAGGCACTAGTCAGGCCTTCAGTGAGGGTGTTTTATTTAGTCAGCGCATGAACAAATTTTCTAACTACCAAATTTGCACTTGGGGTTATTGCTTTGAACTTACTTCAGATAATACCTCCAGTTTATATCTGGACTTCTTTTCTTTTTCCCAAATTTTTTTTTTAAATAAAATACTAGTAATTTTTTTTAAAGTTAATATAGTTCTTCCCCTCTTATCTTAGCAGCTCTGGTCAGTAAATGAGCAGCAGTAAACTGAATCATGCACAGGAACAGGTTGCCCAGAAAGGCTGTGGAGTCTCCCTTACTGGAGATACTCAAGAATCATCTGGACTCAATTCTGTGCCATGTGCTCTAGGATTGACCCTGCAGGGAGGTTTGACCAAAGGACCCACTGTGGTCCCTTCCAATCTTACCATCCTTTGATTCTGTATCATTTGGAGACTTAGGTCACACAAATCCAGTGATATCAGTGTTGTTACTTCTAGTCAGAGATGATTTAGATAAAAGACATGGAACAAAAGAACAGTGTAGCTAATGCTCATGTAATTAATTTCCCACACTTGTATTTACCTCAGGTAAACACAAACTTCATGAAAATAAGAGTAACAAAACACATGCATCAAGGTTCCTTCAGCACCTTTGCTACCAATGTCCATGGAGGTCTGTTTTCATAAATAGAAACAGTAGCTATTAGATTTCATAGTAGCTATGCTAATAGGAATGTGGTGGAATTTATGTAGCCTGTAGCTGTCCTTTTGTAGTATTTATTCCACCCTCATCACCGTAGTAGCTAATATCTTCCAGTACTTCATTAAACCATTAATTTTGGTGACGTGTTATTCTCTCCCCTCATCCTTGTCTCAGGGTGTATGCATGCAACCTTTTGTTTCAGGGGAAGGGCTGTGTTAAGTGTACTTAGTCTTTTTTATTATTATTGGTTTTTTGGGGTTTTTTGGGGGTTTTTTTGCCCAGTTGCAAAGCAAGGTTGCATGCCTTGCTACCAAAGCAGAATATAGTGAGAGTTATGATAGTGTGTTTTAGTAACTGTGCAAGTTCCCTCAGACTGCAACTTAAAGGAGCTTTCCTACAGAAATTTTCCTGTTGTTGTAATCTGCCATTGTATGTAAGAAATTGAGGTGTTCACCACAGTCTCCTTTTCATCAGTGAAGTTTCACTAGTGTTTTCACTCATTCTAAGCTTTTCTTAAGACTGTGCTGCTACTCAAATGGATGTTCCAGCCCTGCTGCCCCCAGCCTTCACTGTGCTGCCCCCAGCCTTCACTGACTGTGTGCTTTGTTGATTCCTTGTGTCAGCTCTGGAGATTGTGTCCAGAGGATGCTCGGGCTGAGTTTAGTAGTTTGACTGCAAATTAGCCATGTGAGGAACAATGATGAATTTTCAGTGTGGTTAGATAACCAGTGTGACTTGCAGCCTGGCTGCACGAGGGCGAGGGCTCTGCAGCAGGGTTGGAGGGGAAGGCTCCTTTTGGGGGCAGCCTCCTTTTGCATTGGCTGGAGTCAGTCACTGTAACCACGGGGGTGAGCTGTATTAATTCCAGGTCATTCTCTGCCCTGAAATAGGGTTGGTGACCTTGGCCTTAACTGCTTGCTGGACAGATGACAGATGCAGTGGCTGGGCTGCATTAGTGGGAGGTGTACTGTGTATCCAGCTCCTTAATTTCATAGACTATTTGAGATGGGCAGAAAGCTTTCAGATCTGTCCCAGTTGCCCCAGTCTTGTTTAAAATGCATGAAGCATTTGACTCCCTCTAAGAGGATGTGTAGCATGAGAGATATTTCTCTGATAATAGACTTAAGGTAAGAGAGTGGAAAGGAGGAATTTTTAGCCTATATCCTTGGCTATGTTCTCTTGGGCAATTCTAAAGGATTCATTTCTCTCACTGATGTATAACAGCCTTCAAATATTACTGTTGGACACCATTTCTTGTCCATAAAAAGTCCTTTCCTTATATTTCATTTTTCCTCATAAGCTAGTTTCTTCAGCCTTAAATCTTTGGTGTTTATCTGTAATGTCTTCAGTTTATTGTAGCTTTCTTATAATAAGCCATTCACAATTGAAAACTCCATTTGTATGTTTTAAAATTCAGAGATCCTTCCTCTGGCACAAGGAAACTTATCAAAGTAAAGCTTATTGTTTGGTTGGATAAAAGTGAAATGTTATTCTGCTTCTTCTTATAAACACATTACCCTAAATGCCTTTGTTAATGCTGGGGCATTTATATAATTTTATCAGAGAAAGATTTGGAGTGACAAAGATGTTTAAACAAGAAAAAAAAAGTAGAAATAATGTATTTTGTAACTCTTTCTATAAGAGTGTCTCCACTAAAACAAGGTGCTGTCTTTGTGGGGTGGCAGAGAGACAGCTAACTTGCAGTCTTGAGACGCTATGGATAGGGGTGCATTTCCTTTCAAATACTTAATTATTAGGAAAAAAGATATTGCTGGTACTTAGGGAAGGTGCTGTGGTTGTTTCATTGAATAATAACATAACCAAAATACAAAAAGAATTAGTTTATACGCAGTGTTTTCCCTGATAACTTCCTCAGCTGAGGGTGGAAAGAAATAAATCCGGGTCTAGTGTGTAACTCTGTCTTTGAGCAGCTGAGCAGTTTTATTCGTTTTTTGACCTCCAGGTGGCAACCACGCCAAGCCTTGTGACTAGCAGTGCAGCTACAACCCTGACTGTCAACCCCGTGCTCCCTCTGGCCAGTCCTGCTGTCACCAGTCTATCAGTCACAGGTAAGGGCTGATCTCCACTGCCACCACATCAATCCCTACCGTTTGTCCCTTTGAATTCTTTAAAGAGTCATTCCCTATTGGTCACAGCTATCCCAGGACATTCTTGTCGTTGTTCCTTGTTGCTGCACTAAGAAGCTTCAGTTTTTTGTGACCACTGAGTTGACTTTTCCAGGAAAAAAATCACAGGTGGTGTTTAAACAAAGTACACTGTATTTCATGGCTGGCTTCTAGAGCTCCTCAGCCTCCCATTAGGAAGTGTCATCTCATTTTTTCATTTGAACTCTTGGTGCTTCTTGGTACTACAGAAGTGTGTGTTTGTGCCCCTTTCCGCTGGACATGCAGTTGAGATCAGGTATTCAGGGGTTTCTGTTGTCTGGTATCTGTTTTTTACTGATCTGACCAGAACCAATCTTCCAGGCACAACAGAAACCACCTCCAACAATACAGCAACAGTGATTTCAACAGCACCTCCAGCTTCTTCAGCAGTGACATCACCCTCCCTGAGTCCTTCCCCTTCTGCCTCAGCCTCCACTTCAGAGGCATCCAGTGCCAGTGAGACCAGCACAACACAGACAACCTCCACTCCCTTGTCCTCCCCTCTCGGGACCAGCCAGGTGATGGTAACGGCATCAGGGTTGCAAACGGCGGCAGCGGCCGCGTTACAAGGAGCTGCACAGTTGCCTGCAAATGCAAGTCTTGCTGCCATGGCTGCTGCAGCAGGACTAAATCCAGGCTTGATGGCATCCTCACAGTTTGCAGCTGGGTAAGGATCAATTTTGCACAATCTTTTAGGTGAGGTGACAGGAGAATGAAGGAGAATTTTGGGGATAAATTACTTTTACGTATCACTGCCATTCATCTCAGATTCTGAAGGCTTACTCATAGATGGCAATTGACTATTCCCATCACAGTACATAAATACTGTGTTCATTTTAAAGGTGTAAAAGCTGTGTTGCAGTGATGTTGTTTGATAAATCATTCATCCCACTGCAGAGCTTGACTTAAAAACTGCAACTTTCCACTTAACCATAGAATCTGTTGCATTAATTGTAAAATGGAGACATAACCTAGATCCACTTCGCACCTCTGTATTCATTTCTTCATCAGGAGCAAAAAGTTCTCAAAGATGCAAGATTGTGTATTGTTGAAGTTGTAGTTTTAGAAATGTTACTCAGATGTTTCTTTAATTCCTCTTGGTTAACTTACTTCTTATCTGCATTTGGGAGAGGATGATAGTTCTCTAACAATCATCAGTTTTCCCAAAATACTTTATAAAAGAATATTTTACACCAACAATCAATGCAAGTCATATATTTACAATGCTTGTACTTTGGCCATGTCATAAACCCCTCATGGAGTTAAAAGTAAAATAACTTTAAAAGAGCCCTTAATCTCTGGTCTTTCCTCCCTCCTTGCCCTCCCCTGCCCTTCCCACTTTTTAAAATATATGATGGTGTACTTTTGAACAGCTACAGCCTTTTCTTAAAAGTAACACTCTTTTTCCTTCCCACTTCTTCCATGGCCTTGCTTGCTGCAGAGGTGCCTTACTCAGTCTCAATCCAGGGACATTAGGTGGTGCTCTCAGCCCGGCCCTGATGAGCAACAGTACACTGGCAACTATTCAAGGTCAGTACTGTTCCTTTTGAAGCATCTCTGTCACACAGCTTCGGTTTATGCACTCTGGTTTTGTCTGCCAGAGAACACTGACTCCTCAGCACTGGGCATGAACTGTGTAGGAGTAAAGGTTTTACAAAATTAAATGTGCAAATACTTTTTCTGGATCACAGAGATAAGAGCAGGTACAACTTCAGACAGGGAATCAGAACTCTGTGTGACCTTACAGTGATTTAAAAGAGTCATGTAAGGTACTGAATATAATCTGGAATTTATTTTGTTGTCCTTGCCTCATTGGCCTGTATCTCTAGCAGGTTATAGATTTGCTTTTTACAGCTCTTCTGTAATCTGCTTGACAGACTTGCACCATTCTGAGGTCTCTTGGGAGGGCAGTTCTGAGCGAGTCTTGATCCTGAATTCTTGTCTTGATAAGTATTTGAAAAGAACCTACAACAAACAACCTGCCTCCTAAAATCCTTAGGTAGAACTTGAAATACATAAATCCACATTCAAAAGATGAAATATTTATTTGTTTTGGTAGTAGCACAAAGCCAGAAGTTACCACTGGCTTCAGCAAGAGCTGTTCTGAGTTCATAGTTTGCCACCTGTAAACACTGGGTGGTACAAGTGTCTAAAGAGCTAGGTAACCAGTGTGTTCAAATATCCTCCAAACTAGCTGAACAAATCTTGTTTCTAGGTTGCAAGAAAGAACCATTTCATAAAGTGTCACAGATAAATTTAGGAGATCATAATCAAAGGCAGACTGAACACTGTAGACCCGGGAGAGTAAGTTGTAACATTGGTTGGTTATATGTCAACATTTGAAATGTTACGCTCAAGGTTACATGACCTTCTCCATCTTGTGTTAGCTGTCATTTCACATGAACCTTCATCTCAACCCTTCCCAGTGCAAGTTGCCTCGACAAACAGGCTCTCTGTGGCAGAAAACATAGACCAGTATTGTGCTAAAAGAGCTGAAGAAAGGCACAGTGGAATTAGTTTAACAGCAAATGAAAGACGCATTTTAGTATCTGCAAGATCTTGTGTGATGGTTATTTTGAAAAAAAACCAAACAACGCAGCCTATGATGAGTCAACTGCCCTCAGTGATTTAGAGAGCACACATATCAGAGAAAGGCAAATGCAGAGCCTCCTTGCTTTTAGGCACATTTTGCATTGTTGCTTACTGCTAACGTTATCTCCTCCCTGCTCAACTTTCCCTTTTTTTAGCTCTTGCATCCGGTGGCTCTCTTCCAATAACATCACTGGATGCAACTGGAAACTTGGTGTTTGCCAATGCTGGAGGTACCCCTAACATCGTCACTGCCCCTCTGTTCCTGAACCCTCAGAACCTTTCTCTGCTCACCAGCAACCCAGTTAGCTTGGTCTCTGCAGCTGCAGCCTCCGCAGGGGCCTCTGGACCAGTCGCCAGCCTTCACGCCACCTCCACCTCAGCCGAGTCCATCCAGAACTCTCTCCTCACGGTGGCCTCTGCCAGCGGGGCCACGTCCACCACCACTACTGCCTCCAAGGCACAGTGAGCTGGGCTGGGCTGTGCTCCAGCAGCCTGAGTCACTGTGCGCTGGGATCGGCTGCCAGCCCGGTCGATGAACTGAAAATGCCATGGGCATACTCTCACCGTGTTGCTGGGGACGAGAGAGAGAGAGAGAGAGAGAGAAGGAAAAAAAATATTTAAAAAAACAGAAAAAAAAAATCCAAAAAAAAAAGGAGAAAAAAAAACCACAAAAGCGAAACAGGAAGGATTTAAAGCTGGGACAGACATTTGCCTAATTTTATAATAAACACTGTCTTTTCAGGATCGCTTCATGGATCAGAGACCTTTCTAACCAAAAATGTAAAAAAAAAGAAAAAAAAACCACAAAAAAACCCTAAAAACCACAAAAACACAAAAAAAGTGAAAGGACTACTTATCATTTCCAGCAGTCACAATGACAAGTTAAGGTGGGTTATCAGTTCAAACATAGGAAGGGGATTTCTTGGTTTTTTTGGTCTAAATATCTTTCTTTTTTAATTATCATTTTATAGGTCTGTTGTACAGGCCACTATGTCATACAAGGTGTTTATAATCGTATCAATCATGTTGGGGGTTCCTTTCTTAACTGGTACAATTTAGGCAGGCCTGTATTACTGGTGTATCTCTATTATTATTATTATGATTATTATTATTATTATTTTTATATATATAGTTTGGACGCGTTTGTCTTTTGCTCCTGGATTATTTTCAGCGAGCTCCCATACCATGGGGGGAGGGCGGGGGGGCGGAGAGGAAGAATGGAGCACAAATAGACTTTCTGTCCTAATCTTCTGGAAATGTTCTGAACAGTTTCCTCATCCTTGAATTTGTCTAATGCCTACTTTTATAGGGGTCAGAAGAATTTATGTTCATCATTTGTGCAGGAAGCTGAGTGCAGCAGCAGAGGTCATTGTGTGCAAACTTCCAGTCTGGTCTCTGCTTTTTAAGCAGAGGTAGGAATTAGCTCTGAACTGCCGTTCTCTCAAATATTTAGACAAAATGGCCAAATTCTGCTCTTAGCTTTG
This sequence comes from Certhia americana, assembly GCA_018697195.1. Taxonomy (NCBI): domain Eukaryota; kingdom Metazoa; phylum Chordata; class Aves; order Passeriformes; family Certhiidae; genus Certhia; species Certhia americana. The sequence continues at coordinate 4,741,134 of CM031857.1, read as the reverse complement.
TGTGCTTGGTTCCTTTTGCTTCTGAGAATGGGATGTGACCTCCTGAGCATGGATTGTGTGACAATACTGATGGCTCTTCTGTTCCAGTGATTTCGTTTTGCTGTGCAAGAGCACACACAAATATTTAAAAACCATCATGACCCAGGCTAATTGGCAGCAAGTAAAGCAGCATTTACAGTCCTAGATACCCTCTAGGTGAGTTGGTACCGGATTTCAGAAGGTCACATTCTCCCCATTCATAGCAATATTCCTTTTCTGATGCTTCCAACACAATTTAGAAGAGCTTCCTAGTAAAGAAACCAAAGTGCTTCTGGCTGCAAAAGACAGAAGCCAGGAACATGGGAACAGAAGGTGCCATTGTTAATGCCAACACAACAGAGCCACTCTGGAGCTTTGCACACCCTGGGCTGATCTCGTATGGTCTCTGAGCTGCAGGGCTGCTCGTGGGGTGAGGGCAGCAGTCCAGGGCTGGCCTGGCACTGAAACCCACTTTTTAAGGTTGATTCTGATCCGTGGAGCAAAGGATGTTTTTGTGGATGAGGAAGGAGTAATGAACTGTACAGAAGTTAGATCCGTATATTCTTAAATATACAATCTAGTATCTGAACCAAAAAAAAAAAGATTTTTAAAGAGAGAAGACTGGATCACTGCAATGCAGTTCACGTTGAACTTTCCATTCCTAATGGATTTAAAGGTTTCTGCCATGTGTATAAAACTAAATTACTTTTAGCTAGTGAGGGTATTAGAAGAGTCCCTTTCCCACCTACCCCCTTTTCTTTTGTCACCAGAGTGTCCTGAAATAATGAGCTGATACAGCTCTGTTCATTTTGTTGATGATTCAGGGGGATCCTGGAGCTTCTCATCCAAGATCCGGAAGGCAGCAACTTTAAACTCTACACATGCTTTGGTTTGTGGCCTGAGCATGTGGAATTTGTGTTTGCACTCAAGTGGCAGAACCCCTTATCTCTCCCCCCACCACCATGGTTTTGCTCTGTTCATCTCTAACTCTCCACCTTCCTGTTTTACTGATACTTAAACCAATTTCCCCTGAAACTTCAAAACTAGTGAACTGCAAGCAGGGAAACTAACAAATGTCCGTCCACCGTTTCTTATGTGTTTTTGATTTTTTTATGTTTTATTTTTTTAAAACTAAGCTTGAACCAAAGTCAATTTCTAGCAAGCTGCTGTACTAATGGACTAGTTTGTGTAAGTGCAGTTCAGATGCAGAGAGGCGATAGATGCTACTGACAATTTCTTTTTCATTTGTCTTTTGTTTTTATTAATTTTATATAAAGTTGCTGCTTGATTTTAATCTTTTTTTTTTTTTGGTTGGTAATTTGTGTTATCCTTGGGGCAGACTCTTAACTTGATTTTAATTTGTTTTATTTGATGTGTAAATAGAATGGCAATGTCAGAGGGTTTTTAATCCAAGAGGTCCCACCTTTATACCCCCAGTATGGATGAATCTCAGTGTTTTTGATGTGTCTCTATGTCTTCAGGCTGTGCAGGAGACTTTTAGGGCTATGAATAATACTGCAGAAATAGCAATGGCCCACAGTAAAAGCTTCAGAGCAGCAACAGGTACAGCTGGGTGAGCTTCAGGGAGATAGGGAAAAAGTAGAAGAGAAGATGCTGGTACCCACTGTGCTGGTCTGGAGGCCACAGCACGGTCTGTAGTTTCTACCAAAGGAATGCAAGTCCTTGGACTTGTTTTGAGTGAAGTAAGAGGATGGGGAAAACCGCAGCTGTAGCGTTTCTTCCTGATTCTGAAAGTCCCTGCTTACTTTCACGCCTGTGCAAAAGTACAATTTATCAGGAACCTTTTTTTTGTTAGAGAGGGGAGACCACTGGGCTTGACTCCAGTGGATCCCCTCCTCCCCGAGGGTTTTGTGGTGGGGTGGGGGGCATGGTCCTTGCAGATATCTAGGAAACACAAAGAAAGGTGGGCCTTAAATCAGTGGAAAATCCTCTCTCCACAGTTCCAGGAGACTGTGCCATTAGCTGTCTGAATGAGTTTTCATGTCCCATTCTTGCTGGGTTGTGGTTGGGAGAGGGTCTTGTTGAGTACATATCTGGAACACTAATGCAGCTTGGATGGTTTATTTATTATAAAAATCTGCTTTTTTTCCTGACTACCTTTGCATTGGTCACATGGCTTTGGTGTGAGCACCTTATACCCCTTTACCCTCCTCTTCTCTACCCCATCACCCTGTCTGGGGCCCAGATTCCAGGGAATTTCTTAGCGAGTTTTTTTTCTGAGAGGAACTGGAAACTCAGAGTAGCCACATATCCAAAAAAGCTTCGTTTTATTTGCAGAAGCTGACATAATACCCAAGCAGCACATATCCCATGGCATCCATTGCCATGTGTGCTCTGATTCATTGTCCCCTAAAACATCCCTCTGACTGATTGACTGTTGTTCCCGGAACCTGCTTTTCATCCCTATTAGTATTTTTCCTCGTGGATGCTGGCTACCTCCAGTGTTTAGGTGAAAGACAGAAATCAGACTGGCAGTAGGTGTACATCTGCCAAGTTAGAGCACAGGTGCTCCTTCAGAGAATGAAAAGAATGTGAGATTATGTACCAGAATTCAGCAGAAGTTACTTTTTTCAAATCATCATGGTTCTGGCAGCAGAAATCGATGCATCTGAAAAGAAACAGTAACAATTGTGTACAGATCCAGTAAATATGATCACAAGAAGTTTGGTGGTGTGTTGGAGAAGGTTGTAATAGCATCTCTTTTTTTTACAGAGTTCCATGTCTGTATTTAAAGGTGAGAGGGTTGCTTTTCATAGTTGCAAGCATGTTGCAGTACCCAGGCAAGAAAAGAGCAGGTGAAAAACTCTCCCTGCAGACAGAGTTAGTTCAAAAAGCAAGAGATTTCCAGGGACACAAATACAGGTATGCTTGGAAGGTCAAAAATAATTTAGGAGTTGGTCTTGTAGCTTGGTGATGACATTTTTTTCTGATCTTAAGAAAAACACGTTTTGCTTTAGCACACTTGGTCTCCTTAGAACCCACTCTCCACAGTCACCATGGAAGGATTCACAAACAGCCCAAAGAAAGTATACACAGGTTATACAATTGTTACATCTGCTTAGATTTCCTACAGAGCATTTATTTTGTTTCTGAGTTACTGTACAACATGTCAGTTGAAGTACATCTTTATCATTCATGGTGAGGATGTGCACGTAGATATCTCTTGGAACTATGACCTAATGCTCAAATGCCACCTCTATGCCTCACATGGAATGTTTTGACACACTTCTGCAGTTGAGTTAGTGAAGGACACAGGAGGGTTAATTCCTTAACTCTGTGCACATTCCTGCAAAGCAACAGGAATTCCCTCTTTTTTTTGTTGTTGTTGTTGCAAATGGAGCAGCACAACCATTACAGCTGGAGCCATATCACAGATACTAAACCAAAGCAAGGTCTAATTTACCTTAAATATCAATTCGTATTTTCTTAGATAAAGAAATATATAAAGATACAAAATGATCTTAAAGAGACAGGGAGCTTCTCATGGTCATTAGATTGTTTTAGGACGGATCAAATAATGCGTGGTCCAAACTTTCAATGATACTTGGTTTTAAACTGGAAGTTTAAAATGTAGATGTTTTTATTGTCACATTAGCTTTATGAAGAGTCACTATTCCCTATTCCTGTTCTGCCTGAAATGGTTAAATGCTGTTTCTCCACACCCTGTACCCCAGCAGGGCCTGTCCATCCCTGTTGGATGTTGCCTAGGGTGAAGTATTACCAAAGGAATAAGCTGGCCTGATGCCCCCCACTACATTTATAGTTATCAGTTCTCACACAGCCAGCTCAAATCCCTTTCTATTTTTGCAACCAGTACATCTGCCCTCTCCCTCCCGAAGCACTATAGCAATATAGAATTCATATCTACTTTGCACAAGTTCTGTCCTTCTCACTCATTGAATCTCTTGTTGCTGCTTGTAAGTTTCTCTCTTCTTTCCAGAGAGGAGTCCCCTAAAATACTTTAAAGATTTTTAACAGGGGAGATTTTGTCAAAAAGTTTTTGGCTCACAATTCACAGTTTCTTAAGATGCTCGAATCTTTGTCTCTGTGAAGTGAGTGGTACCTGGTTCCCTCTGTGTCAGTGCAAGTAGTTTCAGTGCTTTTGGAACCATGAAAAGCAATTCCTCTGTTTGCATATCTTCACACATGGACCCAGTAATGCATGGAAAAAAACTTGATTTTTTCAACTTATCCATCTGCATTTGATCTGTCTGCCACTTCTCCCAGGACACTCCAAGTGGAGACATGCTCTGAATTTTTTACCCCTGCTGGGATGCTGTTAGGCGGGCGTTAGGGAGATTGCACTGAAATTACAAGTAGTTGAACTGTGGGAGAAGAGACATCTTTTACTCAAGCAGACAAATAAGCTCAGCATGTAGAACGTATCAGGTACTCCTTTTCTGACCAAAGTCCTAAACATGAAGCAGCTACTGGGCTCTGTCTCAGGGCTGCTTTTACGTCCATCAGTGATGCCCTGCTAAGAACCGTCCATAACTGGAATAATCTGGGCCCCTTTTCTCCCTCCCTGTCTCCGTCCCTCTGCCTCTTTCCCTCCTTGCTCCTTCCCCGTCTTCCCTCAGCAAAAGGTAGCACCATACAGCTCTGAGAACAATACTTGTGGGTAGCAGCTGGCTTCTGGCACCTTCATAAAATACCTCAGCATAGCTTAGCATTGTCGCAGAACTGGTTTTAAACTGAAAAAATCAGAAGAGAAAAGCAAACTTTATAAATAGTGGAGATAATTCTAGCTGTAGAGTTTAGTTGAACTGATGGTTTATTATGATTGATAAACATGATTATGCTGTATGTATTTGAGATCCTGTTTATAGGTTACAACTTTATAGGGTCGGGTGGGGGTGGGTGGATGTTGGGGACAGAGAAGGGGGTTTGACTGTGTTAGAAGGAAAATGTTTGCTCATAAATTTTTTTCCTTGTATCTGTCTTGCCAAAGGAAACATTTTGTCGCTCCTGGGTTTGGGATTGTTGTTTGGTTGGTTTATCTGTGGTCTAATCTGCAGCACAGCACGTGGTGGCATGCAGGTTACTGATGGGGTTGCTGTTCAGGGTCCTTTCGAGTGTGCGCACACTTCCCTCCCTCCTGGCCTTTCCTTGCCCCTCGCTGGGATCTGAAGATGAGGCAACAAATATCGGGGAGGCTTGGGGGAGAGATGGCTGTACTGGGCTAGGATCGACCTCGGGGCTGTAAATCCGTTTCAGTTGAGTTGAATTGCTCCAGAGCTGAACTGGGTCTGCTGTGTTTAACTCCAGGGAGGGACAAGAATGGTTGTCGCATCTTAATCTATCTGGGAGAGCAAAAGTGAAACAGGTTCCTTTTATCCCCCTTGTCTTGTTACTGAATGTAGGGCTTGTAGTGCTTGATAATAGGTGGAAAACTTTTTAAACACTTCCTTTTCTAATAGCAATGCTAATCCTGTCTAGACCAAAAACTATGAAAGAAAAAACCAAACTGAGAGAGGTGAAAGCTAACCTACTCCTAACACCTGGCTGGTCTGCCTGAAAGGGTTGAAATACTGTGAGACAGTCGTGGGAGAGGAGCTTTGAGGCGTTGTTGGCGAGGGACCAGGTCGTTCTCCTGGCCACTGTCTCGGTGTTGTGGTGGGAGTAGCAGAAGAGCGAGTGGTTCTTGCCTTGGGAGGGTGTTGCACCAGCTCCTTGTGGGCTCCAAGGCTCCCTTCCCGTTTCCCCTCAGGCTGCTGGAGCAGGGGAAGAGGGCAGGGTGTGCGTGGGTGTGTGTGTGCGCGAGTGCGGGGAGCGAGAGCTGGGTTTCTAAAGGAGCTCGACTCCACTGGGGAGGGAGAATTCCCAGTGGCCTCGTAGGGAACCAAAGGCACTGATAAGTTGTCAGCTCTGCTGTTCTCAGAGCGGGTAAGAGGAAAAGCTGGGTGGGGGTTTTTTGAGCTTTGGGTCAGTGTCCCTTCCTCTAAGGACCTCATCTCTTGCGGGTACTCCCACCCTTTTCTGCATGGAGTTGCTTTGGCTCTGTGAAGACAAACGGTGTCTGGGGTTTGCCCAGTGCTGCAGGTCCTAGGCTGATGTTGGGATACAGTCAGGGAAAACTGTTTCTTTCCTTCAGATGTGGAAGCAGTGTAGTCCAAGGTCAGAGTCTGTTCAACAGCTTTTGCAGATGGTCTTTCTCTTAAGGGAGGGACCTTGAAGACTCCTTTCTTTGCTCCCCAAAGTAGCCTTGTACATGTTCATGTATCGTGCTATTGGGCTGAGCTGTTTTATCAGTGAACTTGGTGAGCTCTTGTGAAGAAAGGGAGGGAGGAAGGGGGAGCGTGGGTTGTCCAGCTACTCTTCCTCCGGACACCAATCGGGTTGCAGAACTTCACTGAAAGCTTTACTAATAGAATTGTTGTTCTGACATTATGTAAAAGTGGTATTAATATTGTGTGACTTTTCAAAGAGCTAGTTAGATTTATAGATAGGTAATAGGGATATTGAAGAAATGACTTCTCAAAGAAAAGAGCACTTGGAACAAAAGAAGTGGAAAACAAGGTGTGCTTTATGGAAAACAAATCTGAGGAAGGAAATGAAACAGCTTGTGGGAGGCGAGGGAAGATGATACCCTTTGGCGTTCCTTAGTGCTGCTGAGGCTCAGCCCCAGAACTGGAACATACCCCCTCTGCCTTATTTCATCTCTCTACCAAACAGGACATTGTCAAGTAGCTCAGACCAAAATGCTGATCTGTCTTAAAACTGTGTCGGTCTGCTGGGGAATGTGTTCTCCAGCAGAGCTTTACATTAATACCGTAAGATACTTAATTTATCACGTTAGCTTCCCCTTCCCTCCCAAAATTGTCTTATCTGTTGTAGGCCCCACTTCAGGATTCACACTGCCTTTGCTGATTTCTGTGGCAGCAGCTACAGAAGCCCTATTCCCTGAATGTCATAACTTCGTGTGCGTTCCAAGCCGGCATGTTGCGGTGCTATAAACCCCTGAAATGATTTAACAGTAGGAATCCTAAGACCTTAGGGAATGGCATGCCAAGGGGCAACTCGTGGAGCTCGCACAACCCCCTTGAGAAACGATTTAGGAACAAGAGCACCCGTGACAGTGTCCTGAGAACAAGGCAGTTGAGACAAAACCTTTAGTTCTTCCCCCATTCACTCTCCACGTGTCGGCCTCTGTGACCCTGGTGCTCCCTGCGCCTGAGCGAGTCGGAGGGGAGAAGGCAAAGAGAAAGGCTCGGAGCTCAGGGCCGCTCCCCGCGAGTTCCCGGGGAGCCGGGCCACACCTCCCTGCAGCGCAGGGAAGAGAAGGGAAAGGGAAGGCCCCGGTGCGGGGCCGCCCATGGGTGGCTCGGAGCGGGCTGGAGCAGCACCGGCCCCGTGTGCCCGCCGTGTGCCAGCGCTCCGAGCGGAGGGCCCGGGCAGGAGCTCCTTCGTCCCCGCCAGTGCCGTTGTTCCATTTCCTTCCTCTGGTAGTATCTAAGGCTAGGTGTGAGTAGGTGTGGGGTGTTTATCCGCCACAGGTACAGGAGCTGTCGTATACCTCATTTCTAACTCGTAACTGAGTAACTTGCTTTAACTTTCTCCAAACCCCACAGAGTTGCCAAGTCTGCCCTCCCTCCTTTGATTAACACTGAACTCTGGCCTATAGCACCCCGTGACCTGCAACCTGGGGAGTGACCCCCTAACGCCTCTGAATGTCGCTGCTTAAAAGCTACTGCAAAGTGAGGGCAAATTGCAATCTTATCTTATTTCCTTTGGTTACAAGGGGTCCTCTTGATTAGTCTGTGAATATCCACCCCCTCCCCTCCACTCTCCATGGAAAAGGGCCACCCACGATGCCTTTTCCCACCCCGGAGCCACGCTGAGCTCCAGGGCCCAGAGGCGCTCTCAGCCCAGTGCTGCGTACATGCTACTCACTTTTTAACATGACCAAAAAAATACCAAAAAAGGAAAAAAAAAAAAAAAAAAAAAAAAAAAAAAAAAAAAAAAAAAAAAAAAGAAAAAAAAATAGAAATCTCCAAATACTTAATTTTCTTCTTTATTATTTGACAATCCTGTATCCCTTCCCCACTCCCCAACCTGGCCAGAAGCTGCATCCTTAACCCGATCCATCTTTATTTGAATGTAGTTCCCCTACCCCCATGGGAAAGAGAAGCTTTGTCAGGTCACGGTGGCTGCTATAAGTCGGGAGGGGGCGGTTTCTTTGTTTTGTTTTGTTCTTTTAAAATTTCCAGCCAAAACCAAAGATTTCCTAATGATTGTATAAACTCAAAACAAACAAACAAACCAAAGACAAAGGGCGTCTTCAGCACCAAGCCCACCTGTGAGGCCGGCCTGGCCTGGGGAGGGTCGCTGCCGGCCTGGGGGCCAGCCCGGGGCTCCAGAACGCCCTGGGCAGCAACTCCCGGCTCCAGGGTGAAATAAATCTGGAGCACATGCGCTGGGAGGGGAGGCCGGGGCTTCGCAGGTGGGTTGAGGAGCTGAAGACTTGGGTGCAGGATTGGCTGCTCTGCTGGGTGCTTTAACCCTCTGGGGGCTGGGTGATGTTGATTAATACACGCTGAGGTGCACTTCTGAGCTTCCCCCCCCTTCACTGCTTGGAAGAGGCTGTCCTGTCGTGAGAAATCCCTGAAAGAAGAAGAAGCAGCTTTTCATTTCTCCTCTAGTTCCTTTTTTCTAGATTTCTTTTATTTTTGCAGCACCACTGTGCAACTATGCATTGTATTTCTCAACCTTTTATGCTAGGTAGATGCCTGTGACTTTTTAACTTTTGGGGGGGGATTGCAAATGGAGGAACTTTTTACATGGATCTTTTTAATCTCAGTTGATTGGGGGGTGTTTGGTTCTAGGGTCAGACAAGCTCTATCCCAAAGCAAAATCCAAATGTTAATATTATTAGCCTGATGCAGATACCAAAGATAATTTCTTTCCTGCAGAACCTTAGACTTGTGTATTAAGTACGATTACCCAGCACTTGCATTAGTCTAACCTCAGTAATTCCAAAGCTTAGATGTATATTTTGGTATATTTCTGGGATATTAAAAAATTGTCGTTTAAATTCTTGTTTGTTTCAGTGTAATGCTCTTAAAGTCATAGCATGGAGATAACTGAACTTGTCCTATTCTTAGTAGTTTGAAATAATAGTATTTTTGTATGTTTTGGGTGTGTCTATGTATGTATTAACATAACGGTTTTCACTGCCTAGGTGTTCATAAATAATAATAAAAGAAAAACCAACTACAAAGGGTTTTTAAACTGTACATAATATTCCGTGAGGAATTTCCACCAGACCGCCAATTTGGATTGCATTTTCACTGATGGCCGCTCCCAACTGGGATTCTTTCTTTCTTTTTAAAGAGACAGCATGTTCTTTTTTTTTTGCCCCCCACTGGCCTGAGGTTCTTTCTCAGTGCAGAGGGGGTTTCACTGTTTTTAAGGGGTGGGCCAAAGAGGAAGTAAGGAATTTAAAACAAAATTTTGTTTTAAAACAGTAGTCAACATGTTGGTTTGAAAACTAGCCTTTTGTATGAAGAACTGGGAGTGAAAAACCAAGCCCTTTCTTCTAAATGAGATAATAATTTTCAAAGAAGTGAGGATTTGTGAATGTCTGTAGTGTCTGGGCAGTCTCTTTTTGCTTTTTTTTCTAAATAAGACAAGTTTTTGGTCCTAACAGTTTCACTGCTCTGTGCAACTGCCTGCTTACACTGGCTGGGAGGTTTGGTTTTTTTTTTTTTTTCTCTTGCCCTTCCTCATACACTGCATTTATACACTTGAGGTCAGAAGAACACTTGAAATCAAGGGCCATTTTGGGAGTATCCTACCCAAACGCAACCCAAGCTTTTCTTGAGACTGAAATGTGAGAGTCCCGCACATTTCAAAACCTTGCTGATCACACTAAGGGTGAAGAGGAAGGCGAAATGCTGTCTCTTTAAAGATGTCCTTTATTATTATTATTATATTATTATTATTATTTTCCCAGTGGTTGCCTACAGATAGCTGTAGGCATTGAGAGATTGTGTAGATTACAGTAAATCAGAATGAAAAGGTAGATTTTGTGTAGATGCATTTGTCTGCTGTAATTTTTTATATATATTAAACTTACTGTAATTGTACAGTTCATTTCTGTTGTAAACATCATTAAACCATTTTCCAAGTGTTTTAACATGTATGCACTTGTTTGTAGTTTTTAAATGTGTTGGGGGGAGGCTGATTCCCCTTCCCCCATGCATCAGACTGGGCCAGAAGATTGAGTTGTGATGCCCTTTGTCTTTTCAAACTGGAGGAGAGCCCGGGTTTTATGCACTCTGCTTGAAGCTTTTGTTCTAATTCTGTATTTATCAGCTCCTCTTTTAAAAGCAGAAACAGCTTCTGTCGCTTCCTGAAGGCAAAGAGGAGACTCAGCTCAACCCCACGGTGAGTGGCCCCAAAACCAGCATTGGATGCTTTTTGAAATTGAGGTATCCATTGATATATAAAGAGCATAAAGGTGATTTCCCCCCCACCCCCCAAAGAATTTCATTCCTATCGCTTGGTGGTTGGTATTTCACACTGCCAAAACTTGTGACTTCTACATCTTGCAGATACAGTTATGGTGATTTAAAAAGAGAAAGCTGTTTTCAGCACTCTTTGTTCTTGCATTGAGTGCTTTGCAGCGTAACTTTGACTGTAATTTTCAGCTCAGCTGTCTCAGTTATCACCCAGTTCTCTCAATTTTTTCTTGTTGCTGTGGAACAGTAAAGGATATAGGAATTTTTTTCCCCAAGAAACATTCATTACCATGTCCCAGTTTACTTGTTTTTTTGCTTTAATTTATTGCAAATATTCTTTAAAAGCTACAAGCACCTACTGCAGGTACAGTTTTACTGCTTAAAGAAGCAAAACTGCCTTGGAACTTGCAGAGCACCCATTTCAACAGGTTTTTCTGCTGCTAACCCACCCAGTCCCTGGAAAGAAGACATAACCTGCTGTGGGCAGTGCCCAGAACAGCAGCTCCCACAGCCTTGCTTAAGCTCTGCTTCTTCTGTGAGGACTGGTGAGATGGCCTGGTCAGCTCCTGAGTCGAGGTGAGATGCCCCTGATTTTGCTGGGCTGGATTTGTCCTTGCTGAATTCCTCCAGGCTCCTCTGTGCAGCCTTGTGAGGCACGAGCAAAACTGAGGCTGCAGCAGTAGGAGGTGAGTGTCCCTTTGACACCAGGGTTTGGGACATTTTCCCAACAGCTTAACCCAGCTTCTGGGATGTGTGTAGGAGCTCCTGTTGGAATTCTGTCCTCCTCAGCTCTCTCTGGGAGATGGTGCTGCTGGGGGCAGGCTGGTTCAGATGGCCTGAATGCCTCAGGTAAGGAGCTCATGTCATCCCCACTGCTGCTCCCTACACACCCACAGGACTGTGGCACGATTTTATTGATCCATCAAAAGCACATGACATAATTGAACTGGTACCTCTTTGGAATGATACCTGCTCCTTTTAGAGGCAGCCTCATGAGAAACTGGTTTGCAAACTGCATTTGTGTTGGCTTTTGTACAGTTTGTTGTCTGGAAGTGATAATAGGGGAACCCATCTCCTTGTTTTCTTTGTTGTCTACCTTCGGAGAAGTCTCTCACTCAGCTTACCTGGCTCATGTTTATGGATGAGTAGCAGTGCTTGATCTTTTTTGGGATATTGGTGCTCATTGGTGCTCCACTACTGTAACATCATGTCACTCTTTATAATTAAAGAAAAGAAATTGCCCTCCATTGAAGCAGTTTTTTAAAGGCGAATATAAAGCAAAAAGGGTGAAACAGTCTTAAGATAAATACTACAGGAAGTAAATACACTCCATCTTCGCAAATTGTTGAAATGCAATAAAGCCATAATTCCATGTCTTAATACTCTGGAAGACAAGGAAGAGTATGGAAATAGCTGTGTTTGTTAGTAGGTGTGGTCTGGTCCCACAGTACAAATCTTACCAAAAAAATATAAATCATCCTGATACCCTCTATAACTGGAAACAACTTTACAGGTATGTACATTCTAGTAGCAGAAGCAGTTACATGATTCAGGAGGAGAGGGAGAAGGAAAGGACCAGGTCCAGATTCTGTGCACCAACCCAAGGAGGTTTTGGGCACACAGAAACACACAGTGCTTGTGTTGGATGAAAAAGGCTTTCCCTCCCTCTCCTCCCCAAAGCAGGTGGGCATCTCTCACTCTTGCCCATCCCTTCCGAGGCTCCCACTTAGCGGGGGGGCAAAGGCTGCATTTGGAGAGCATCATAAGTGTCCTTGGTTGCTGCACTGAGCCCCTGAAAAAGAGAAAACCAGAATAACAAGTGAGGGATGAGTGTGAGTGCTTGCTTCTTTCTGGCTGATTGGCAGCAACAGGATAGCAGGGCCTCAGCCAGGATCCTAAGTCTGATTTTTTTTCCCCTCCCTACAAGAGTTCTTTATTCCTGAGGGATTATTTAGTCTTTTTGTGGTGCATATAGCTATTACTTACCTGAAGGCAAGGTACATCCTGAATAATTGTTATGAAAATACGACTACAGCAAATCATCCAAACTGCTTCTGCAGATCTTTGGAGTAGATTTTATTTGTGTATTATTAAGAACTAACTGATGCTAGAAAGAGCATGAATAATTAAATGAACAGACATCAAATCGTGAACTTTGTTCTCTGGACTTCTCCTCTTTGATTTGGAAGGGAAATCAGGTGCAGCTCTGGGTAAGTAAGTTGGACCTCAGGTGGTTTTGAGTCCCAGGAAGCATCCCCTGAGAGCCTTTCCAGTGATGCCCAGTCCTTTCCCTGCCAGCCTGCTCAGGTAAGGCAGCTGTGCTCTGCATTGCTGATCCCAGAGCAGGGGGAGCTGGGGCTTCCAAGAGTGAGGAGTTAGTGAGACACCTGGTGCCTGCTTGGGAAGCTTCCAGCTGCCTTTCACTTCTCTGTGCCTCCCTGACAGTGCCATTGGATATCCAGCCACTCGGGAGGACAGGTGAGGGGAGCAGCTGTGGGAGGTGGTGCTTACCTGGTAGAGACCTTCATTGCCTTTGCCTCGCCGCCTCTGCTGCTTTGGGAAAATAAAACAAGCATAGATTGATCAATGGGTGCTTCCCCAGTTATGCAAAAAGAAAGAAGCCCCTGAGCTCTGCTGAGGGTGTGCAGGATGTACCAGCTGTGCATGGCCTGGACTCTCTGCTCTGTACAAGAAAGCACCTGCTAAGTCTGGACCAGGCCAGACATGCTGCAAGGGCTATTAAGGAGAAAATAGAGAGGATAGGAAATAAAAACAAATGGGTTTAGTTTGCTGACATATTTTCCTGTCATACTGTTAGAACGTTGTTATTTCTTTGATTCACTGTATGTATAGAGATTTGGCAGCATTTCTATAGACACTGATTATTTAGGAATAGATTGTATCGTAGATGTGTCAAGGAGTAGTACTTGTTACAGTTAAAATTGCAGTAGCCTATTAAATGGTCATATATTTGGAGTGGGACATTGGCTTTGGTGTTCTTGTCTGTCCAGAAACAGAAACACTCAAAAAGCACGGTGTAACTTTATAGCCCCACAGCTCATAGACAGAGCTTGACTCTGGCAGAGGAGCATTAGAATAAAAAAGGGGAAGAGATTAAATGTTGGTGTTGCTTCAGCATTTCTCAACACTAAACTTTGTTTTGAAGTGCTCTTTTTTTCATGTGTCAGAAGGAAATGAAAGGTTATATATATATATATATATATATATATATATACACTTTGACATAAAATAGAACCTGTGTAGGTCAGAGCAATTTTTCATTTTGCCATAAACAAGTGTCCCCAGATGGTTTGTTTTCGACATGAGCCCCCCTCCACCTGCAGTTTGTTCACAGAGCTAAAACTCTCCCTCTGCTGTAGCTGGAGCTGTGACTGATGTGTGCTACATTAAACATTTGAGAGCAGAGCCATGGGAAGGAGGACGTTTCCCCTATTCCTTGTCGGAAGTCAGGCACAAGGAGGGGCTGGCACTTGCTCTCCTGATCTTGGAACACCAGCCAGCCTCAGCAGCCCGTGGAGGGGAAACCATAAACCTGCAGCTCCAAACTGCTCTGGAGAAACATGCCCCAAAATCTTCCAGTGCTGCTGGACCATTGCAGTACTGGACACCAGACCTTCCTTCAGCTGTTCCTCACCCATCTCAAGCCCTCTGCCTCTTCAGCCAGGGCAGCTGTCAGGGATTTTCTGCCCAAAAGATGAAATGTTTTCTGTTGCCATGTTTTCACCAGGAAGGAAAGTAAGACTCACCTCTCCCTTCATTCCAATCTCACTGTATGCCTCACCCATCTTGTCCTTCTGCAGTGACTGCAGGCAGAGAAGGGGAAAGAGTCAGTGTGACAACAGAAAAACCAAGCCAGCCCCTGGGTAGCCACATTTTGAACCAACTGATCTCAGAATGTCTCCTTCAATAGCAGTGAAGGTCTTGGAAACAAGCTTATTTCTCAAGCATTGAGGACACAAGTTAAGACATGAGAATCAACATTCCTGTATCTGTGCTTTGGACATAGACCACCACATTTAGCCAGAGTCAAATCAGCTCTATCAAGAGGTTCCTAAACAGTCCCTCTTAGATGCACTGGCATTTGGCCTTTGTCAGAGAGCAGTCACAGGGGCTGGAGTCCATGCACAGGAAATAGCAATCACATGGGATGAAGGCTGGTTAGTCAGTAGCATTAGGCATTAGCAGGTATCTTGATCCAAGTTCTTTTCCACATCTCCCCAGTTTTTTTTTTTTTTTGCCTGTCACTCAGAAGTGAGCAGAAATTTTCTAGCAAAGACGGAATCTGGGGGAGAAGAGTTGGGTAGAAGGGAAGTCTTAAATCAGCTGTTAAGTTCTGAACCAAAGCTGAAACTGATGGGGGGGGGGGGGGGGGGGAGGGGAGAGGGAGTTCTCCTATGAAACAAAATCTCCCGTTCCCAGCCATTCCTCCCTCTCTGCTCCCTCTAGTAGAGTGCTCTACTCACAGTGTAGACAGTGTCCTGAGGGTTCTTTCTCCTCTGCTGTAAAACAGAAGAAAAGAGTTGCCCATACATTGCACTACTAGCATTCTCCACCACCCTGCATGTGCTTTTGCATTTGCTCCATGGCACAGCTACGGCTCTATGGGCTTTCCCTGCCCATTCCTGTCCATCCTGCCTCCACCCATAAGGATCTGTTCTGAGGAAAATTTATTTAATTTTAACAACTGGTAAAACTTAGTTCTTCTCTGCTCACTCCCAAAGCTGTCGCCTGCTGATGTAGGAGGTTTTCCCTCCCTTTTCCTCTGAAAGTGATGGGCTCTGCAGCAGAAAGTGTTGTTTTGGCTGCTGCTCTGCTTTGCGGGCGCTTGTTTGATGGCATCAGACGCAGCGAGCTCTGTGAAACACCCACGGCTGCCGGGCCTCCTCCGCATCCGCCCCGGGCCCGGGTGTCACTTCCCACCCCGGGTGGCTGCGAGCTCCCAGCCGAGCCGGGGGGGGGGGCAGAGATTAAAGGGGAGGGGAAACTTCGCTCCTGTCCCCCCGAGCCGCCCGAGTTACGACACAAATCGCGTCGTTCCCCGCCCGGGAAGGCGCTCGGGTGGCTGCGTGTGTGAGCAACGCTGAGACACGGCGTGGGAGGTACCGCATCAAAGGATGGAGGCGCTCATGTGCCAGGAGGTTACCTGGTGTCTCCCGCCCAGCTCGGGGTCTGCTCCTCGCTTTCCTCCCAGAACGTCGTAATCGTCTCTGTGCGCACGGGAGAGTTTCTGAAACGGGAGAGCAAAAGCAGTGGATGGACACCGTGATAATGAGATCGTAGATCTTTCTAACCTTAGAAAAAGAGGGAACCCAGCTCAGCTCACAAGGACTATGACTGTACTAGAAATTCTTTTTACTCCCTAATGCAACTGTTGACAAAAAAAAGTCTACATTTAAGCCATGGAAATGACACAAAACTGCAAGCTGTTGCATCAAGAACCTTTCCTAAGTGGAAATGAGTTGAAAACTGGAGAGCAAAAGGGGGAGGGACTCTGACTTCCATGCTCTGTCTCCCGCTGGAGAGCGAAGATCCATGACCTTCATTTTTTCTGCAGAGCTGTTCATCTAAGTTTGCATCAAGGAGCTACGGAAGTTTTATGCCCAACACAATTCTTAGCTGGGAAGGGTTACCTTGGACAAGGGGAAAGGAGAGATTTCAGGTCAGAATAATACATCTGACAGAGTGCTACATGAAAGGTGGCGGGCTGCACTTAAACTGTAAAGAAATTGCATTAGTGTTCATACATTACAGAGTTAAACAGAACTCATCACAGGATGTGGCTATGGTCAAAAGCGTGAGAAAAAAAAATTAAAAAGATAACTAGATATAGCAAAAATAGCCAGAGTTTAATGCTGCCATGAGTGAGCAATTTAGTGAGGAGGGTCTGGCAGGATCTTGTCTCTGTCCTCTTTCACTCCTAAAGATGCTGCCCGTGGTCAGGGCACAGGACAAGGTACATCTCTGGTATGATCTGATACAACAGGGCTTGCTGTGAGGTGACAGCAAAGCTTGGGAATGGAGGCACAGTGGCTGTGGTGGCTCAGGCTCTATACATTTGAGAGTGGAAGAACTGCAAGTACCTTAAGTCAGCTCTACAACATTCCTTGGGGTTTGCCCTTTGCCCAGCCCACATCAAACAGCAGCAGCAACAGGAGCAGTGGCTGCACACACACCCAGAGCTCTCACAGGCCTGTTTGTTCCATTGGGTAGCACAACAAACAGCCTGGGCTCCTGCCAACCTATAGCTCAGTGGGCCAGATGAGGAACCAACAGCCCAAAGGCCTTTCCAGCATCTGGCCCGAGTGGTGACACCAGAAGCTGCCCCTGTGAGGTTTTACTTTTCCCTCTTACAGTTGCCATGGTACAACCTACTTGTTAGCTGGCTCATCCTGAGTTTTTTTGGCCAGCAGGCAATTCACTGTCTCTAAGTGCCCCAACAGGTCTGTCTGGATGGTGGATAAGACGACAAAGACCACCAGTTACTCACATTGTACACGTCATCCTGGCCTGGTCGCAGCTGTGGTTCAGAGGCCTGGCTGAGCTGGAAGAGAGACCATTCCATGAGCAGAGACACAGTGGCTCCCCTCAGTCCTTTCATTCCCTCTCTCCTACCAGTTACTCTCATCAGAAAAAAGGCTACCCACAAGCAGCTCCCTGTGGGGCTACAGGCAGTGCAAACCCCTGCTGCAGCAGCACTTTTATCCATTCAGCAGCCAAGTCATTTTATTTCACATAACACCAGGTCACAAACAACTGAGGTTGTTCCCTACACACCTACCCTCCTCAGATTTTGTCTCACCATTCTCTTCCCATCATAATTCTGTGCCTCCCTGGGACTTTGGTTCTCCAGCTGCCTGCAAAGTTTTTGGGCTTCCTGCAGGGAACCCCTCAGGAGCAGCACTGAGCAACAATAAGTTGATGTGAGTGACAGATAACAAAGAGGTAAAGGATGATCCCTTCTGTAGCTGCTCTTTGGCTCAGCTACTCACAATACTTATGAGCAATTGTGAAGCCAAAATTTCATGTAAAAAGGGGCAGTTTTGGGTCGATGAGAGCAGCTACTTTGTGTTGTATTCTTTTAAAAAATCCCTGTCAAACTACATTCTGTATTGATTTAGCCTTCTTGAGTTGTTATTATCACATTCAGTTCTTTATTAAAAGTAACCTTCTAGCTCAGTCTATATTTAGGCATAGACTCATGTCTGCAGCAGTTACACAAATCCTCTCCTGTGGTTGTTTGGGTTATGTTGTTTGCATCAGCACAATCATAGTATCAAAGATATCTGAATTATTTGAGACATTTTAATACATCCCTCACAAGCTTGCCATTTTCCCTATATTTTCTGTGTATCCCCTCCTCTCTTTCCAATGACAAAGCAGGAGAAAAAAATCCATATCACTCTTGTTCAGTCACTTCCCATCTACAAAATCCAGAATCTCTGATGTATCTGTAAGCGTAGCATCTAAACACCCTCATATACTCTTGCCGCTTCCATTCACGAACCTTTTGAAAAAAAACAGGTTGCTCAAGTAGATACCAGAAACAGAGGGGAGAAAGAAAAGAAAAAAGAAAGAAAGCAAGAGTAGAAAGGTCTCATTCTAAGAGATGGTTCTCCTCCACTCCCACTTTCCAGCCCAGCTCAACTTTCTTACCCACCAAATCCAAATGCATCTGTGTTGGGTTTAACTGACCTTTGCCTTCACAAAAAGGGCTGTCATGACCACTGCATAAATGAAGAGGAATCCATCCAGCATGTAGCAGAGCCTGGGATCTGTGAGGCCGAGAACTGATGCAGCATCTGTACAAAAATACCAGATACATCAGCAAATAAAGTCCTTTGTGTCACTGGGTGCTTGGCAGCATTAATGTGGCAGTACTGCATAGCACTCCATGGAAAAATAAAAGCCAGTGTGAGGGCAGCACTGCCCCTTCACAAAGGAGATGGAATTCTGAATATAGGAATTACAGGATTAATCTGGTCAAAAAGGACCATGGCAAGTCCAGCCTTCTCTCTAAACAGGTTTAGTTAAACCAGACCTGAGCCAGGTGAGAATATCTCCATGGACAGAAATGTTTGCCAACTCCCCCAGCCAACACAGGATATTTATTTTCTGGGAAAGCCCAGCAGGATCCCCTGCAGGGACTCATGACTGGGTCTGGTTAAGGCTTCCTTTATCAAGTGTATATGAGAAAATACATCCATTTGGACAAAATTTTAGGGGAGGGCTTCTCAATTCTGCATTAAATGTAAAGAAAGATTGACACCATCACATTCAGTGCTCCAAGAATAATTTGAACCCATTGCCCCTCATGTTTTCCATGTAATTTCTAAAAAGGGAGTCTCCATATTTTCAGCCACCATTTAAATATTTATACACTGACCACATCCAGCAGGACACCTTAATATTGTTGGGTTTCAGCAGATAAACCTGATAAAACTGCCCCTGTATCAGTTCATAAAGATGTAGAAAGATCACAAAATATAGCTAAAAAAGATCAAAGGCTAAGTAACTATAAATCCAATATGCAGCTCCAGGTCCATCCCCCAAGGAAAAGCTGTGATTCCACAGTGATATAAAAAAAATAAAATAAACAAACTAACACCTTAAAATTAATCTGAGTTGTGCTTTGTGCAGATTTGGAGGGAGTTCAAAAGAGAAAGACAAAAATTATCAATAACCTGAAAAGCCCTTTGATGAAGATAAACCATCACTATTCCCACTGACAGCCTCACACACAGAGAAAAATTATCACAGAGTAATTTGTTTGTTTGTCTGAACTAGGAGTTTGCATTCATTTTTTTCCTAAATCATGCATTTAGAAACAAATAAATGGAAATAAAATTGAGATCCTAGATGGTTTTCCTTCTTCCCCCCTCTTTTTCTATAATTTGAAAAATATGGTTCAAAGCACTTTATGAAAAATACCCTTTGCCACATTTCCTCAGGACTATAAAATTTCATATATATGGGGTAAACAGAGACATTACGTTATTTGCCCAGCACTATATACTAAACCAACAAACAAGTTGAGATTACCTTCCCAGAGTTTTTCTTCTAAACAGTTCACAGGACAATATTTTACACCAGCCTGGAGGCATCTGAGACGCTGCTGAAGGCAGCATTTTTGGGTACTCTTTGGTTATCCTGGCCCTGAATCCCCTCTTCTTGTACCGAAGCCAGGCACATTCATACAATCATCTCAAGTCCAGTATTTCTCCAGCACTAATAAAACCCCCAGACAAGGAGGAGACAAAGCAGAAGATATAGAGGACTGTAGAGGAGCTGTCAAAATTTAGCTGTGGCTCTGTGCCATGGCCAACCTTGGCTGACTCTGCAGAGCCAACCAAGTGCTCACATGGTGCTTGTGTGGGGAAGCCTGGCCTCCAGTATCCCAGGTAATGGATCAAAGCTGTACAGAGAGGGAAGGCCTGCTACTCTGGCTGTGATTGTTCCTGGAAAAACATGTCTTGAGACAATGAGAAAGTCCAACTTTTAGAAATAAAACCAATAAAATGAATAGAATTATTAGGCTGGGAAAAGACCTCCGATATAATCAAGTTCTACCTTCAGCCAAATACCACCATGCCCACTAAATCATATTGTGAAATGTCACATCTACTCATTTTTTGAACACTTCCAGGAATGGTGACTCCACCATTCCCCTGGGGAGCCTGTTTCAATGCTTAACCACTCTTTCAGTGCAGAAAATTTTCCTCACATCCAACCTGGTGCAGCTTGAAGCTACTTCCCGTTGTCCTGTATCTGTTAGTTCATGTCATTTCCTTCCTTAATACATTTGATTTCTGTGTTCTTAAACAAAACAAAATGTAAAAAAACACTTTCTAAATAATCCTCTTTGAAGCAGGTTTCTGGATTAGAAAGAGAGAGAAAAAGACAGAAGATACAAAGCCTATTGAAAGAAAGGTCAAAGAGACAGGAAGCACAATGAACAAGTGGCAGTTAAAACAGTTACCGTCCATTCAGGTGAACAGGACCAGATTAGGTTTTTAAATCGCCAGAGAAGGAGTTACTGCCTCTTCAAAACAGAAGGCCAGTCCCTTAGGCACCACCAAAATGTTCTTTCTGTCCCTCATCAGCCATGGTCTGGGGGCTGAGGCCAAGGGCACAGGGGATGAGCTGGTGATGGGAGCTGGGCAGAGCAAAACGTGCCAGGCCTGAGGGAGCAGTCACATTCAGCTGCCTCACACAGAGCAAAGCACAAACAGTAAACAAATAGCAAAGCACAAATAGTAAATATTTCACTGATGATGCCCACTCTGTTAACCTCACAGGTCACCCAGTGCCTACTGGGAATTACACAGCGTCTTTCCAATCTTCACATACCAGAACTGAGAGGAGACTGAGCAGAGCACTGCCCAGCCCTCCTCAACCCCAATTGCCTACACCTGGAACTCTGTCAGCACCTGTGCCTCTGCCTGGAGACGTTTCTTCCCAGCACCTCCTCCTTCCAAAGCCTGGACTTTGGTTTCCCCTTTTTTTCTCTGCTCCCAGCCAGCAGTGCAGCCCTGCTCTCCTCTGTGCCTGGGTGCTCTCTCCTGCTGCTGCAGGTTCTTGTGCTCCCACATCTGGATCCGAGGCTGGCATCTCCCTCATCCTGCTCCACACTCCCACCCTCAAAAGCAGCTCTGCCAGCACCACAGCAACAACCCCCTGTGGCCTTTTACTTTCTGAAGTATGGGCAAAGGAGAAAAAAAAAACAAAAAAACAAAAAACCTGCTGCGGACAAGCGAGTGAGAAAAAACCAGTAGTGAGAGCCCAAGAGCAGCCCCAGGAGCCGAGGCAGAGGAAGCCTGGGGGCCGGCCAGGGAGGCTGCGCTGCGGGCACCCGCCTCGAGAGCCCTGAGTGGTTTCACAGCATTTCAAACCCCTGGCTCAGGCCCAGCACCAGCTCTCCTGCACAGGGCAGCAAGCTTAGCTTCAGCCCCCCTGCCCACACTGCCTGCTGCTCCAGTCCTGGAGAGAGACAGGGAGCCCCAAGAACCCAGGTCCAGACGCAGTCACCCTGCTCCATAATGTGACATGAGGGAGGGATGCTGTACCCCAAAGCTGGTAGGGGTCTGATCCGCAGGGCTGTGGTGGATGCAGCCAGTACCAATGGGGATCAGCTGAACTGAATCACTGGAACATGCCAGAACATTTCTTTTTAATAGGATTTTCTTCCTCCAATGTTTTTAGTGTGTGTCTGGATTGGGCTAGACCATGATTCCTGATAATAGTTTGAGAAATACAGACCGTAAAAGCTGAATTACTTGTAAATCCAGATCAAACCTGTCTACCATAAATTTTTTTTCTCTCCCATGTCCCTTATTAAGTGATTCATTTAAGGGTTTTACTTCTAAGAGTTACCAAAATTCTGTAACACACCTGTAAAAGAAGCATTTTATCTTCCTGGAAACTGAGTTTCTCAGTGAAGTCCATGAAAACCAATCCCAGCACAGATTTATTTATGCAACTGTGGTTACATACAAAGGTGTTTAAAGACAGATCCTGTAGGGTCTTCTCCCAATAGCCCAGAGCCGCCACAGCTCTTTGCTGGGGCAAAGCAGGCAGATTTTCTCAGACACCACCATCTTCCACCAGCAGTGGTCCCTGTGTCTCTGGATTGTTGCATTTACCTCACTTCTCCCCCGTTATCATCCAAGAGCCTCTTGCTGCAGGTTTGTGTTTCCAGACTCCTGTGGGGACAGAATACCACAGCTGCAGGTGCCAGTGCCACATCAGGCACCTACCAGCCTCTCTCTGGAGGTAGACAGCAGGGAGATGCTGGGTGTGATGGGTCTTGACTCATTTCTGCTGACTGAGAGCAAAATTCTGAACCCAAGAGAGCTCGCTGGGCTTGGGGCAGAATGAGGACAGAGAGGAGTACCCTGCATGGTGCTTCACTACAAGTGTACGAAGGTCTGCAGCTGAAAACACAGCCCAGACTAAATGCCTACAAGTTAGCCAGCTAAAATTATTACAGATAATCCTGTTCATAAAGAATGTATCTATAGTGGGGTTTGTTTATATTTATATATTTCTATGGGTTTTACTCATAAACAACAAGAAAACTTATGACCCTACAGGGCTGAAGAAGCAGAGGCTGAATTATTCTCCTTCACTTGCAGACGGGCAGAGGCTCAATTAATTAGTCATCAATATTCCATCACATATTTGTGAAACACAGCATGGCCAAAGCAAAGCTCCTGCCCTTGAAGTTCAGCATTAGAGTTCATTCTTGTAGTTGGAGGAAACTGCTGATACAATCAGGATTCAGGTTACAAGACCAGATGTCGGGAAGCCCAAATAATTACACCTAAAAAGGAAAGCATTTTAGGCCATTAACTTCCACTTTTTTACATCAATGAATGTTAGCCCTGTGGGAAATCAAGGTAAGGTGCTTTACAATTCTTGTGAGCCCTTAGTACTCCTTTTAGGATCCTTTTCAGGGAGGCACTAACACAAAGTTCAAATAATTAAAATTTTCCTCCGATTTATTTGGAAACAATCTAGTCAAAAGAAGGAAAATATTATAATGCCACAAAGGGTTAAGCACTGGTGTTCCTGTCCATGACAGGGAGTTTGGAGGTAGATGATCTTTAAGGTCCTTTCCAACCCAAACTTTTCTATAGTTCTATTATTTTCTAGCACATCATGGAATAAAGACTCTAATAAAAAAGTCCAGAGCACCGTAACAGGAGCAAGACAAGTAGATCTCCAACAGCTGTTTGATATGTGGGAGGAGGAAACGTGCAGAAAAAATAATCTACCTTTTCAGTCTGAAGGTGAAGGAGATTAATTTTGAATATATAATTAAATAAGGCAGCCTTTCACCCTCCAAATTCTTCCAGAGCCTTGTCAGAGAATGCAAAGAGGGGAGTGCCTTGCTCATCTCTGGAAGGGGACTCCTTGCTTCATCAAAACAGTCAGTCATTCTCAGAAAAAGCAACTGCTTTCACTTCTCAGTTTAGCAAGGACTCGGTGCAAAGGGCTTTCCTGAAGCAAGCCTGATGTTGCCTCCTAGAGACAGCAAACCATGCACAGGGCAAGACGTGAATATCCAACAAGCTGGGCTGACAGATGCAAGCTGTGCAGCTCTTTCAGCTTTTGTAGCGGGTGTAAATTAGGCACAAGTGCTTTTACTAAACCCATCTTCATCAGGGACAGCAAAAGTTTAATCCAGTTAATGCAAAAAGGTGTTTCCCGCTGTAAATTTTCTAGAGTCTAATTCAATCTGGTGTTAAGTGTATGAAGAGGCAAGAATTATTATTCAAATTCTTCTAGGTCACTTAGCCTTTCCCTTGCCCTATCAACTCTGTCCCACAGCAGTAACTCACCCCAGACTGATTTACTATCAGCTGGCCTTTTCGTTTCAGCTCCTGCAACCCCGAGCACTTGATGGAGGGCTACATAAAAGAATTGAGCCTCCTTGTCTCTCCGGGAATCCCAGAGAGACTTCATGGTGCAAGACTGAAGGAAAAGACACCGAGTCAGGCACAAGATGCTGCTGATCACAGTCAGATGCGTCTCCCTGTACACTGAGCACTTCACAGAGTGGCGGATGTTTCCCCAAGTACTTTAAATTAGCATTTTTAAGTTAGACTTTACAGCTAGCTCACAGCTCATGGCTCCAGTAATCAAATCTACTGATAACATGAAGAATTCCCAAGCAGATTTATAAGGCATTCCCACTCCCTTTTATCCTAGTTTCAAACTTCCAAAAGTCATTGAGCTAATAGGGGCTTATCCCACCTGATGGGCAATGGTGGGAACTGAATGCAGAGATGCACAGGCCCAGCAAGAGCCTCACCAGGGCTGTTGTCTCAGCCTGAGTTTGACTGCAACTCCCTTGATTTGCTGCAAGCAGAGCAGTAAAAAAATCCCTCACAAGAACACAATCTAAGGATGGAGGTGCTGGAGGGACAATTGCAGTTACGAGACCTTTTATAGAGAACAGTCAGGCCACGAGCAATTCTTTCCACTGCAGCCAGCATGGACCAAAGCTGGGACAATTTCAGGAGCCATCCCTGATATATGGTGATGTATGGCACTCAACACAGCTAATCCTACTGGAATCAAATCAGGGGTTTGGGTTTTTTCCTTTTTCTGGGATCAGTTTCTACCTAAACTCACCGACAGCACCAGATCTAACCAGTGCCAAAAGATCCAGAGAAGGGAAGGATGCCAAACCCTCAGTAATGAAAGCCATCCACATTTTTAGGATAAGTCCATAGCAACACTTTTCAAAACCCCGGCAGCCGTCATTCAACGTTTTCAACACATTTCTCATACAATGTTTTTCATCAGGTAAATGAATCATAGAGAAGGTAGACACACAAGGTAGAAAAGTGGTGGGCAGGCTGCAAGATTTACTTCAGCAGGACAACTAGGAGCAGACTGTTTTAAGGCTAGCAAAGACTCAAGGGTGTTTTCACTGCAACATCCACTTGCAACGAGGCTTCTGGGGGTGAAGAAATTCCTAGTGAAGCTTGGTGTCAGGGAGGGAAATAGTTAAGTCACCTGTAGATGCAGTGGCTCGGGCTCTGGGGCAGGAAGGAGGTTACACGGCCCCAACGGCTGCGGCTCTAAACCCTGCCCTAGCTGCACACCTCGGCAGGGAGAGGTTTCAGAGCAGTCCCCTGCCACTGACCCACTTCGTGGAGAGATGTGTGTGTCATGTCCTGCCTCTGCCAGAGGATGCACAGGTAAAAAAACCCCAATCAAACCAAAAAACCAAACCTCTCCTGTGCAACAGTAAGTTATGTACAGAGTAAAGTACGATTAATATTAATTCCCTGCATATTTTTCTTGCAGCATTGCTCCACAAAGCTTAGCAGCAATAATATTAAGACCACTGGGGAATATTCCACTCTAAAAGGAGAACATGAAGCATTTCACAGGCCTCATAGAAAAAGAGCCAATGAGCTCCCACAAAACGGAAATATCACAACAAACTTTGCCTGTGTCCTCGATGGACTCCTTCAGCAAAGCGTCTCAGAACAAACCCTAACTCCTTGGACCCTCACAATTTCCACTTGAAAAAAAAAAAAAAAAAAAAAAAAAAAGGAATTGCTTCTTCCATCTCTGAAATGCCCTTCCTCTGATTTGGGAGCATTCACATCTCCATAGCAGGTAGCAACCATGCAGCTAAAATTTTGTGGCAGAGCAAAGCACTGCTGAAGAGTTTGATCCATTTGCCATGGATCTGCAAGTGGGTCATGGATTTATTTATCCCTGTCAACATCTCACTGCTGAGGGCCCTGTTCCTCTATCAGGTGACAAAACAGTGGCAGGTACATATCCACTGCTGCATTTTGTTAAGAGCCACCTGAAGAACCACACCCAACTTCAGAAAACCTTAACTCAGATGGCATTACAGGATAAGGGGGAAAAAAAGCGCTGCATTTTGAAACACACCATCTCACACGTAGGTAGGAAATGGCAAGAATGAAGAGCTTATATACAAATTTTGACTGAATTAAAGACTGTTAGAAAGCAACACATTTCCATATGGGGTGGGAGAAATAGGAGGAAAGAATTTCCTTATCATTAATGACTTTATGTAGCACCTTTATTTCACCAGCTATAAGATAAAAGTTATACATTCACTGTCAAAAAATACTGAAGTAATCCCAAAAGCTCAGGCACTGGAAGCTGGTACCTTCTTGATCGCTTTTCTGTGGAAACAGACTTGTGGGAAAAGAATCCAAAAACTCAAGGAAAAGGACCCAATTTCTCATTATAAAGAAAATTTCCTGTTTATTTACACTATAAGTTAAAAGTCTTCTATGGCAGTATTTGCAGCTGAGATGAAGAAATTATGATTTACCCACTGCATGCAATATTAAAATTTGTCAAGTTAATTCCAGTAATTACTTGGGAGTACATGGAAACCTGGAAAGGTAAGTTATCATGAGTAATTTTATTTAATTTCATCCACAGCACTAAATTTACCTTATTGTTTTTTCTTCAAGATTTTTTGTTAAAAGATTTTCCAGAAATTTAGCAAAGATAAATCCTATTCTATTGCTTATGAGTAGTTTTAGTTTAGTTTTGTTTTCCTGGAGGAATGGCACAGCAGTTTCAGAGGATTTAGATCCCTTGTATTTATTCTTTCCATCTTAACATAGACAAGCAGCTCTCAGCCACTTACCAGATATATTTTACAGAACATTTCTGTTCATACCTTCAAGTTTCAGAGCACCTACCTGAAGCAGCCACTTGAGATGGGATATTATGTTGTCTCTGATTTTTCTCACTCCAACTAATTTTGAAAGTGTAGAATCATGCACTTGTACTGCCATTGCACTCATCTAATTGCTTGTCAGTGTCATAAAACATGTTCCTTTTAAGATCTTTAATGCTGCTTCTAAAATGGATGAAAATTTTGAAATTATGTTTACCTTAAACAGCCCCTCTCTCCCACAAAAAGCCAGATTGGGAAGCCTCTGGGGTGTGGAGAGAGATAAAAAGTCTGTGTGGAAACTGTACTTGTTTTGCTTTCTGTGTGCAGCTGAGATGGATTTAAAATGCAAAGGAAATTTATATGAGCTCCATTTTTCATAGCACTGGGAGCTTAGGTCAGCTTTATTGAAAGCACAGTTTGGGAAAGTGCAGTCACAGAACTGCTGGATGGGGTAAAAAATTGCCAAGTGATCAAATACCCACAGAAAATAAATTTTCTCCTAAAAGGATCCTTAGTGTTTAATTTACTTTTTGTACTCTCTAAGAAAAAGCTTTCTTCTACTTCAATCATTGAAAGTTTCTCTTGCAACGGAACCCTGTATTCCTTATTGTACTTGTAAAATATGCAAAAAAACCCCAACCTGGGTGGCCAGACAATGCATAGGTTTGTACAGGACAAAACACTCTTCTCCCTTAATAAAAATGCTTTTCTGGGATTAGTTGTGATTAATCCATAGTTCATTCACATCTGGACTTGGTGTGTACTCCTAATAGGATAGAGGGGATGAGGGAAGGTACCACGGACCTACTTCGAGGTTCTTTGCAGTGGCCTCATCTGTGCTGCCGGGTGTTTCTGTGCAAGCCTGGAATTAATCCCATTAAGCAAAATGTTATCCCACAGAATTAGCCATCAGATGTGCATTAATTATTTCAATCTATCCCTTGAAATCCATTTGGAGAAGCTGCCCTGTTTTTACAGAGAAAAAAAGCGAAGCTATGGGAGCCGACAGCACTCACGAGGATTGTGCTGGGGTTTATCGCATCCAAAAGGAGGAAGAAATGCAAGTGAATGTAAAAAAATGTCCTGGTTTCCTTCCCAGTAAAGAGCAGATTCCAAAATGGGTGAATTCATTCCTCACACCATTGATTTCAAAGTAGCAAAGGCCATTTAATTCAATGGGAACAGGTTTAGCCACAGAGCACACCTTCAAAGAGGCACAAGAAACAGGGAGTCAATAATTAAGAGATAAATGCAAATGTTTAATCTGACACAATATTCATCATACAATAAATATTTACTCAATCTAACAAATTTAAGCTTTGAGAGTATGACCCTACACAATTTTTCTTCTGGAAAATAAACCTTTTCCTTACTCATTCAATTCATCGTATTCTACCCTGCTTTTGGAGTAACCTGACAGTTTGTGCTTCTGAAATTAATTTTCACATTCTTACGCATTAGAAGTCAGCAAAAAAAAAAAAAAAAATAAAAAAATTGCCTCTGAAGCCTTTAATTAAAAAAGTATTATTTTCTAAAAGTATATCCCAAATCTGTATTTCTGTTTTATCAACAAAAATTAACAGTGGTTTACTCCAAGTCCATTGCAAGAGCTACATTAGAATGATTTAGCACAAGGCAAAAGAGCAGGAAGGACGAGATGGTTAAGCTCATTGCACAGCTGAATATTTAATTCTCCAAATATATATTTAACTCTCCAAACACTTCTGCATTTCCACTGGAGGAAAGCACAGCATATGCACAAAATACAAAGCTCTAAGGAGAAAGTCTATGCACATGAAGCAAAAGAAGTCTGGCTTTGTAACCTGCTCTACCTGATACTGTTTAGGATATAAAACTGGTTCACCAAAAATGATGGAAAAATAAAATCACTGTGTATTTCTCCTGTCAATCGACTTTCTGTTCAGACAGGACAAAAAAAGTAATTTCCTAACAGATTCCATGCACCTGAAATTTATTGAACACGACAGCATCCACTTTCACATAGTGGGGTTTTATCTAAATTAAATTACATAGAGATGTAGATACAGCTATAGAGCAAACATTATCTTAATTAATTTAATTTCATTTCACAAAGATACATTTAATTTCATATGCTGGCAAAAACACTGAAATATAAACAGCAAAATCATAAGCAAATCTGCACAAACCTTAGACAATTTTATTTTACCAAATAGTGCCACAAGTCCCCTGAAGCCAAATTTCCCTGCTAGCAAGACCCATCTTCCTCCAGTGTCCCACTGTTAAATCTCTCACTCTTGTAAGTTTATGATCAGAAAAAAGTCAGACCAAAAGAGAAAAGGTCTAAGCAGCTGGAACAGAAAAATCTGTCCAGTTATTTTATTACCATGCTAACAATTGACAATCCAAACACTATGGTTTTCAGATGTATATAACAGTAAAAGCAATTTCTTCTCTTTTCCCTGTCCCATTGCTAACACTATCATAATGGTGGCAGCATAAAAAGTGAAAAAATACTTATCAAATCCTATGCAAAATTATTATGTACTCTTTAGAAGCAGAAATTGAGTGACAGTTTTATGCTGCTATTTATAATCTAGGTAAAGCTAAATAAAGTATAACACTGAACATACCACTTCACTTAAAATTCTCAGCTGACTACAACACAGAAATACGCTCTTGGTGGGCTGTTCAGAGATTGGTATTTCAGCAGCTTTTAAGAGATTAAATTCTGCAGCTGGTTATGCTACCTGCAGAATAACCAGATATCAGATATTAGGCATAGCTGGAATTCATGCACAACCAATTCGTAATTCAAGACACAACTGTATAATTAAGATCTTTCAAAAATCATATTTCAAAATTAGTTTTACTTTCAGTGTTTTGGGAAGTGTCAGTAAGTCATGTTTTAAAAACAAACAAACACTTTATAAACTCTGCCATTTGAATTTCTCTTAGCAGATTACTGCAGTTGGAGTGAAGAGACTACATTTGTCTGATTGCAGACAGACTTGCTTCTAATCAGAAACATCTTCTGCAAACTCAGAAAGATCAAGCTCTACTGGCAGCTGGACAGCTTTAATTTTACCATCCAGAAAGTGACCCAGCAGTGCTGAAATCAATGATAAAAACTCTAAATAATGTTATTATCACATGTGGATCAACTTGTGAACTCTGGACTCCCAGAAACCCTGACTAACTACTAATTTCCACAGAAATGTTTTTGTGCTTATTCTGGTGTGGTGGAGTCTGATGGCACCAGCATTTTCATGGAAATAATGCATAATCATTTTGCTCAATGACTACTCGCTTTACATCCGAAGAAGCAAAATTGATATCCTTATCTTCAGTCAAGATTTGTATTTTATTTTTATTACTGAGCAGAAGTGTAAAAGTGAAAGAAGCCAGCTCCATACGCTGCTTGGAATATTACAAAGAATTTGGCATTACTCTCCCAGTTGTTTTTGTCCAAGTTCCTCAAATCACAAATGTACCACTAGGTCAAAAGAGAACCCCAGCAGTTTCTGCAAAACCATGCCTGACTTTATTTTACAATATCCTTTTTAACCTTATTAGGTCACACAGGAATCAAAATCTGTAGCACAAACATGAAGATGATTATAAGTTGTTAAATTCGGATGATCCCACTCAAACAACTGCTGCAAAAATTTCCTGAGTACTTGTCAAAAGGCCAAGGAAGTGTATTTTATGAAGATAATCTTAATGGTGGGAAATAACCGAAAACAAAGTGATGTCATCAAATTATTTCCTATAGTTACCAGAGTGTTCAGTGCTGTCCTGTTTGTAAAATCACTCTGTGCTGTAAAAGTTAGACCAAATAGGACTTTGAACATGAAAAAGGACTTGCAGTGTAATGGTGTTCTCAGTGTTTGTCAGGAAAGTTCAGGGAGGAACAGAAAACCTGGAGCCATGACATCAGCCAAGGACACTCTTTTATGTTTGCTGCACCCCTGGGCATTGCATACCAGACACTCTCCAGGCTGGTTTTAATAATAGCTTTATAGCCACAGTTAAGGAGAGAATGACTGCTTTATTATCCTTTGCAGTCAGATAAATCACATTTCTTACACCTAGCCAACTGTCTCACCTCTGTGTTAGAGCTTTCCATCCTGATCACTAATTGTCCTTTTATCAGGTTTTGTTAATGATACACTCCTCTTTGTACAGACCATACTAGAGATACCATATGACTTACCTTTGCCTTTCTTTAACATTCTAGATGTGCTGCATTTTGATCAGAAAAGATTAGGCCTGTGCTTCAGTGTGGACCATACAAATCAGAGCTTGATGCCATGCTCTCAGAAAAACATGCATTTTCTTGCTCCAGCACCTTGCTGCTTCTTCCCGGTGCAGCCCCAGAAAATCCCCCATCATTTACCACAGAGCAGCTGCACAAAACCAGCCAGACCATTTCAGGAATTGCTCAGATCTGCTTGCCCTGCAGATCACCTGTGATTTTTCTGGTTTATTCTGGCCTGCCAAAGGGCAGGACATGGACTCAGTGGAGTAGGAAGCCTTATCCCTGTACCTGCTCCCCCGCCAGCACTGCACAAGCTAGCTCTGGGCCCCATTGCCACAAACAGGCTGGCTTCTTCTGTCAGACATCTCCATCCTTTTTGTCTCTTTGGTCAGGTTAATATCACTAATCATGAGGGGTTTTTTTCCTTTCCTTCGACCTTTCTTCCTTGTTCAAAATAACTGATCTCTGGGAGACCTTTGAGTACTTTGGAGCTCTGGCTATGAAGCTGATTATGAAATGGCTTGAATGTTTTACACAGATTTATTCCCCTGCTGAGACACTCCTGGGGGCCACATGTGCTTGCCTGCCTGACAGCAGCCACAAGATCCATGCCCATGGAGTCCCTTTCACTTATAAACTGTGGTGACAAAGCCAAGCTCCTGGTCCCTCACTCGTGCACACCCTGGCCCCCTTGAAGCCTCAAAGCGCAGTGTGACGCTTCCCCTTGACAGATACGGATCTACGCCCCACACACCGCCCCGGCAAAAACACATCTGAGACTCTCCTGAGCTCAGCCAGCCAACACCAGGTGTGTCTGGGAAAGAACTTGCTCAGAGCAGCTCAAAACTGAGATAGAAATTGTCACCTCAAAATAAAGTAAGTGTAGGAGCAGGCTTTATCATTTCAGGGCTCTTCGGCCTCTTTTTTTTTACGGCAGGAATAAAAAAATCCAACCAAACAAAAAACACCTTAAGTCTGGGTCACAGGCATCATTTTCCCAAACTTGGGACCTTAAGGGGACTGAGGAAGCAAGCAATCCTCCAAGAACAGCCAGACAGGTGACCCCATGGATGCAGGAAGCAGCTGCAACATCTGGGATGTGTCCACCTCCGCTCCGTGTCAGACCCTGCAGAAAGCCTGCACAGGCTTTTAACCAACCAAAGAGGCATTGCACCAACCCCACTACACAGCAGGAGCAGGGACTGCTTTTCCTTTGAAGTAGCTGGCACCAAAGAAAGCCCTTTTGACACCCTCCAGGCAATACGTGTATGACACAATCTGACACACCAACACTTTTTTTTTAAAGTTAAGGGGTTGTGAAAAAGGTTGTTTGCTTTCAAAACATGACTGTCTTTGCGGGAGTTACTGCATTCATGAATGAAATGGGACATGCCTGCAGAGTTCAGCAGAGAGGACCCAATGCCTCCATACACAAGGTGCACCTCTGCTGCCTGAGCTGTAAAATTTGGCTCTCAGCACATCCTGGGAGCTTGGAGAAAAAAGAAAAACACAACACTAAATGATCTTGTGTTGTAGTGCCAGACTAAGACTGCAACAGGGCAGTGTGAGTACAAATGCTGCCACACAGGCTAAGGCAGAAAGGAAAGGTGACAAGTCATTTTTCCTTATTCTTCCTTTTTTGTTGTTGTTTTTAAAAGGTAAAATATCTTTTTTATTATTATTATTATTTTCAGAAGGCAGCTTTGACTCTGGGTTCAAAATTGCCAGACACAGAACCAAATTCACATTCGTATAGAATAACCACTGATACACAAACACTCTTTCCTCTTTTATGAGCAGGCCCTTGAATTGCAGCATGAATTTTCTGAATATTTCTTGCCAACTCCCACTCCTTCATAATGAGCAACTGGAAAGTTTCAATCTGAATAATTGACTTTATAGATTTAGGGAAAAACAAGTAAATTTACTATAATATAGGGCAAAAAAAGCCCTGTCTGTGCTCTCTGTAATATACTGTACTGGCTCCTGTGAGCAAGCACCAAAACACACTTTGTCATTCAGAAGTTTAAACTCAAGTCTTATGAGGTTAGGCTATATCTTTCTCATAAGAAATACAAATTCTAGGTAATCACAAAGTACAGTACTGCTCACAGAGTTGTGGTACTTTAAAACGTCTGATATTAGCTGCAGCCAGACATTCAAAAGCATCAAAATATCTGTATTTGAAGGTTTTCTTCTTATTCAAGAACATTTCACCCCTTCATTCCAAACACGTGGTGGAGTTGGAATAATCAAAATAAAAATCTATACTGGACTTTTGATAAACATCTTCAATTTGACAACGCTGGTATTGCCTTTACCCCATTATTTTGCATTTATGTAGCCTCAGAGAATTCTCCTCTTGAAGTTACTATTGATAAGCCAGTGACAGATACACTGAAAGAAATACAGAGATATAATGAGATTCCCTTCCTGCCACCTTCCAGAGCTGCAGGACTTGGCTAAATCAGTGATGCTCTTTGGTTTAAGTGAGCACCTCAAACTTTTGGGTTCACCCATTGCCATTTTCTCTCCCTTAGGTGCAAGGTGCTCACTGCCATTCCCTCCCACATAAACATAGGTGCAATACCATAGACCAAGGGTGTATGTACATATATTTATATATATCTGCATTCATGGATACGCCACATAACCCTCACACATATTTTTATGTGTGTGTCTATGTCTAGACAAACTCACCCAAGCCATTTCTTCTCTCTATGGAAAAGAAGAGTAAGCAGCTTCGAATGGATTCATAAAAACAGACAATAACATATTTTCCACTTGAGCGGAGAGGAACTACAGATTCATTTATAATTTTACTCCTCTGTTTAAAGGAAGAGACCTAAGCAATATAAGCAAAACAGTGGAAAATCAAAGCATTTCAACTATTCAGCATTTTATGTCCTGATCTAGCTAGTGGTAAACAGCCCTACCAGTGGGCAAGCCCCGCTTGCAGCTCAGGAAGCATCCCTGAACACACTGGTATAGCCAAGGAACAGCTGATTCCCCAGGCACACAGCAAGGATACATCTTACAAGGAGAGACAGGGCTGTGCTCCCTGGTCAAAATCTCTTTTTTAGGGTGACTGTGTGATGTTTTTCTGTATACAGTATGGGCTTTGCCTACTCTCATAAAGTGCCAACTCAACTACATCAGGGACAGTGCTGAAGTTTAAAACAACATGCATGCGTTAGTACTCACATCCCCGTGCTAGTTCTGCCTAATTCACTATTATCTGTTTCAACAATTTATTATCTGGGAAGTCTGTCATCACAGGCAATCAAAAAATGCTGCAGACTACATTCATTCACACCTCACATCCCAAGATCATGACAAAAGCGCAGCATCCTCTGTTTTCTTTCTAATCAGGCTCTTTGCCATGCACACTTCCACATTTTTCTCATTGATAAGTTAAAAAAGAGGTTTGGGGTTTTTTTGAAGAAAAATCCCTACAGACCTGGTCAACTACATGATCCCCAGCAGTCAAGATTTGGAGGAAAAATACCACTTTTTTTGAGACTGGTGAGAAATTAATGACCGCTCAGAGATGTGCTCTTTGGAGGATAAAAAATCAGGGTAATAAATGAACACAGCACATGGTATCTTAGGTTATTGGGGATTTTGTGGGGTGCTTTAGAGTGTGTTCTTAAATGCATGGACAAAAGTGCCATGAAATCAGATGCTTGCTTCCTTCTCTATTTATGTATAATGTTCCTAGCTACTAGGTTCTTGTAAAAGTCCAGCCACCAGTCACAGAAGTTAAATAATCAGTAAGCTGAAAGCAAAGTCTGTGGGAGTGCATGTTGCACCTCTCCTTCAAAATACTGCACTAGGAGAGCCTAAAAGATAGCAGAGCTTCAATATCAAAAGTTACAGGGCACCAGAAAGCAAGATGATAAAGTACACAAACTACATTAAGTAGAGCCTGTTAATGTTTGCAATAATAAAGGACTAAAACATTAACAGAAGTAGAGAGAAAGGATTTTAAAATAATAGTATTTTTAAAAAAAAATTAATGCATTATTTCTCGCTTTCTTTTGACCATAAACACTTCAATTGTGAGCACATACTATGTTGCATTTGGTATTTAGACCACGTTATAAGAGCATTTTTCTTTGCAAAAGTAAGAACACATTAAATTTCATGCTTGACATGTTCATTTGTGCTAAAGGAGAAGTAACTGCCCAGGGCCCAGATTACATCCTCCTCAAAGCAGCATACAAAGCTTTAACTTAAACTGGTAAGTTAATTGCCTGCTTGAACATCCTTTTCGACCTTGAGATGAGCCTGATAACTCACCCAAAAAAAGCTGAAAAGCTCAATTATTTTTGTCCCAGTGCACCTTGCAAAAATTGGTATGTGTGCTCTAAGACACTCCAGTGATGGAAATTCATATCTTCTGGTGCCCCAGACTGTTAGCTGAGTTTGCATGCTAAAAAGTTCAAGTTACATTAATCAAATTGCTATAAATACAAATGATGTTTTCATTGCAAACACTCACGTAGGTTTTATTTTAAAGTAACAAGATCTTGTGGCACTAAAGAGTGGCAAAAATGCAGTTTTAGTACTTCATGCTGCTGACTTGCATACATCATATTATTAAAAAAAGAAGGAATGCTCTGTCTTTGCTGAAATGTACATAATGGAGCATAACAGCTCAGAGCACCTCTTTGGAGGAGATTACAATTTGCAAGTATTTTCTTTCTGAAAAACTAAAACATAGATTTTTTGGGAGTTGTTTTTCTGAAATATCAAAGGAAATAGAAAACCATGTACGCTTTCATGTGATATTTCATTTTTAATTCTCATGAAGTCTCATTTTTAAATATCAAACAATAAGTCTTTTCTAAATTAAAGAATCTTCTGGTTGTTATAAGAAAGTCCTTTTAAGAAACCCGACACTAAACAGATAAAAGGTTTCCACTTGACTCCAGAAAAGAGTCTCTCTGTTTTGGGACCTAAGTTCTGGTATGATTTAGTAATGTCTCTTTGCTATGCTGGTATTAGTAGATCATAACTTTTCTGTTTAATTTACTACAATTATACAAGAAACTCTATAGCATCATGAATTTTATTTTAGTCTACGCTGTTTTAGATGGAAAAAATTCAACTACTGAATGGCCAAAAAACGCATTTATTTAAAACCTTCTGTGGTTTAGTGCCCCAGGATCTTCTCTGGCCTATTTCTGCCTTCATCTCTATTGCCCAGCCTATAATCCCATATCCCCAGCCTGCAATCCACAGGGGGAGTGGCACACGCCCACCAGAATGCAGATTTGACCCAGCTGGTTCAGCACAAAGCCAGCACTGAGTTTTGTGTGGCTCAGCTCTGCCTGGCAAGCCCCAACCCAGCTGCTTTGCTGCTGTTTACGGCAAAAAGCGACCCCACGGGAGGCAGCCTCACCCACGGAAACACCCCAGTTCACAGAAGTCATCCTCTTTCTGACTCTGCCTGGGGTTTTCTGCCTCTTGTTTTCAATCCCCACATGCCAGGGCGATTGTTCCACTACCCAGCTGTGCTCCAGAGTCACAGCTGGGGGATGGTCTGGCTTTTGGTGGAGTTTACCAAACCTTCTTCCACCCAAGTCCACTTCCTTGCCACTACACTCCTTCCCATTGCAGAAACCTACCCAGTTCATCTCCACACCTGCAAATTTCAGACCAATATCCACAAGGTGCAGTGAGGTCAAACATTTGACACAGACCACTGAGAAGCATTCAGCAAGTCCCAAAGCTACAAACACAGCAAAATCTCCTGTGCCAGCTATAGAAGGACAGAGAAAAGCTTGTAGAGGCAGGCAAGCACATGACTACTGAAAAGGTAAAAGCAGATTTAGATAGGATGTGGAGGAAACAGCAGAGGCACTGAACTGCCAACGCTACAGGCTTTAAAATAAAAATTAAAAAAAACCCCAAACAAACGAGTGTTATATAAATAATTAGATTGCATTCAAAAGTAAATGAAAACAAAAGCACAGGATACTTGAGAAAAATGACACATTGGCAGCTCTGTAACAGACAGAATGGAGCAAATGTTTCATGGGACTGTTTACTTATGCAGTAAGGCAGGGATCAATGCCCATTTTGGACACTTTCACAAAAGCCAAGCCACCACATTTCATCTACCACCTTCCTTCCAAGAGCCACATTTCTCTGTAAACTTGTTATGCTTTCAGCACTGACTAAAAGTACAGAAAAAAAAAAAAGTTGGATTAGACTAAGATTCTCATCTAGTTCCCTCCAAATTTCACAATACACTCAAGGAATGGGATACAATGTTGATAAATTAATGACAATTAAACATTTTATACTTGATACTATTAGCGAGTTTCTTTTGATAGGCATTGAAACACATTGAAGGCAAATGCATGTGTGATACACCCAATAAAAATCACTTGGGGAAACACTGAAAAACGGAAATCCAGTTAAACTGGAAGAGGCTTGAAGTGGGGGAAACACTAGAACACACTTCTCTGGTTTTGCTTTAAAGAGGAAACAGGGATCTCCTCTTGTTTAGTGAGGCAGAAGGAAGCACAGCAGCAAACATGAGATCTCTGACATATCTGAATTACACTGACCTGCTGCCTTGTTATCGAGTAAAACATAGCTAAGGATACAAAGCACTGCAATACTTGTATTCAATTAAAAAAAAAAAAAGCTTAAGAATTTTGTAATTCACACAGCAGTCAGTGAATTTCAGTGTTATTAGAGCTGGTGCACACTTTGGCTGAACTTCAGATACCAAGTTACATCTAATTTTTTCTTGTACTGCTGACAGGAGGGAAGGGAACCCATGAGCTAAGCAGTTTACCACTCTGGTTATCTTCAGGGAAATAAAACAGTCATATTCTGGAATTTAAAAAAAAAAAAAAAAAAAAAAGGGAACACATTGGATGAGTTATCGTATGTCTATCTTATCTCTGTGAAATTCTGTCTGACATTGCAGACTGCTTCTGTGTTGAAGACGTGTTCCTAGCCTGTCATCTGTTTTATTCACAAACTCCAACATTTTTCTGCCATCGTTATTAAACATGATATTAAATAGTAATATCCATATCAGACCCAAATTTTCACCTGACACTTTTTTGTGAACTTCACTGTGCCCTTTGCAGGACCTATATTCCATCAGGTACAATACCTCCCTCCTCTCTGTTCTGTGTAGCACCAGGAAAAGTGATTCAGATAAATACATAATCCATTCTTTTGTGGAGACAATTAATAATAATTCACTGAGTTATCAGTTTAGTTATCCTCATAATCTTCAGTTAAGCTACTTTGCATTTGATCCTTCTTCCCACATTCCTCTCTTGTGTATTTCCCAAAGAATTTATCCTGAAACATTTCAGCCCAGTGAGGCGCAACATGAACAGATTTGTAACTGATGCCTGCTCTTCCTGTTCCTGGGGAATTAGCAGCACATTTGCTGGTTTTGTGTCACACACAGCACAGAATTTTACCAGCACAATCCCAATTTTACCAGACAGTGAAGGAACAGTAAAGTTTACTTATGTGCAAACAATGAATAACTGAAATACTGAGCACACAAAGTGTTCAAAGGCAGGAAAACAAACCGTGGTGTAGACGGTACTGATGGACAACATAGATGTTTATCCAAACCTATGTACTCACCTGCAAGGAAAGTATGGCTATCACAGCTTCATGCTGTGTGAGATTCAACCACCACAACCCTCATGAGATGAATCCAGAGCTCCCTCTGGCATTCTGTGCTCATCCTCATCTGTGTAAGCAGAACTTTAGGAAAGTCATTTCTACCTTTGCCTTAGGGGTCGCCATCAAAGCAGCATTTGAATCACATCTTGCCTCTGAACCACAGCTTGGCTTCCCAGGATCATTTCTAACATGAAAAGTGTGATATGAAGGTAAGTTACAGGGCCATCATCCCTACAATTCTCCCCTTAACCCTATGCTTTGCTGCTTACCCTCTGATGCTTCCCTTTTTGTTCTCACCTTGGCTGTCTCTGCAAGAAGCCTAACCTTGATAGAACATTTGCCTCATTCTCTCCTCCCCTCCTTTTAATCCTACCCTTTCTCCCCTCTCCGCATACATCCCACAGAAAAGCTCTCCAATTTTAAATCACCCAGTAAAAAATTCCAACCAAACTCAAACCATCTGCAACCACATAATCCCAGGTAACATCAGAGGGCCTGACTCTCTGCAAGCATTGAGGTCTCACTGCTCCTATCCATCCCAGATGGAAGGTTTAGGTCCATGTCCCTCAATGTGTCAGGCCAAATGAGATTTACCTGCTCTGCCTTACAAACAAGGGACCTGAACAAACCAGGCACCTGACTGAAAAATCTTAGGAAGCTCTTAAAAACTGTCTCAGTCTACTTTTGCAGCATTTTGGCCAGCAGACAGAAACTTTGCTGGTAAAATCCCTTTTGTTCAGAGTGCCGAGGGAAAGATGCAGGTCAGTTGACTGATGTTGCTTTTCTGTATGAAAAGAACTCCTTATTTTAATGGCCACAATATATTATTATAATAATAAATATAAATAATTATTATAATAATAAAAGCTTGCCCCAGAGCCCAACTTTGAGACATGAGCTGTATATTCTCTTGGAAAGCCTCAACATCATTAGAATACACTTATTTCTAGCATGCAGCATATTGAGGTATTGTATATATCAATGTTGTATTAAAAATAACATAAAACAGATGTAACAGATAATTGTATATATTTATCTTAAATGCTTCTGTATCTATCTTGGGTTGATAAAACAAGGAGGATATAAGAAGACAGTCTGTAATAGGTTATATTGGTTTAAAGTTTGAGTTACTGAAATTGCTTAGGATATTTGGGTCATTCAAAGTTACCCAGTAGCAATGAGTTGGTAGTATTGCCAGAATTTAGGTAGCATAAAAAAATACACATGCACTATACCCAATACTTGAACATACTATGAAAATTAAATCAAAGTTTTAACGCACCTGTAAATGTTATCATATATATATATATATAAAATCTATCATAGATTATTTACTCAAAATAACTCAAATGCAGACGTTTTCTTCCCAGTGGTTGGGATGAAAATAAATCTAAATCTAATTATTCTACTCCCTTAGCTACTCAGGGAGTGGCTGTCTCCCAGGAGTCCAGGTGGGCTTTTTACAAATAACAGCACAGTACATAATGAAAAATTTAAAGGTATTATTTATTCTCACTTAGCTGTAGAAAGTGGTAGGCAAAGCCTGCCAGTGTCAGACTCAAAAC
Source organism: Certhia americana (assembly GCA_018697195.1). Lineage (NCBI taxonomy): Eukaryota > Metazoa > Chordata > Aves > Passeriformes > Certhiidae > Certhia > Certhia americana. The sequence continues at coordinate 4,700,943 of CM031857.1, read as the reverse complement.
AGGATTCCCACTTCTGAGAGACAAGGCAGTGAATAGTATTGTCCTAACACTACAGGGCCAAAATGAAGAAAAATAAGTTTATAATCCAGAGACATAACATGATAAAAACAATAATAAAAACAAAATGTACTTGTGTTATACTGTTAGCGTGAAATAGGTTACACTAGCTGAGTCCACATCATCTCTCCTTATATATTTGCCTTTTTTTAACCAAAAACCTGTAATAAGCATTTATATAAAATTTTGTTGAATATATTCTAATTAAAACATCAAGGACTCTTAACAAAAAAAAAAAAAGGAAAAGAAAAAGAAAATCCCAGCAACACTAAAAAGCAGTTTCATATGAGAGAAGGATACAAGAGAAATATAGAAAACCTAGAAAACCAAAGCTTCCAGTGAAGTCCAAAATTAGGGTATATATGAAGCAGAAGAGAACTGCTGTATAATTTAATTTAAACAAACTCGTAATTTGACAAAACACATTATCCCTGAGAACTGCAGGCCCAAACTAATTTGTGTCCCCATTTGTTTTCTCTTTCAGCTGAGTCTGCAGCTCCCAGAATAAAGCTGGCACTTGAGCCAGCAGGTGCCTCCATCCCCGCCTCCGACCTACAACAGTTATGACACGAGATTAAGAAAAACAGCCACCCCTGGCAGCCGGGCTGGCATGTAATGAACAGTTTAACCCTGGATAAACCTAATGACAAGTGTGGGTGGCTTTGATTGAAATGACAAGGCAGTTTGTCACCCATTGCTCTGTCACAGAGATCAGCAGTGCTAGAGTTTTGTGCTGAGTTGAGGGGAAAGCAGCCTGGCACTTGCGCATTTCAGGAGTGCACAAAAACATTGAAAACAAAAGGAGTCATTGCCTCGGTGTTGAGGCAACTCCCTGACCCTAAACAAGTCAGCAGTGGGAGAGATGCAGCCTCTAAGATGGTCTTGTGAGAAAACAGCATGTCAGTCTCTGGAGACCGACGGAAAATTTTAAACAAAAAGCCCAAACCAAACCCACAAAGCTCTCAAAATTACCCAGAGGCTTTTGGCAGAGGTACTCAGCTATCCAGCTGACCTCCATGTGAAACTCCCAATAGTAACCTACTTTGCTGCAAGGGTTGTATTTCTCATTGATGAATGCTCAGTGCCCATAAAATGATAACAACAAGAGTTGATTGCCATTGTAAATCATTAAATAGTCTTGAGGCCCAGCCATCAATCACTGCAGTTTTAGATGATGCTGCTTACAGTGTTACACATGCACCTGCTTAAATACAGCAGCTGTCCTCAAAAGACTGCATATGCCTCAGACCTGCAGAGACCTGTGTTTCTGGTTAATCCTAGCTTCAATTAGTGCGTTAATTAGTACACTACGAGGTGCAACACAATCAGAAGCCAAATAAACAAGTAACAAAGGGTCTAGGCACAGAAACAGGCAATGGCCATTTGACGTTCATGTGTCAGATCAGCGACAGTCCTGGATCCAGAAGGACCACAAGTGGGACAGGCATGTGGCAGTATCATGTGACAACCAGCGGCGTGAGAGGCAGCGTGGTTTTCCTGTACAAGAGGAAAATTAATATCACAACCTCAGACCCCGTGACATTATTGAACTTACTCTCTGTATTAATTTGAAGATGGTAGCCTTACCATACTTTCATTTTCTACACCCACACATGGCTTTCCTGAAAGCCCCTCTGATTCTGGTCCTCAAGGCAAGCCCAAAAGGGAAGAATTCAAAACATTTTCAGCCTCCATATCTGGAGAAAATTTACGGTGGCTCCTCTGCCACCCACTCTCCCCATTCCTTTTCAACACCTTGGAAAACCCCTGCTGTTTTAAATTTACAAACCTTTCCAGTTACAGATGCCAACATTTTCAGGCAGCCAAATGTTCATCATCCTGCTGCTCTGCTAAGATCAGTAGCAGCCCACCTGAGGGCTGGCTACCCAGCAGTAATCCTAGGACGGACGTCTGGGTTGATGCAGACACACTATCCAGCAATCCCCTGGGAACTCAAGACCTTATTCCTGCTTTTCATGTGTATTTTGCTTGGAAACAACAACACATTACTTCTCTATTAAAATACTGCTAGAAATAAGAAACATATCACGAAGGTCTCTGAATGCATTTTCTCCACTGAAGCCTCTAATTTAATGCAGCAGTTGCAGCATTGCCTTTGCAAGAGAAAAACAGACTCAAAGCAAGATTTCCCTCCTGGCTATAACACCCTTCCATCAGTTCACTACAGAACAACACATCCATGGCAGGATTCTTGGAGGTTATTTTCATCTTGATCCCCTTCAAATGTCAGCTGTTGATGTCCTGCTCCTTCAAGGTAAAGTCAGTTTCGCTGTTTTCATCCAACAGATGGCTGCTTAAGCAAAATCCTGCTGCCTTGTGGTTTCCAGCACATCTTTAACATTCCCAGTAACAAGGCTAGTATCACAGAGTACCACTAGCAACCAGACTCAAATATTGAACCTAATATCAGTAAAGACTTTTCCAATGCCCTTTCTGCCTTAACCTAAATCCTCACTGATGTATCTCATTTACTCCTTATCTTCTTTGCACATGTCCTTTTGGACTCCAGTAAAATTCAGCACTCCCAGCATCCTGCTATGAGTTGCCAAATGGATTTTAACCATATACGGTGTCATACTGCTGTGTCTGGGCTTTTCCATACAGGACATGACACTTAGAGACATCTAAGTGCTGTCAATCAGATTGGCTTTGGTTGATGATTTTTAAATTTCTTTCAATTTGGTGGTTGTAAAGTTATGTACAGTACCTTACAACTCATCTACTACGTGCTTCAGCACTGTGTTTGTCTTCCATTCCTTTTCATTCTTGCTGTAACAGCTTGTGTGCAGATACTTTTCTTATCTTAATAAGAGTTTCTACTGATATAGCATTTTTTGTGCAAAACCAGCACGTGAAACAACTTCCCCTTGCTTTAGCTGAAAACTCACGAACAAAACTCCTGAGATATACTTTTACATAAAAAGTTTCTTTCCTGCTCTAGTCTAGTTTTCTATTCTATTAGTTCCTCGTGAATTCAAGCATGCAAAGATAGTATATTTAATGGATAAAGCAATTGGGAGTTCCGTTGCTGACTTTGACAGAGAATTTGAAAAACAATTAACCATTCTGCACTTTGATTTACCCCATTAGAATAGAAATTACAAGAATATAGTACTTTGGGAGAAGAAGGTGAGGACCTATTATGGGTTATAAAGTATTTCCAATTCCTAAGGAATCGTTAGATTAATGAAAGCAATAAGATGAGGAGCCAGTACTGATTCATAAAAGGATTAAAAATAGTCCTCAGTGGGGGAAGATGAGATACTCATCAGATAATTGCACAGACATGCTGGGAACATCATTTATTCTGCAGTGGGGATGGTGTCAAGCCACATTCCCAAATCACGTTACAGCCCAGCCAAAACAAAAGGCTATCACATAATTCAGGGACAAGGTAAAGACACAAATCACAGTTCTACCTGCATTGCAAGACCAAAACATGTTAGACTCACTGTAATGTCAACTATCAATAAGCTAATTTTAGCATGGCTTGACTAATGTGCACCATGGCATCTTTCTTGTCTGCTTTCACAAGAGTCCACCTTGGGTGATGCTTTTAAGAGATGTTCCATTCACGCTGCAATACTGTTGAGGTGCTGATGAGGGCCAAAAGTCTGGTGTAGCAAACCTAGAGTAATTTCAGCATTCACACAGCTACTTCTTGATGCACAATGCTGGGTGTGGAGGTGACATCTCACACATGGGACAGGGCACTGAGGCCTCTGTCCTTCAATGAGCCCACACAACCCACCCACCAGCAGTGGTTCTCTTGGAGGAGAAGGAACGTGACTGTGGCAATGACCTACACCTTGGGATAAGTAACATGAACAGGCCTCTCTCACCAAAAAAGAATCATCAAAGGTGTACTTCCTTATAGCAGAGCATCACTCCTACTCTTCCCTTATGAGAGGGCACAGACACTTAGACTTGTCTACTCCTTGCACTCTAGTGTCATTCACACAAACAGAGCCACCTAGATGCATGGTGCCGGTTTAATGGTTTGCACTCTTCACTTATTTCTCCCCTAAGAGGACAAGCCATCAACACCTTTCTGGAGCTGACAGAACTGCCATGGCTGTGAACAGCTCTCTAGATATCTCCTGCCATGAACCCAGACATTTTATTGAAGAAGGATCTAAATAAAACATTATGTTCATTCTTAAATTTCAAGTTCAACAGAAAACTGGGGCTTGATGAAAATTTTAGAACCTGCATGTCACAGAAATGCATTATGTTCATACCTGTAAGCTGGCTAAGAAGGTCGTCAGCAACAAAAATTCAGGAATTAAGCAGATTCATGTCTATCATTGTTTGATGAACCCGAGCAAGAAGGCTGCTGAAAAGCCCTCTCTTTAAATTCAGTTGTAACTACCATTGCTCATGCCACACTACTGACAATTCAGAGACCCTCTATATGAAAGGATTACACAGGGGGGAAGAAAACCGACTTGCATCTCACAAATCCATTAAAAGGATCTGTACTATACTTTTCTCCACTCACAGTTTTAAATTCTCTCAAAGCAGCATCAGTTTTAACCAGATCTTGCTGGCAGCAGGGATGTTGTACATCTCTCTCAAATAATATCAAAGGTGTTACTCCTGTCATTCAATAAATTCAGAATTTTAAAGACAGGAAATTTGCCAGCCTTAAAGTTGCAATATTGTAATTCTAAAAGGTGACAGGCACACACACAAAGCCTTTTTTTCTTATACAGGAAATGTGTGTGCAGGAGAACATCCAGGGATATACGTGTAGCATGGTCAGAGAAAGACAAATAGAATGAAAGTTAGAAAGATATTTATGAATTCACATTTCTGGATTTCCCAACTTCGGTTTGCATTTTTCAAACCATTTACTATTACAGAAATGATAACGAATCTCAGTTGGTGGGGATGTAAATAACTAGGATGACATACCCAGACCATTTGATGACAAAACCCAAAATCCAGGTAGTAAAAAGCGAAGAAGTAGGAGAAAAACAGAGGGGGTCCCAGCTGCAATAGCCCTCACTGCCTTTGAAGCAGTATGCTAAGCTTTAAAAAAAGAAATATTCCATTATTCCTGGCACCTGCTGAGAAAACATTATTCCCTCCTTGGGCTGCATGTATCTAATAGCAGAACTTCACTTACTCACAAAAAACTGCTGTTTATCTGATAAAAGATGAAAGATGATCAATATATTTTGTAATTTTAATATATCTGCAGGCTGCAGTAAACAAACTCTGATCTAAAGAGTGTCTTTGATCCTCATGAAATCTACATTTAAAAATGGTTTCAATGATAGACGAGGAGCACATTTTCATGCTGATACACCGAAGAGCACATGTGACCTTGGCCATTAAATTAACATAAATATGTCTGTAATGGGATTATCAAATATTGCTCTTCTTACGCACCTCTCAAATGCATAAATTAGAACTAATCAGGACCGAGGAAGCTCTCCCTGGCAAACTTTGGCTCCTCCAGACAACCTGAAAAAGTCCATTCCATAAAGTCTATTCCAGTGGTTCCCAAGTAAGGATTTGAGTTCTTACCCCCTTTGCCCTATGCCAAAGCTATTTGGATAGTGTGAATCCTTCTTCTGGATCTCCTGAGATAATCCAACAATCAGTTTATAGCTTTTTTTTTTTTTAAATAACATATATTCTCATTTTCATTTCATATTCTCTCCCTCAGTGTACTTTCGGCAGCAGTCATCCCCTGCATGAATACTCAAGTGAATGTTCTTTTACATGCTTGGTACAGATGTTGAAGAGGCAATGTCTTGACTAATTATACACAAACTCCATTCTAAGTGCCACTTGGCTTAAGGGCTCTATCACCAATATTTCACACTTTTCCCTCTCAGCTCAAGACCCCAAGACTGAAAGGCTTGAGGATAAAAAACCAAACCTGAAGTAGCTTTCAGTCAAGCTCATGCCTGTCTGGTTCACACACAGAAAACAGGTAAGTGCCAGGCACGGAGCATTTTCCAAGCCCCATTACAGGCAATGCCCCGGATAAGCCAAAGCAGGCAGAACAAGAGCTCTGCTGAAATACAGCTCCCCTCAGGCGACTTCACTCCTCAGCAGCCCCAGACCAGAGAGTTCAAGACCAAGGTGCTCTACTCGGTGCCCGAGGCACAGAGTTCTACGAGCAAATAAACTGCAGTCAATCCCCAAAGGAGGGTCTTGCCTTGATGCCTGGTTAATAGTTAATGCACAGGGCAAGTCCTCGGCAGCCAGGAGCTACCTGGGAGGAAAGCAGCATGCAGGGGTAGGCAGGCAGAGGGCTGAGAGCCGAGCTTCAGCATCTGCTGAAATAGCAACGATTCCCATCCAAAATATCACACTTTAATTAGCCTAAATGAGATATTTAAACATTACAATCTCAGGTCTTAGCACGGATGCTGCTGTAGGAGTAAGAGGTATCTAGAATGATTGTTTTTGTAATTTTGTGGTCCCAGAAAGGCTGTCTCTAAACAGCAACACTTGGTTGCCAACCAGACTAAACTCCATCATGTTAAGAGCTGTGTCAGATGCATGTGTTGTATGGAGAGCAGTAAATGTTCTTCAGCTCTCCAGCACGTTTCCTAAAGAGCTTCAGATGCTTGGTATGTGTGAAATAACACAGGGACATTATCTTTTCCTCTTTATCCCCACTTCAGGAATACTAACAGCACATACATAACTAATCTTTATTTTTGTTTCTTTTATCGTTCAGTTGAGTCTTGAATTACAAAGGCTTTTTAAAGAGTAAGAAGGGAAAAAGTTGGCTGTTTTCCCAAGGCAACTAAAGGCTGTCCTGTAAGCCAGACATGTCACTGTGTGTGTGAATGTAGCAGCAAATTAGATGCAGATACTGTTTAAACACTGTTTAAATTTCCTGTATACAGTTTTCTTATTTAATTTCCTATATATATAACACATTGGTCTGGAGGATCTAAAGGATGATTGATAGATCTCAGCATTTGAAATACCATCATGAAACAGGCAAATAAACCTCTGTGTTGATTAATCAAATTCTGAAGTACCATATAGTCTTCAGGACCATGTGTGTTAACACTTTCTAAGTGTTATTTGTGCATTGACAACCAGATAAGTAATGCACAGGTAACAAAAAAAGCCAACAGTGTGGCCCATTTTGATTAAGCTGAAATTGATTGATCCAGTATCAGTTCATTGGAAAGCCTACACACATTCCAGTGGATTTCTAAAGGTTGTAGAGTAAGTCATCAACCACTAGTTGAAGTACAAAACCTGCAACCCCATTTTTTCTATTTTCTTGCTTTATCTAAAACCCAGCACCATTTCACTAAGGGTAGAAAAACCATTGTGGATGATTGGAATTGACAGAATTATCTACAAATCCTTCAAAAAAGATCCCAAAGTTCAAACTGCCCGATTTAAAAATGTTACATTTCATTCATATTGATTTTTCTTGGTATCTTAATAGCAATCTTCCTAATCAGATAGATTAAAAAGCACCAGAAGATACTTTCAAAATAACCAGAACTACAACAAAACAAGATAATGAGGAGGTAAAAAGTGATGAAAACCTCAAAAGAAAACTGCTTTAGGAATTACACCTTTTTTTAACTGCAGATCTCATTTAAACTGCTTTGTATAATCATTTATGTATTGACAAATAAACGCTAGATAATATGACTACTTATAGGCACTCATTTCCTTGTGTATGAGACACCTTCTAACTATGGATGAGGCTGAACATTACCATGTTTTTATTATAGTGTGGCCCTAAATTTTCAAAAGAGATGAACCCTACTGAAGCCAAAGGCACAGAATGAGAAACTTTCTCCTTTCCAAACGGTTGGCATATACTGCAGTTGTTATGGAGGTGGCAACAGCTCACAAAAACATCACTAAATTGGTTTCCAACTATCTGATAACAGCACCTTTCCTTCAGCACAGATCTTTGTGTGAGCTGCAAAAGTCTAGCTGAGCTGCTGGGTAAATGCCCAAGCAGTTTGTCTGAAGTAAAGCTCCTGCTGACACCACCGGGCAGCTGCCTAAGCAAGATAGCCAAATTAGTTTTAAATTAGCTATGCTTAAATAAGTGGCACTTACTAAAACACTGGCATGATCTAATTAGAAGGGTAAAGTTTGACAGAAAATAATTACCATCCCCACATTACAGTCACAGCACATCTAGAGGTGATGCTGCTTGCCAGATCTTTTTAAATACCTGAAGCCCACCAGATAATCCTTCTGTTCAGGAAAGGTCAGCACATGCGCTGGGCTTTCTCAGATTGCCTCTGCTGATCAAATTTCATGTTGCTGCATCCCTCAGATCCCTGAATATCTTGAAGATTTGCTAGCCACCTTCTAAATCTTCCAGTCCTGTCTAATTTCATGTGGTTTCAGCAGTGGCAGAACCATTCCTATATAAGCATACATTACCAGTCCCCATGTTAATGCTATTTTTATATACCCAGGTATGAGGGAACAGCCCCACCTCTGTGCACCATTTTGCAGAGAGTCTCACACACAGGAACCTGCTCAGTGATCCTGGTTGTGCTGGAATACAGTTGCCACTAAAGACAGCACAACAATTTTTGCCAGGCTAGATGGCGAAACTCTTAGAGACACATACCTCATTAACTGAGTGCAAAAGATTAAACTAATTCCGTAAAATTCTACAACTGAGGTTGAGATTTTTTTTTTTTATAGGTTTGTCAAGTTAATCAGGAACAAATTCTGATGACCCATTAACTAAGGAATCTTTCTAGACTCCTTTAGAATTTCTCACCAAAATTAGCAAGAGTATCTCAAAAGGCTTAGCATGTGGGAACCCCATTCAAGCCCCTGCTCCAAATCATTCAGAATAAAGAGCTGAATCTGAATTTCCCTCTTCACAAATGCAGAGCACAAATTGCTTTTGTGACTGACTTTTTGGTGTCTCACAAAAATACTTTGGAAGGGTTTTGATTAACCTAATGGAAAATAAGGAGGAGGGTAGTAGAAGGGGGAAGTATTAAAATATTTTAAAATTTTTCAGAGAGTTGCTTCCCTTTAAGCTCCATTTTAAACCCGGTATTTGTTCTACTACAACCATTACGTCTAACTAATAGACACTTGGCTCAGGATGTAAAAAGAAGAGCAAAAGAGAAAGGGGGCAAACTTGTTAGCTACTTCTTTGCAGCTGAGAAAGATAAAATCAGAGAAAAACACTTTGGAAAAGATGTTACCATAAGATAGGGCTGAAGGTTCATATCTGTAACTTCTTTAAGAGAGTTATAAAAAGAAGGGGAAAAAAAATTGTCTCAAGCCTGAAAATAAGCAGTGCTGCTTTTCCATCAGGAGAGACATAGTTAACAGCAACAACAAATGCCACTATAGTGCTGCTGGGTTTTGAGTCAAGTAGCGAAAAAACATTTGAGTTATTAGGAAAAATTAGATTAATTTAGCTGCATAAACAAAGAGGAGAGGGAAAATAATAATTCTGTCTAGTTCACATTAATACTAGAGACATCTGAAATTTAAGAGAGGATTCAAAACAAGGTAAATTAAAGCTGCTTCTTTTAGAGAGAAGTAATTTTGTGAGACAATTTTGGGGTTTTTAAGCATTTGAGTTAAGGAGGAACACTTGGACATGTGATCAGAATGGATCCCATTTTGGAAATGATAAAAAAGTCAGTTAATAATTCCAGTTGGTACAACGTTGAATATTTCAGTATGTTTTAGGCAAACCGCTTTGGAAAAAGAAAATAAAACACTTGAAGATCTATAGTTCTTTCACAACTTTTGTGAGCAGATCATAATTTTGAAGTTACAAACATCCTTCATCAGAACTTTAGATCGCATCAAGACAGCCTCAAAAAATTACTCTAAGTTCTCTTGCAAGCTTGCTGTATTAAAAGGAAAACCAGCAGACGATGTTGTGCTATTTTCAATAAAATTAGGAAAAATTTTCTGGAGAAAAAGAAATACGGATTGTCAGCAAACTGTACTGAGCCTGATGCAGAAAACAAGGGCCATCTGCCAAAACTGGGGATGGTTTGGGCTTTCAAAGGAGGGCATTTTACGGCTCATCAGCAGTGTATGACCACCCATGTGTGCCGTGACCCAGACAGAGCAGGATGCAACTCTGTGCCACAGGAATCAGCACTCCCTGCACCACCCTGCTCATGTAGAGCATGGAGTGTGGGTAGGCAAAGCTTCCATCACCTCCCTGCTCCAATAAAAATGAGAATGGGTCCTACTGAAAGCATAACTGCAACCAATGTTATCTAAAGAGATTTAGAGGGGGTTTTTTTCTTTCCTTTTTAGATGTGTATTCTGAGAGGGTAAATTCTACAAGGCCTTTCTACCAAACGTTAGAGACTCCTTTTTAAAAATAGCTGGAATGGTGTTTGACCTTCTGCTTGAAATCCAGATGGGTTAACCTTGTTTATCTTCTCTGACTTGCTGGCTGTAGTTATGCTCATTACACACGAATGCTCGGTTTTACATTTAAAAGATCAATAGTTTCAAGAAGTTAAAAATTAGGCAACAAATGATGGTGTATAGTGATTCCCCATCCCTTTTCTCAAAGGTTTTCTCATTTGCTTTCACAAATTCTCTTTGAGATTACCACCTGCAAATATTTCGTTCTTCCACATCATCAGAGAAACCCCTCAGAAAAATTTAGGCAGAGAATTAACATGCCCTGAGAGAGACTTAAAGAACCAGAAGCCCCTTAGTAATGAAGATGTGATTGATAAATAAGTGGGGGGAAAAATGAAGGTAACAAACAAGAATGAAGCCAAATCCTTCCCTAGTGTAAGCCACCAGTTAATTATCACATGGGTTACTTTGGTTGCGTTGCATTTTACATGTCTTCACATTCCAACAGACAATTAAGTGCTGAACCAATATTAATCGCAAGATTTTTTTTCATTTCCTGAGAAATATTAAAATTAAGAGTCATAACAAAAAAATCAAACAGAAAAATGCACAATTCCATTATACATCCATCATACAGCACTGCTTCCATACACTTCTCTTGAAAATCATTTTACTACAAATTGCCTTAAGAGTTTCTAGTCTATAATGATTTAGACTTTCAGAATGAGTTCCCCTCTGGACATTAACTCGGGTACTTTTCCTCTAGGCAACGAATCATAAAATAACAAACCAACAAATTAATCCTGAAAATTAGCAGCAAGTGGTTAGAAAGGAAGCTATAGAATTTAAACAGCAGTCTTTCAAAAATTACCCAGAGATACTAATTCGCTACGTGGATGACATTTTATAAATGGAGCAACTATTCTTGTAGCAATTCACAGAATTATTTCTTTGCTTCTTAGAAACTGTCTTCAGGTAGAGAATTTTATACAAGATACCAACAATATAATACTTCTCTCCATCTGTATCCCATCTTCCTTCCCTTAGAGGATGATTATTAATCCAACTTGTAAGATGTTATTCTATTTTTGTTACCTTCAGAAATGCACCTGCATGCTTGCACGAAGTGCTGATGAAATTACCTTACTTATAGAAAAAACCCAAAGTGATGACGTCGTGAAAATTTGCTTCATGGAGAGAAAAGTGTCCATGAGAGAGAGAAAGAGAGGAAGAGGACTCCAAATTGCAGTAAGACTTTCTTCTCTGGAGTTAGCTTCACATGGCTGGACAGAAAACTACATAAATGGCAACAACACTGAGTGGATAAACACAGAAATCATTTCTGCTCCCAAAGACTTGATGTGGGGCTCCCTGACTGAAGCTTGCTGATATGCAACTGAAGAAATGACCAAAAGCTGCAGAAATTTTATGGCTACACAACAAAATATGACATGCATTACAACTTTTCTCTGCAAAAGTTTAAAATTCTGCTGCATTAATTGTGAGCTGCAAGATCCCAGCTCAGGAATCCAGTTTCTTTTTTTTTTTTAAAGGAGTAATTAAAAACTTTCAGCTATTTATGAGTGACAAAATGAACATTTGATACCTACAAATGCACAAGCATCCACCATTAGGAAGTTCAGTTTGTTGAGAGTATTTAAAAAGTGTCATTGTCAGACTATACCAAACTCTTGCTTCAGATTGATCAGAAATAAAACACTGGATGGTCAATTATAGTTTGAGCTGAATTCCTACATGAACTAATTCAAAATAAATGTTTTGAAAACAAAGTACCTCATTAGTCTGAGCCCTGCTCCAAATTCCACATGGTCACGCAAAGAGCCTCAATTTGCTCCCACCCATCCAGTGGCCACCACCTGGAGATTTTTCTGTTCTCTTCCCTCAAGCCTTAGTTTGCTCTAAGAGGAGATGTAAACCATCAGGAATTGGAATGAATTTACAGCACATGCTGATGCATTAAATATTTGGGAAGCGTTTTTATAAATATTTGGCTCTGTTTTTTCCACGTTTGGCTGTCACGCAGACGACAGCAACACCCTAAGTGAAATGAATGTAAAACAGCCATGCCCTTGGCTGGAGCAAACTCATTATGAAATTTGGATGAACAACCAGGAAAAGGGATGTTTAGTTACATAGGTCTTTATTCCATGGCCAGCATACACTTACTGAAGTAAAACGCCACTCAAATTAATATTCGCTCATTAATTTCCTGTGTATTGCACCTTATCCCATTAGAAAAGTGTTTCATACCATTACTCTGATGTAAATAATAAAATATATTAATTCATTTTTATTATACTAACTTGAAGGTTCAAAATGTATTATGTGTTTTTCTTTTTGATGAGGAAACTATTTTTAGTGTTTGCAACTATGAGCATTGCATCATGCTATTGCTCCCCCAAAATAGTAATTGCCTTAAAAAAAAAATTCTAAGTAACAAATTATATAGTAAGTTAGCTTCTTTTTTTTCTTTTTTTTTTTTTTTTTTCCTGATGCCATGCAGGCTTGCATTTTTAAGGATAACTTTACAAGCTATAAAAATTTACCAGAAAACTAGAAAAGTTTATTTGCGGTGAAAGTTAAGATTCTTGCCCAAGACTGCAGGTTGAATTGTAGGTAAATCATATACTGTGAGATTTCATAAAAAAAAAACCCCAAACCAAACAAATCAGCCTGCAAGTTTTGACAACTGGCCACCCTCTAGACTTATTCAGTGTGTCCTGCTGCTGTTCATTCTATCATTTGTTGAAAATTTTCCAACCTGTTTCCCCTGTCAGCTTCCATCAAATTCTAATTAATAGATTTCACCTTCGCATTATCTGAGTTTTCAGAGAGCTGTGTTATCATTATGGCTTCTCCTTCACTTAAATATATAACAAACTGAAAAGAATGGTCTGCTACTCAGAAAGAGTCAGGATAGAGGTGACGTTTTCACTACAGATACATCTCCCAAAAGAAATAGGTCAGTTAGTACGAGGATTTCATCAGGCTCGACAAGCACATGTTTAACATACATGTCATATGCCAAAAGCACAGAAAGATGGAAAACTCCCAAACTTGCTGTTCTTGTAAGACTTAATAGAAATATAACAAAGGATTGAGAACAAAATACACAACGGGCTCCCAAAGGTTGATGGTTTATTCCTAGGGAACTTGTAAGACTTAAAATATTTCCAATCTACATGGCTCAGAAATTGAGTTGGCTTCTATCACTTCAGCAGAACTTGCACAGACACCAGTGCTTGTGACCTCTGAGGCTGAGGAACTAGTTGGTTTCTACTTCTGTTTTTTTATAGTTATATTGGCAAAGGACTGAAAGAAGTCTAACTTCCACAAAGATGGATGCACCCACTGTTTGGGACTGAACACAAGAATTTCGCTGTTTCCCGAGGCCCGTGTGTTTGGGTGAGTAGATCGAAGAACTGCAAACCAAGCTTTTCATTTGCCTGCACATTTTATCTGTTATATATGAAGTTATAAATCAAAGGACAGAGTGGAGATGAATGTTTTCATTGCTTTCCTGAAAAAAAAAATCCAACCCTGATTTGAATTGTCATTGTTGAAAAGCTAAAAATACTATGCACTTCTTAAAGGACCAGAGCTTAAGTTAATTAAGAAAACAATATTTAATCCCAGCCTCAATATTACAAATCAGAAGAATCTGCAAAATTTCAGCTTCTCACAGACTCTAGAATAGCATAAATTGTTCTTTGAACGCCAAAAATAATCAGCAGTGAAACTTAAATTTATCTGTTGACCGAAGTCAGCAGAAGAGTGAAAAGTCAACAATATGCTTACGAGTTTAACATGCACATGGACAAAGTAGATACCTTTAGCAGAATACAAATTTCAAATATTTTTTTAAAGTTGCACCTCCTATTCATGTCACCCTAAAAGCATCCTCTATTTTCCTGCCAGAATAGCTGGCGCATCTTACATTTCTATGTACAATACAGACACTCAAATACATGATTAATTGGAAAAGGGGAGGAGGATTCGATGGTTGTCTGTAATTGTGCAAAAAAAAAGTATTTTTCTTTCTTTTTGAAAGGGAGTTTGATTAGAATTTGGAAATAGTTAGGAAAAAAGCCATATGCAAGGAAAAAAATAATTTAAAATTTACTCATCGTGCTAGCCACCATTGAAGTCTGTGTGAACAACAGAAAATGGTAGCCAAAAACATTCCTCACATGAACATTCATCTATGCATCAAATTCTTGTCCCCTTAAGCTGCTAGTGAATCTCCTTTTTTAACCCCACTTTAGCTTTTTATCCACATAGTCTTTCTTAAGAAGGACACACAGAGGAAAAATATAAATATATTTTGCAGATAGCTTTCTGAATTTTGTCTATCCTTCCCATCTAGGGCACATAAAAACCCAAAAGGAATGCGATCATTAATTTGTGACTTCACTGATTAGGAATTCTGCTTGGAAGGGTAAAGACAGAAAGCATTTACTCTGTAACAAGCATTACAGAATTGAACATAGCACTGTAAGGGCTCAACAAATGTCCTTTTACAAAGAAAGGCTACATTGCCTACATTTTGTTCCGTTCTGCCAGTTCATAGGGGTTTTTTCCATGAATTATTAATGAATCATTGTGAACAGGCAGGAGAAATAAAAGAAATAAAACATGTAAAATAAAGCCTTTAAATTTTTTTCCCCCTAGGTGTAACAAGAATGCAGCAGGTCAGAGAACTTAAGACAGCGCATAAGGACACGGGGATGGTATCGGTATCGGAAAAAGTCTGAATTTACTTGTTTGGATTCCTCAAGACAAGCTTGTAAACAGCTCCTGGTTTACAAATCCTGTCGTTTGCAGAGCAGCTAAATCAGCTGATGAAAGGGAAGAAAAGAATTAATGGTAAGACCTGCTACCTGTCCCTGAACTGACTGAAAAAAGGTTCATGGCATCATGGCAACCCAATGGGCAGGAGATACAGATATGCAGAGCAGAAAAACTATGTGGAAATGAGTTGTGCAAGTAACATCTGGTAAAGACCGTCATGCTGTAGTTTCCACAGAGTTAGCTAAAAACAGGGCACTGTCCAGTTCCATTCAGCAGACAATTCTGAGAAAAGTGACTCTGCAAAGAAGGGAACTGGGGAGGGCTGCTCTTAAACTCCTGCACATACATTTATATACACATGTGTGGTGTGTGTTTGTATAAATCAAACCATCATCTCATCAGCCTTAAAAAAAAAAAATGCAGGAGCAACTCTACAGTATTGCTCACAGGACTGCTTTATTGCTATCAAAGCCTGTCATACTTCAGAACAAAAGCTGTGTAAACTGTATGAAGGTTTTTGCCATTTTAGTTGTGATGCTCAGGTACAGGTCTTCTAACATTCTTGTCTCAACAAACAACATGATTAACAAAGTTATCTGCTCATAAATTAAAATTATTACTTTTCACGGACTTTTTTAACAGAGGGGTTATATGAGGACCTCAGCTAGATTTCTAGATGTATGCTTTTGTGCCTCTGAGGAGGGAAAATAAAGAAAATTAAACCTGTATATATATAAATGTGTATTTTAAAATTTGAGATGCCTTCCCTCTGTAATTCCTCGAAGGCCAAATTTGAGCATTCTGAAATTTGTGGGCTGGTGTAAATAAATTCAAAGTCTGCATCAGAATTCATGGCCCATCTCCAGAATTACTTTAAAATATGCTTTTTTCCTCATGCCTGACATATTTACTTCAGAACTCAAAGATCAAAAAGAAAGGCTTTGCGAGTTCCTCAGTGCTGAGCTTGGTGGCATCTTTCAACTGCCCTTTTAAAGAATAAGCACAAACACTTTATAGTAAAGTGGAATTAATTCACTGTGAGGAGGAATGCAGTTTACTGAATCTGTACTGAATCTGTCTGAGCTTGTTTAATTAAAAAAAAAAAAGAAGTTAATTTCCCTAGAAGTCCCTGTAGAAGTGAACTCTAAGAAAGCTTGAAAACACTCTGAAAATCTTTCCTTCTGCTCACAGCGCTGAGCTGAAAAGACCAACAGTTTGGTCTCATCGTTGAACTAAATCCTTGATGGATCTTACATTTTCGTTTCTGTCTGTTCTGTACCCATAATGTGGCAACAATTCCATAAGTTTTGATTCATATTTATTCTATTTTTACCTACACTCTTTGGCTAAATGCTGCTACCCTTCAAACTATTACAGGTATCCATTTAAAAATACTTCCCCTCAAATCCACAGGCAGCCACCTCCAAGTCAGTGACAACAGTATCCGGTTCAAAACTTGAAGCATGTATTCTTTGTGAGCATGAATACCCCAAGAGCTTTGCACCAGAGACCTCTGCAAGCTGCATTAAATATTTTTCAAAGTTTTCTGCTGAAGATGCACAAAAAAGGAGCCTGAACTACAGACATTGCGTGGCAGGTTAAAAAGGAGGAAATAAAGATGGTTTTGCAGAAGGATTTTGACCTAAAGAAACTTCCATACTTTTTGTAGCCTTACATGCATCTGTGGATATAGAGCAAGGTACAAAATATGAGAAGTATAGTTTAATGCAGGATGATATTTGGGTATCATGAAGGGACAGAGGCCCCAGGGTTTGAAGGGAGGCCAAACTCAAATCATGGCCTGCCACAGGGTATAAAACCCCACTCAAAATCGCCCTGAAAGAAAAACCTCACAAATCACCTGGACTGGTTCCACAGCATTAGAAAGCAGCTGCAAAATTCTCCTCTCATTCACAGAGATCTTTCCAGTAAAATGTCTGTGGCAGTCAAGCTCTTGAGGATGCTGGTCTTAAGTACAGCCAGGGTGTACACTGTGGGGGGGGGAGAAATCTTCCAGAGGATTTGGCTTTAATGCATGATCAGACCTATGGCACAGTCAGACCTTGCCTGAGGCCTTTTCCAGATGTAAATTTTGTTGCTCTTTTGATCTACTCTACTCCTAAAAAGCAAATTCCTCCTCCTCAAACCTAATGTGACTTTGGGAGATCTGTGCACACCGAAGCTGCTCCGCTCGGTGCCCCAGCGGGGCCGGCCTGCGCACCGCAGGAATAAATAACACAAAGGAAGCAATGGCTTCGTTTTGTGCTGCGTCTGGTGGAGAGGAGCACGAAGGCAGGGACTTGAGGGGAAGGGCCCTTTCACTTGCCACCTGTGCCCCATTTCCCACCTGCCGGCTCTGCTGTGGGCCACAGACCTGCAGCCCAGCTCCATTAGAAGTCTCTCCCATGCAGCTTACTTCAAGTGACTACTTTTCCAATGCTGTCTCAAATCTCCCCTTTTCAACAGCAAGGAAAGCTGCCCAGGCCAGGGCCGAGAGCTTTGTTTAGTTCCTGTCCAGCTGTGGCAGCGCTCCAGCAGGAGAAAGGCCCTTCATCCCATCTGGGGCTCTTTATCCCAGTTCAACGCAGGCAGGTCCCACTCGTCCTTCACAGGAGGACAGGCACGGCCGAGGTGCTCACAGAGACACCTTCCTGCTACCAAAATGGTGGTGGAGCCACCACAGAAACATTGCACCCTCTCCTCAAAAGAGCTTTACGAGAACTCCCCGCAAACGCAGAGCCTTTACCTGTGGCTGGGAGCTGTGCCTGCAGGGTGGCCAGGATGGCGAGCCTCCTCCACTCCATCTTGCCCAGCCAGATGGTTCCGGGGACGGGAGGCCACAGGAGAGAAGAAGAAGAGGAAGAAGATGATGAGAAGAGGCTGCTCCACAGGCTGTGCTGGTGTGTGGCCGCCACAGGAAGAGGCTTGCCTTCTGTGAGAGCTTTTGGAGTCCACCTGCCGGCTTCCTCTGCCTTCACAGCCTCTGAGCGAGGGCTGGGGTTTGCCTTCTTGGCAGCAATGTTTGGGGTTTCCTTAGTTATTCAGCCTTTTCCTCTCTGCAAAATGGTTTTCAGCGAGTTGGTTTTTTTGTTTTTCCACTTTGTCTGATGGTTCCTAGTTCATCCCCACTCAGCGGCTGCTGCTGTCTCTGTTTCTGGTATCAAATCTGACCCGACTTCAAAAGGATTTATGCAACTATTCCCAGTGTGCAGCACAGGGCATAAATAGAAATTTAAAGCTTTAAGTTACAGTCACTCTTGAACAATATAGCTGTCTAAACTCATAATGATATAAAACTCATTTCTAACTCCCACTTTGTAAGAATAATGTGCTTTGTAAGAGCACGTTATTGTGCTCTCTTCAAATGCGGGCAAATAAAAATTTTCACTTTTTTATTCATTAAAAAAAAAGTTCATTTTAGGCAACTGTGAATTAGAAAAGCTTGAAAACACAGCTTAGATGAACCCTAAGGCTTAAAGCTCAGCCTCACTCCCATCAAAATACATCTGGCTCAACTGATCACCGAGTGTTTAATATTTACAACAGTAATACTAATAATCCACTTGAGGATCAGAGCTTAGGCTGGGAGGAAGTACAAGCACCTCAATGTATATTTTTTTTTCTCCTGTTTCTAATTCTCAGAAAAGAAAGAGGAATGTGCATCCCCAGGAAGTATAGAAAGTGGTGATAAAAAATTCCCTACAGTATGGTGGGATGAGTTATTATGCACACAAAAAGTAAGGCTTTATAGTCTTTTAAAGTAAATTGAAGTTCTTGGAAGAAATTCATCACCTTGCTGTCTGGAGTAATAAAGGCTAATACATGGATAAAAGTGTCTTTTCCTTTAATTGATTAATTATATAGTGTGCTAGTCAATACCAAAAGCACTAGACACTAGTAGTAGTCTAACACCAGGTATAACAGTGCAGTACACCCTTCTGTGATATCCAGGCAGTGCTGCTGAACCTCTGCTCTCTCCCAGCCCTGGGGAGGGTCTTCTTTGTGGCTCTTCTACCCCAAAAGCTCCACAGAAAGGCTGGAGATGGGCTCTGACACCACCAGGCAGAAAGCAGAGCACAGCCCAAGAGAGCTGCCATGCACTGAACCTGAAAGAGGTGTCATTAGTCCCAGAAATGGCTGTGCCTAGGTACACGTTCTGTATTCCAGCGCAAGCTGGATAAAGCCCTTTCTGTCCACATCTCTGTGTGACAGAAGACTGGCTGAAACAAGGAATTAGTGAGCAGAAAAAGACCCCTGATCTCACTGCAGGCTGCCTCAATCTCACTGATACCTTATCCAAAAGCTGAAATATCATCCTAGTTATTGATATTTTTGGGTAACGGTGTTTCCAGAGAAGCAGATGGCACTGCTCATCACTATTCCACTGACCTCTGTCTCCTCCTGTTATTGATCATAGCTTCTCCCTCCGGCAGAAAGCCAGCAAATTATCACTTTGAATAAAGAGTTGAGGCCAAAGGTAAGGAAAAGAAATGAAGAGCTGTGTAAGAAAGGGAGATTAATGGCAACAGTAGGCACACTGGGAGAACAGCAGTTGGGCCAGTGTGTTTTGATGTCTAGATAGGGAAAGGTCAGAGAAATTGAGTATATGGACTTCACTTGGAAGTATGGGTAGAGTCAGAAAAAGGCTTTGCATGACAGTGCCCCTAGAAATTCTCACCTCCCCATCCCTCAGCTTTTGAACTGAGGCAAGCTTATCATTATCCAAATATAATCAAAGTATACAGAAGAGCACTCATGCTTGTATTATGAGTTATTCTCACAACAAGCATGGCATGGGAGAGATGCAAATCACATGCAGACAAGCAGGACAGGAAAAGATAAAGGGGAAGTGGTCTCCTCTCTAGGAAAAAGTTTTTCAGTGTTCATAAGGCTTGCAATTTTACCATGAAGAATGATTTGCTTAGATTTTCACCTCCTTTTCAGCCTTTCTAGTCTTTGCATCTCTTTACACAGCACTGTAAAACCTTCAGCACCTCCTGCCCACATTGTGCATTGGCCAGTCTAGCAAATGCATTTCTACAAACAGTTTAAACCATACTGATGTTTCAGTTTACTCACTTCAGTCAGATTGTGAGGACTTGGTTAACCCTGGACTAGAAATGAATGCCAACCCTCGTTCAGCTGAACCAGCAGCAATTTTTCTCAATACTGACAAGGCCACAGCGGAAATATAAAACCCTTCCTGCTGTGTTAAGAAAAGCTCTCAGCTAAACTTGACTCTTCATCTAAACATATGGGTGGAGGAAAGTACATTTTCAAGAATTACCTGCACTGGGAAGACTGCAATATTTGATCTGTGGTTCGTAGAACAGAATGGGTCAGGGAACTGAAGTGGTCCCCAAGTACAACTCAGTGTGTTTAATGCTGGTTAAGGTGCAGCTCATTATCTCTAAGGATAAGATCTTTCATAAAATAGTCAAGGCATACATTCAACTGCTTCTGTGTATCCATATGCCATCCTTTCTCTGGACACAAAAAATCCTGGAACAGCTCTAATGCAAGGGGCTGATTCATTCCCAGAAGCATTCCCTTTTCACGCTTACTGGTTATGCTTTGACTGTACCATAAAAAAAAAAAAAAAAAAAAAGCAGCAGGGTTTGCAGTTTTAACAGGAAATAAATGAAAACTAAAAAAAAAAAAAAAAAACCAAAAACAAACCCACACCACAGTCAAGCTGAGGATTAAAAAAATATATAACTACACACTGCCCTCTGGCTCCTGTATTGCTGCCACAGAGATATGCCTGTAATCATCACTGCAGACTGCTGGGATTGAGAACAGGTCGGTTATCAGGAGCTCTCCTAAGCCTATTTGATACAGTCAGCACTCGCAGGCAAAATTAATTCCTACACCACCTGATGGAGGAGCTGGCTGACTTCAGAGATGTGAGAATCCAGACAGGCTGCAGAGCCTTGCCCCTGGTCCAGCAGGGAGTGACGCTTGCAGTGCCGTAATTAACTCAACAAGTATTAAAAACATTTCTGGAGATGTTCACACAAAGATAATGGGTGTCAAAAAAAAGCAACAATTTTCACTGGTGAGCAAGCCATAGCCTCCAGCCAGGCATGCCATTCAGACTAATACACTGAAAAGAAATGGTCTGCTGTTTATAGTGTGTAAGCCCACAATTTTTATTGATAAAATGTTGCAGACTGACAGTCCTACACTGCTTCACTGCATCTCAATACACCGTAGTGCCTTACAGTGCAGCTTCGGTTTGCTATAATTGGGTTCAACTGTGCTAATCCCCTCGGAATGCAGCAATTAATACTTATTTAGTGGTAATGGCTGCATTCCAGGAGGATTAGTCCCTGCCCTGCACTTTTGCCAGCAAATGGAGAGATGGAAAGAAGACAGTGTCTAACTACAGGTCTTGCTTTGCAGCTCCCAACAGGGAGACAGAGGAGTTGCTCTTGCTACAACTGCTCCCCTTTGTGTATGAAAATACTGCTTTTCCAAGGAAAAACCCACCTGACTGTCACTACTCTGTGCAGCTGCACTGAGCAAATAGAAACCCTGACACGTGAAACAAGAAAAACAAAACAAAAAAAAAAAACCCAAAAAAACCCCCCAAACATAAAAAGGGACACCTGTGCAGGACCACAAAACCAAATATGGCCAGGAGTGCATGTTTCCTATAGGAGGTTATAAACAGGCCTTAATGCAATGCAAAAACATATTTCTATTCATTATTTCAGGGATTTTTGTGACTGGCAGTTTCTTGTTCCTGCTATGGTCTTAAAATCTTCAGTGCAACAGGGGTTGTGGAAACGTATAAAGGAGTTCTTAGAAGTTAAAATACACTCACTTTGAATGCTCAATTTTGAGACTACTGAATCTGTAATATCCAATTTTTCCCTCCCCAGTGACACCTTTATGATCTGCTCTGGATTTTGTTGTTGTTAATGCACTCAAGAGACCACTGCTTATGTTGTATTTTATAAGGAGGAGGAACAGTGCTTCTTTTCTTTTAGGCCACTCAAGCTACTCTCTCTGGCATCATCAACAGGCATGTTAATTTCAGGTGAATTTCCCCAATTACATCGCAGCAGATGTAGAAAAATTCTGTGACTTTATCATTACACACATTCTTGAAACGCTCTTTTTAATTATAGAACACCTTCAGTATTTCCTTGCATGGCTGTTCAGAATATAACTTACTGGGTTACGCCTTTTATATATATAAAAATATTGTGAAGCCCCATTTTAAGGTCTGTGACAAATATCTTCTTTTCCTTTATTCTCCTCCCCTCTTTACCCCAACACACACCTCTTCTGCAGATTTCAAATGCTCATCTGAGGAAAAAATTAAATTACCTGAAATTCATTTAAGCATTTAAAACAAATCAGAAATCCAATTCATGCTTGATTAGGCAACTGTTTTTCAGCTAAAAGGCAACAGGAAATTAGTCTACAATGTCCTTATAATCATATAACGGAGGGTTTGTGCAACCATTTCTTTTTCTTATCTCTAAACAATTGCCACCTTGCAGTCTAGAAACAGTTACTTTTTAACACTGGAAGATGTTTAACAGATTCCATTGGCATATAAACATTACAGAAACACATATTTTCAGGGTTTTCACATAAATATACATGCTTAGATATGCAATTACACACTACTCTCTCCCCCTTTGCACACACACACCCTGTTCGTTTTTGTCAAATTATCCTGTGCTAATAAATCACAGATTTATCTAAAAAAACCCTTAAAACTAATTACTCACAGATAAAAAAATAAGTCATCTTGTCCTTCAAATAAAGCATTGCTGTTATCTAAGGGTATCAAGATACGTTAAAAGTATTTGCATGAGTGCTGCAAACTGGTATCTACATTTTTATAGGTAAGGGGAAGGGAAAAGTAACGATGCAAAGTAAATCTGAGCCAGTGTCTGTAGCAAAAACAACATGAAGTAGTTCTAGACCTGTGTGTATACACTGACAATGCTACTGAGATCAAGGGAGAGACTGTCCTCTTTCAACAAGACCCACAGCAGCTGTTGGGCCCACCACCAGAAATGTGTATCTCTTTTGTTTAAACTGGAGAAATTCTATGCAAAAGTAACCCTAGCAGCTGCAGGAATCAGAAGCAAATAGTAATGGGGAAATTTTAAGGCTTTTTAATGTAGGATTTTAAGAACTAGAGAAGAAAATAATTCAAAATCAGAATCGTTACAGCTATCAGGTTCTGTGATTAAAGCCTACCATCCCCTAAACAATCAGAATAGCACCTTTTCTGGTACTGACTGCATGCCTGGTCACAATCAACCAGAAAACTCCAGCTCTACAATCAGCACAACTAATGAAAATCAAATTTTCAAAACATGACTTTTGTGCCTTTAATATACATTAACTGGGGTTTGTTTCCTGTCTCCAGCTGTCATGACAGTGATAGAAGCTTGGTAGCTCTGAGATCAGACTTCCCATTTCAAATCTGAGTCCAACAAAGTAAGAACAAATCTGACAAAGGCAAGTACCCAGGAAAATTAGCTAAGCTTTGTTTCCACAGAAAACCAAACTGTGAAGAACATTGGGCCACACACAGAATGAATGAGTTTTACAGCCCAATCTTTTTACACACCAATTCAATTTAGAAACGTGGAGGAAGCCTCTAGATACACAAGTTCTTAAGTCAAAAAGCCCTGGGAGCAACTTCAGGAGGCTTGCATGAGAAACTCATGGGCTGAGCTCCTCAGCAGAAGAAGTGAAATTATTGGAGGGCACCAAGGTCTGCTCCACCCAAGCAGAGGCGCTGGCAGAAAGGTCAGGGCAGCAGCCTCAACCCCAAAATAAGCAATCCCACAGTACCTGGACAAGAACAGAGGTTGGGTAATAGCAGCCAGGGTCAACCACACTCGAGTCTGGCTTGAGGCCAAGACAATAGGACTGAGCAAGCAACAAGAGCTTGAGCTGAAACACAGCCCTCATGGAAAAAGAGGAAGCTTCAGGCTTTTCCCAGCTCTGCCTCATCACCCAAACACCTGCACATCATCAGGGCAGCCCAAACCACTGGAAAGCAGCCATAGGGCACTTGAAGAACCCAAGATTAATTAGCTGTTGGAAATTACACATCAGAGTCAAGTGGTTTAATTCAGCTCACTGTCAGAATCTGGAATTATGAGAAATATTTCTTTGCATGTTTAAGAGATTTTAAGATCTCTTATAAACAGTGTTTTTAACCTTTGTTCATGGAAAAAGGGCTTTTAGGCTCTGGAATGAAGCAGAGTTTTCAAGGGTGTGTATTAGATAGTAGAATAAGTGTGTAGTTTTATCACAGGGTGAGAATTTTAGATATATGGGGTTTTGAGGATGGCAGACAGGTGAAGACAAGATGGAGAAGTTCACATGGCTTTTGGGCTTCCTCATTCTTCCTCATCTGCCTCCATGTTCTGCAGTGAGGAGGCACGTTATAGTTGGCTTAGAATAGAGTCTAACTTTTTAACATGGATAATAGTTATTGGAGAAGTATTATAAATACTGATTACGTGGATTGTAGTATAAATGTCTACACCAGCCTGTGGGGGGGGGGGGGGTTGGGGAGAGTGCCTGAATGTGACCTGCTGTATAGATTTCTGCAGTTCAGGAGAAGAATGTATTGATAAGAGCAATAAACAATGAAGAATAATAAACAATGAAGAAAACATAAGAAGAGACAACTCACGACCCTTTCCTTCAAAATCTTTGGCTGGGGAAACAAAACTTTACATTCTTGGGTCACAGAAAACAGCCGGCAGAGAAAAACACACAAAAATATTTTTTATAAACCTGAGACTCACAATAAGGCTAAGTCAAAGCATGGTCATGCTAAGGAACCCCCTCTCTCTGGACTTGACAGAAATAAGATGGTTAAATCTGGAGCAGACTGCTCCTAGTCGATGTTCCGAGGCATTCTATACCTGTCTCCATTTCCTTTACTAGAGTTACTTAATTTAAAAACCTTTAAATCATTTTCATGGATATTACTTCTGAGCTCTCCGTAGCACAAAATGATTACAAAACACAAAAAAATGATGAATGCTCCTTTTTTTTTTTTTTTTTTTTTTGCCGCCAGCAGGCTGCTGTGTTTATGGAGGGAAGCATTCATAATGTAAAGCACTGTAGAAAAAGAATTTGTTCATATTATGCCCCCGTCGTTTGCTTTTCCAGCATCTTTGAGTTATGATGAATTCAATAACCACTTTTAAGTATTAAACATTTAACACTCCAGCTGACTGCAAGTCTGTGGCACCCTCTTGTGTTCAACAATATATCAGTTTTTCAGATTTTATCTCGATTCAATGTTTTTTGCTTAGGAAAAACCTTTTGAAAACAAATTAATCCATTAAGTTATAATTAATACTTTTTGTGTTAATCTGGTACTCTGATTGAGCTACCTCTATTTTATCATGAAAATGACAGGCACAATATTAAACAGCTAAGAAATTAATTCCAGAGAGAACTGAATGAAAGATTAAATTAATACCTGGTATATTTAAGATCTATTGTGTAATGGTGCTGCATGCTGCAAGAGCCTACTGGGCACAAGCCCTACATTTAAAACACAAGAAAGAAATTGAAAATCAAGAAGTAGAAACACAAACGTGTCAATAAGTAAGATCAATAGCAGGAAGAACACGTAGTAGGAGACAGAAGGAAGAACATGACAGGTTGTGATTACCCTTATTATACTCCCAGCTAACAAACATCCTGTGGCTTAGTGAGTGAGGTGCCTGCAGTTATCCTGTGTCAGATTCCCGTGAATGCAGGTGCCTCCCAGCTAGGGAGGCTGACTTCATTGCTGTTGAGAATATGCTCAGGTACTTCAAGCATGTCCTGGTAGAGTACACACACACAAATCTGATTCATTGCTTACAGCTCTATCAATTGATTGTACTCAGCCTCTTCTGTTCTAAGCCACAGTATTACTCCTGGGTAGCAGGAAAAAAGGAAACATGCTCACAAACGAATTCCTGAATGAGCTGAACAGAATGAAGGTGAGTACAGGGAAAAGAGGTGAGGAAAAAGAGGACCAGCTGATAACTTTCTTGGGTTGGTGATTATACACATTGTATGTAAAATCACACAAATTATTGATAACCTGAACTGCTTTGCATTCCATTATGACATATAAAACACACCAAAAAGTATTCAGTGAGATGCACAGATAAAATTCCAGAGTTCTTCCCTAACTGACCCTCAAACCCAGGTCTGTACACGTAGCTAAAACAGTCTGCTGTTCACCATTTTCCCCAAAGAAACATCTGGTTGGGGTCCTCCCAGATTTCAAAGGTGAAGAGATTTGGAGGATCTGCAATAGTTGCAGTACTATTACAAAACTGCTTTAAGATCTTACTGTTACCAAAAAGGCCCTTCCACTTCCAAAGAGAAAATACTTGGAAATTGATAGTAAAAGGGGAAGAAAACCAGAAACAAAGCCAGCCTTATTCTGCATCAAACCTCCAAGTGAAAGCAATACTAGTTTTGGCTAGGATGAAGGTTTGGGTTTTGTGGTTAGGGTTTTTTTCCTTAGCTTGCTTGGGGCTATGTTTTGAATTTGTGCTTAAAACAGCCTTGGTAACACACCAATGCTTTATTGTTTATATGTAATCTCAAGACCTTTCCTGCTTCTCACCCTGCCCTACCAGCAAGGAATCTGGGGGTGGAAAAGCAGCTGGTGGAAGAAGGAAGTTGGGGATGTGTGGAACGATGGCATTTGTCTTTCCAATTTTCCATTTCATTAGATGCAGGAAAGCACGTGAAGTACAAAGACACTGATATAATTCAAGGAGGGGAAGGCAGGTGTAAGAAGGGACTTTTCCCCATTAATTCTAGCAAGAATGAAAGACACCAGAGCAACAGTAACACAAGAACATTGAAAAGAAAGTGCTTGTATGAAAGACAGCAGGAGGAAGATAATAATTCTTGGAGATGTAATAAATAATGCTTGACACCACTTGTCAAAAAATATTTTAATTTTAACAAAAGCATCATCAGTCTCACACATCAGAAGTCACCAGCTTACATGCAATGCATTCAGGTGTCCCCACAGAAAGGATTGAGTCCATGACAGGGATTCATTTGAGTTTTCACTGCTGTCATACCTTATATAAAAGTATTTTTCAATTTCACATTAAATATCTGTGTTACCTATTCAACATAAATTGTTTCCATATTTTAAGTTCTTTCAAGCCTAAATTAGTTTTTAAATACTAGAACAGAACAGTAGAACAGTAGCAAGTACCTTCCTTCCCCTTTTGAAGAAAGAACTCTTAATAAGTTACATAAAAAATACTTTCAGAAATCATCCCAGTGTTTGAGAAAAGGAGTGAGAAAACAATATTAAGATACAGGAATTTTACATGACAAATCCCACTGTTCTATATATCAATTTCCTCTAAGGAGCCTAAATTCTTTACTCTAGGTCAACTAGGTAATATTTGATTCCTGTAAAATCAACTTACTTGTTCATAAACACTTTTCAGCGTTTGTGAACTTAGCACACAGCAGATTGAAGAGGAAATTAAAAAGGTGTTTTTTGTGGTTGGGTGCAATTTACTTTACAGCACAATTAATTAAGCACACCTCTCATTAATTTTCATTCTCTACAAATCATGAATCTTTTATGTCATGCTGTATTGCTTCTTTTTCACTTCTGGGTTACTAGTCCAAAATTGCTGTGTAAGGCTTCCACACCCCCAAATCTGCTCAGTTCTGCTGTTGAGGGTAACAAAAGCTGATAAAATGCCATTGGATCAGACTAACAAAGCTGAGTGTTTCAGAGTCTCAATCAGAAAACATTTATCCTTCACAACAGTCTCACTGTCACAAGACACTTCTTAAGTCAGGTATTTTAGGTACTACTGATCTGCTTCTATTACAGAGCCAGGGCACACAATCAACTGAGGAATTACCAAGAACTTATCCTGAGGTATAGGTACAGCTGGCATGAACACAGCTGGATTCTACAGCACATTCAAGAAAACAGAAAAGGGCTCAAACAAGTGAGTTTATCAGCGTGCAAAGAAAATTCCTAACAGGATTTGGGAACTCAGCACATCATTTGCCACTGTAATACAGGCAATGCTTTCCATTCCTTCAGCTGAGCCATCCTGCAGAACTTCACCATAAAATTCTAAACTAAACTGGGTTAAAGATAAAATAATACTGGAAAGTGCTCAGAAACACATTATTTAACTAAGGCACTGAAAGCTTTAGAACTGGACTAATCTTTTAGATTCCAGTAAACAAAATATTTCTGAATGCACACTGTCAGACACATTTCCAAATTCACATCCAGTGAATAAAATTAGTTATTGCTTATGCACAAAGGTTTTTCAGTGTGACATGATTCAAGTTTGTGAGAAGTTAAATCTGCTTCATAAGGGTAATATATGCTTATTAACAATGCAAGGTATTTGATTTATTGTATTATTAATTCAGCTCTATACTACATAGAAAAAATAAATCTTTCATAAAACAGCCAAAGTAATTAATTTCCAAGTCAGCATCACCAAGGATCTTCTTCCCCCTACAAGGAGTAAGAACAAAAGCGAAATGAATGCGTAATTCATGTTGACTGTGCTAAAATATTTTTGAAAGTTTTGAACACTTGGTTTTATGTAGACAATAGAACACGATATCTCTATACTTCAATATCATAATGACAGATTCAAAAGCAATTTTCTTTTGGAAGTATCAGCAATATTACTGCAATCCCGTTAATACAGCTTCAGAAATGCTGAAGAGTCTCACTGCTACTAGTTATTAGACCCAAACATCATTTGTCTTGTAATTAATTCAAACAGAGGACGGTGACCATGCCAATTCTACAGGAGTCACTTCTCACTGTTAACAACAAGAAGTTTTACAGGTGAAATGTATTGAGAGTTAGCCACAAAAACTTCAGTACTTACTAAGGCTTGACACTGTAGTACTCTTCTGGTGTCACAATTTTCAATCCACCAAAGTAGTCCAGGACCCAAATATTGGTGATGTTGAATTTGGCAAAGAACCAATTATGATCTTTGGGCCAACTTTCCATTTCAGGATGGCGACTGAATAAGGCTTTTTTTGCTATGTCTGCTTCTGAATCATTCACCTAAACAAAAACCAGGAAAATATTACAGTAAGACAGTCATGTAAAGATGAGTTTCAGCTAAAAAACCACTGCTGACTGCAGTGTGCTTTTTTTAGTTCAGCCTTATCTTGTCCCAAGGGGCTCATTACTGTGGCTGAGTCTGCTCATCTTCAGTGTGGTGTGCAACTGTGTCAGACAGTTAACACTTACAAAGTAGTGGATTTCAAAATTAAATCAGAAGGCTGCTTTTAGAGTTAGCGTGAGCAAGAAAGTATTTCATCAACATAAGAATAAATCTTTAAATAAATCACAAAAGAGAGAAATATGGATTCTAGGTGAATTACTATAATGTGATGGAATTATAGTAGGAGAAATTTTACCTCCTCTGCATCTGCTCATTCAAACTGACAGAAACAGATCCAACTATGCTCAGACATTTGTGGACACACACACACAAACAGGATGGTATAACTATCTACAGAGATGGGAAGCTGAAAAGTGTGACAGCACTTAATATACAATGTGCAGATGTTTAAAGGGTTAAATCAACAATTTAGAGCTCTAGGTATGGTACAAGAAGAACCACCTAAATAAAATCAACTCCATTATTAATGAGAAACTCAGGAAAGCAACTACAAGATTGCTGAGTGCAATGTACTAATATCAGAGCTGTGAGAACACCAAATAAGAACTGAGACTATCAAGTAAGAGAGAATAGTGATGACTAGTTCTCATCCTCAATCATTATCCCCAATAATGGATTAGGATCTTCAATGAATAACACATGCAGTTCTCAATTCCTCTTATGAGACACCAAAGTACAGGTGCACAAAAGAACAGTGCCCTGGCAGCAAGGCCACCAGATCACACAATGCACACTTTTTTGTCTATAATACCTGCAACATTGCAGCTCAGGTTAGTATTTACTTCAACAGCATTCCAGAAGTAGGCATGTCACACTGCTTGAACCAAAGAATTTAACTGAGCAAGAGATGTGAATGAAGTATGAAGGTTTTTTCAAAATTATGGCCTCAGACTTAGTTTCAGAACACATTGACAGGAATGAGGGAGATTTCCTGCATTATTGTCCCTGCAAACTCCTTGTTACAGGCATGTCAACAAAGCTCTTGCAAAAATCAAATCGTAACTTCATTTTCCTCCCACAAACTACGAGCTGGCCTCTGGGTATCACAGCACAGAACATGTCAGCTAATGCTTTTGCACAAAGTTTCTCACCTTTCTCCTCTCCCTCCCACTAAACAAATCTGTATTTGATGCACACAACCTTGCCCAGTGTCAGCTTTCAGCTGCTTACCTTTACAATGCTCCCAACGAAGATTATGTGGGCACAGAGAGGGTTCTGGGGATCATACCTGTGCTTCCTGCAATAAGGAGTCTGTGCCAAGGACACAGTCAAGGAGGCATCTGAATTGACCTGAAATGCAAGAAGTAAGATAAGAGGTTTATGGTTACTTGTCATAAGTGAAAAAAAAAAGTCATACCCATCACATTTACAGCTTTTGGTAATTTATTCAACTCCTGGTACTTTATTCAGCTCAGAGATACTGGCAAAAAGAATAGAGCTGTCATCACCTTTTCCTAACTGAATCTGAAAGGCTCCATGGGCGAGCTCTGAATCTGAAATAAAGCCCAGTTCAGAGGTGTGCTGGAGCTTGTTAGCATAAAATGCAAACATCACAGAACAACACTCCTTAAGACTCTGAATTCAGCCTGCCTATTTCACGTGCAAATGACAATATATTACAATTTACAGACACAAAGGATAGCACAGAAGACAAGGAAAGGACATACAGTGAACTTCATCAGGTTAATTCTGGTGGAAGGGCGAAGTGTTATTGAGAAGGCAACTGAGTTTCACAATTGCTGGTAAAATTACTTAGAACAAAAACAAACATCTCTTCAGAACAGCCTCCTGGCTCCCCCACAAAGACCTCTTTTGGCATTTAAAGTGAATTTTGGAAGTTAGGTTTTAAACAAATTCTGAGTATTGAAGTGAAGCCCCTAATTTGAAGAATCAAAGAACCCCTATCTGAATTGGTGACTACGGCTTGAAAAGCAGTGGTGCCAAACAGGACTGCAGAATGCCACATACTAAGGGTCACTGTCACCCTGTAAGGGAAGTTGCCCTGCTTTGAGAAGTTTCATTAGAAGGGTCCATGTCCAAGAGAAACCTCCCAAAGTCACTTGGACACTACGGAGAGCACTTCATGAAACAGAAGCAACCACTTGAGAGATAGGAAGTTGCTTAACTCCCAAAAAGCTGACTCATGATTATTAAGCACCTTCTCCCTTGCCCCCGACTATCACGTGTCAAGTTCCTGCCCTGAAGCAGCAAAATAAGGACCTGTTGAACAAACAAAAAATGATACAACAGTCTGAAAAAGTACCATTATTTTGTGTTTTGTGTTTACTAATACTGTAACAGTTACTAAACAAATCAAATGAAGGAGGCATATAACTGCTATTTCATTAAGTTTTTTAGCAAACTCTTGGCCACAAAAGATCTGGGACAAGGCCAATTACACACTCGGAGTCTCAGCATGCCAACGCTGCCTTTCTACGTGTGCTTCCCTTTACGGTAAGCTCCAGAGATTTAATAACTATTCCTTCAGCAGGCTCTGTAAGAATTCTCTTTGCACTGACAATTTCCAGCCCTTTTGACTTTTTTTTTGTGCGTGAAATTTTCTCTGCTGAAATATTCCGTGGCACCTCATTTCTTTGCTCGGGGCTTCTAGAAGCTGTAGACAATTCCTCTGTCAGGTGCTGCCCTTTCTTTCTCAAGACCACGATCAGCGGGAGCTTCTCAGAAGACCTCCTTCCTGATTGTCACCACAGACAGCACTGCTCGCGGGCTAACAATCGTCCCCAGGGCTGACAAACGAGGCGACATCCATGGAGCAGCCATAAACTAAAACACGAGAAGCTGAACACGAGGAAGTTTCAGGCTGAGTGTGGCAGGGCACTGGAACAGCTGCCCAGAGAGGCCGTGGAGTCTCCCCCTCCGAAGAACCCTACATGTTCCTGTGTCACCTGCCCGAGGTGACCCTGCGGTGGCAGGGGGCTGGCTGAACCATCTCCAGGGGTCCCTTCCAGCGCCGGCTTTGTGAACCAGCGCTCTGTGAACCACTCGCTGGTGAGCGCAGGCCTGACTAACCCGGGTGCTTCTCTGCGTGTCCTTCGTGGGGTCACTTCACACCCCCGGTGCCAGCGCAGTGTCACCACCCTCCCCGGCCCCCGCTCACCTCCAGGTCCTGCACGGAGATCTCCATGTCGGTCAGGTACAGGTAGGGGACGCCGCTGCCGCCGCAGGGCCCGGGCGGGCCGTCACTGAGAGAGAAGATGTTGGCGAAGGGGCGGCCGCGCAGCCCCTCCTGCACCGACAGCGTGGCCAGTGCGCCCCAGTCGCAGCTGTGCAGGACGTAGCGCGCCATGCGTGCCGCCTCCTCGGGCGGCGGGATGGCCATGACGGCCGCCAGCAGCAACCCCGATGCGGCCCACAC
The DNA here is from genome assembly GCA_018697195.1 of Certhia americana. Taxonomy (NCBI): domain Eukaryota; kingdom Metazoa; phylum Chordata; class Aves; order Passeriformes; family Certhiidae; genus Certhia; species Certhia americana. The sequence goes on along the minus strand of CM031857.1, from coordinate 4,668,129 downwards.
GAGCAGCAGTCGCGCCATCGCTCCCCAGCCGGCTGAGGACACGGACCGGGACATCCCACCCCGCACGGTGCCGGCCACAGACTGCCGGGCCCGCCCGTACCGCCCACGCAGCGCGCCGGGAGGGGCGGAGCCTCGCCGCGCCTCACCAATGGGAGCAGCGCTGCCCGCTCTACCGAGCCAGTGAGCGACAAGTTCGGGAGTGACGAGGCAACACCCCTGCTTCTAGCCAATAGGCTTGCGAAGTCCGCGCTTTTCAGCCAATGAGAGCCGCTGGGGGCGGGTCAATGCGCGCGGCTTTGTAAACAACCCCGAGAGCGCGGCCCGAGAGGGGGCGGGGTCACCGGCAGCCCGGCAGCCAATGGGAGCCCTGCTGTGTGTCACCGAATCGGTGGGAAAGATCCCAAAATCAGCGTCCGGGATGGGAGCCAACACCGCCGAGTGATCCGGAACACGGCACCGAGTGACACAGCCAGCCCTTCCTCGAGCACCTCCTGATGCCGTGACTCCAGCGCCTCCAATGAGCAGCCCATTCCAGTGTCTAATCGCTCTTTCTGTGAAGAAATCCCTCTGAATGTCCAACCTGAACCTCCCCTGGCACAGCCTGAGGCCGTGTCCCTTGTCCTGTTGCTGGTTCCCTGGGAGCAGAGGTCAAACCCCACCTGGCCGCACCCTCCTTTCAGGAGGTTGTAGAGAGCAGTAAAATCCCCCTGAACCTCCTTCTCTCTGGACCAAACACCCCCAGCCCCTCCGTGCCTTCCAACACTCGTGTTCCAGACCCTTCCCTGCTCTGGATTCTCTCCAGCCCCTCAGTGCCTTCCAACAACACTCCTGTTCCAGACCCTTCCCTTCTCCACACTCTCTCCAGCCCCTCCGTGCCTCTTTCGAAGTGAGGGGCCCAGAACTGGACACAGCACTGGCGGTGCGGCCTCACCAGTGCCGACTATAGAGGGACAATCCCTGCCCTGCTCCTGCTGGCCACGCAATCCCTGCTCCAGGCCGGGATGCCATTGTGGCCTTGTCGGACCTCACCGCGCTTGTCCCGGCCCGCAGAATTCCCTGACAAGCCCGTTTCCCTGGAGCACCACGAGCGGCTCCAGGGAAGGTGCTGGCAGCGCTCCGGCTGGCCTGCGGGGGGCGCTGGCGGGACGCGGCTCCCGCCGATGTCCCCGCCGATGTCCCCGCCGATGTCCCGCCGATGTCCCCGCCGATGTC